>MOOC01000204.1:0-82507 GCA_023376865.1 Colletotrichum filicis
GCTAACTTACTAAACACTTATTATATAGTATATATAAATAATTTAATAATCTATTTAATAATAAAGGAGTAATATATAGAGGATATTAAAAAAGTCCTCCGATATTTATAATTATATAGGCTTTTTACTAAATTATTAAAGTGCTCGTTTTATTAAAAAAGGGTCGAATTCTTAAGTTATATTATTATATTAAAAGGAATTAAGATTAACCCGTTATAAGTACGAACGATTACTAATTAAAAAGCGCTAAAGTTTATTAAGAATATTTAAATATTCTTAGGGTTCTATAACTTCTATTAGAAGTTTATTACTAAATACTTAAGTATTATCGTATTAATAATAGTATTATTAAAAATAGAAAAAGGGTAAATAAAGGATTTTTAATAGACTAAGGAAATAAATAAGGCGTTTAATTAACTAAAGGTTGCTTTTATTTCGGTAACTGTACTTACGTACTAGAACTTATAATATATTATATAAGTAAAAACCGACGCTTTAGTTAAAGCTATTATAGTAATTTTATTATAATAAGCTAATAGAGAATAGTAACCCGTTACTTATTAATTATAAAAGCTTTTAAATATAAAGTAATAATAAGCTATAGGTTAATAAGAACTACTCGCTATAGTAAAAGGGCTAGAGTACTAGGCTTATTATTTCTAAGGCCTTTTATAAAAGTTTATAGTCCTAATAAATTACTAAGTATTTAAAAAAGTAAGTAGTATACTAGCGCGGGACCTTTAGGGAAAGCTTATAAAATAAATATATAAATTATTAATATTTAACTTTAATTTAAAATACTAACTAAGGAAAATAAACTTAGTAAATAGTTTATTTAAAAAGCTAGATTATATAAAGGGGGAAGTACTTTATAAAGACGTCCTTTTTATACTAACTTAGAAACTACGTTTTATTAATAAACTACTACCTAACGTTTAATAAAAAATAATTAGCTTAAAAAGAAAAAATAATATTATTAAGGTATATATTTAAGTAATTAAGGCCTCTTTTTATAATCCTAGCTAAATATTAGCTAGCTCTAGGAATAGGGAATCCTCTTTTTTATATTAATAACGTATTATAAAGTATATTAATAAAATAATAATAATTATTATTATAATAACGTAAGGTAAAAAAATAAAAGAGTTATTAATAAACGCTTATTAATAGTTTAGTAAGGATAAAAAGGAGTTAGATAGAGCTAGGGTTATTATACTAAAATAGCACATCTTATGTCTTATTATAAAAAAGTTTATAAAGAATAAAATAGTATTTACTTCCTATTTCTTATTAAAAACTAAGGAGCTTATTAAAGAACTATAAGCTAAAAACGAGTTCTATATATTATAATTAATAAGAGTCCGTACTATAGTTAATAAGCTAAGAATATATTTACTTAATAAATAGAGTATATTATTTTTTAAAAAAGACTCGTTATTCCTTAAATAAAGTCTTTTTAAATAGAGATCTTTTACTAATACTACGATAATTATAAAATAAGTTATATAAGAACTATAAAAACTCTTAAGCTAATTTAGAAAAAGTTTTATTAAGAAAATATTTAATAAAATATTTAAGAATACGTTAAGAACTACGAGTATTACTTAGGAATTATAATCCTAAAATATAAGCTATATAGGTAGTTATAGTTATTACTATTACCCTTATATTTATTTTAAAAAATATCTATAGACTTTATTACGGGGTTATTACTAAGTGCTCGTAATAATAGCGCTAAGTATAACTATATTTTAATTATTATTTATTATATAATAAAGTTTATAAAGTTCTTACTTATTATTAAAATACTTAACGTAATATAAATAATAAGTATTTTATATAAAGAGGTCGAATATAAGTTTAGTATATTAAAAAGTATTATTATAAATAGAAATAAGCTCTTTATAAGCATATTCTAAGAGGAGTTTACTAAAGAATAGGTAATATATTACTAATTATTTACTATATATTATTTATAAATAAATAGCTAAACGGAGCGGACTTATTAAATATTAAAAAAGTATTTAAGGATTTATACTAAGGGCTTATTAAATAAGTAAGTAGTATAGTTAAAAAAGGCTAAGTTTATATATAATAATAATTTATATTTTATTATAAAAGTATTTTTATATATAGTATTATATAGCTACTACCCTAAGTATATTAAATACGTACTTAATTATAAAGCTATAATCTAAGGGGTTTATAAAAAAGTTTAAAAAATTAATAAAATTAGGGCCTAGGCTATATAAGCCTAAGTATAAGCTTTTAAGAGCTAAGTAGCTTATTATAATAAAAGATATACCCTAAAGGAGTTTAATTATAAAGAGGTTATTAGCTTATTAATAAAGAATATATATTTTAAAAATAATAAACTAGTACCGAGATATATTAAAATAATAATAGCTAAAAGGGTAGGTAAATAGGCTTATTAAATATATTTATTAAAATAGTATTAAAAAATATATAATATTTTCTTAGTTTTTTAGCTTAAATTATAGGGAAATTATTAAATAATTAGTAATTAAATAGCGAATTCTTTAGAATTAGAAAATAAGTAAAATATTTAGGAAGTTAAAGAAATTATTATAAAATAAAGTAAAAGAGGAAACTTATATTATTTTATTAAATAAGCTAGGTAGTTTATGGAGTATAATACGTAAGAGCTTATTAAGTATTTTAAAAATATAGTAAAAATAATTAAAAAATTTAAATATTATAAAAAAAGGATATATATAAAATAAGATAATAAACGTTAAGTTTATAATAAAAAGTTATTAAAAATAAGTTAATTAATAATACTTTATAGAACCCTTTTTATCTAGCTTAGTATAACTTTTAAAAAAAAAATATAATATTATAACTCTTAGTAATACGTTACTAAAGGATTATTAAAATCTAGCTATATAAAGGGAGTAACTTACGTAATATTAGTAGTAGTAATAGCAGCTCTAGTATATATTTTTAAAGTATAATAGTTAATAATAGTATTATACTTAGTAAGTAAAAAGCGGGGAGGCTTTATATATATACTAAGCTAACTACTTAGAGTAAGGCCGTTAACTTTATTAATATTATAATAAATAAGAAGAAAGTAGTTAAAGTTATATAAGTTATTATATATAATAATAATAGCGGTTTATAAAGCGTTTATTACTTAGTTATTATTAAAAACTACGATAAGAGGTATAATAAGAGGTATAATAAGAAGTATAATAGGAGCTATAATAAAAAGTACGACGGGAGCTATAATAAGAGGTATAATAAGAGCTATAATAAGAAATATAATAAAAAGTAAAATAGGGGGCGTAATACTATTATTATTATTAATAAGTTAATAATAGTAAATATTATTTAAAATAATACTCTCGTTCTCTAAGTTAAGCTAAGGGGCCTTAATAATATTAATATTTATAAAGAACTTATTAACGTCGAAATACTAATTATAATTTATAATTTCGATTTTAATTATAATAATAGCTTTATTAAGCTATTATAAAGCTTTTATTTAGAGCGGGAGGAGTATAATACTAGTTTTATTAAAATCTAAAATAATATAACTAAGGGCTAAAGAACTTTTATTTATATTAAAAAGAGCGGTATAAGTAGGGGTTAATAAGTTATTAATATTAAAATAATAGCGCTTATTATAATATTAAAAAAGAGAGTTCTCTAAATTATTAAAAAGCTTTTTAAAATTATTATCTTTATACTAGGACTTATTAAACTTAAACTTAAAGTTATTTTACTTATTTTTATTATTAAGAATATAGTTAGTAATAAGAGTATATTTTTTAATAAGAGTCCGAGTCTCGGGACCGTAAGAAATAGGAGTAGCGTTATATATAATAATAATATAAATAAGTACCTTATTTACTAAGTACTTAATAATATATTTATAAAAAGTAAAGAAATTAAGAAACTCTTAAATATACGTAATAATAACGCCCTAAGGAGTCTTTTTATAATACTAAGCTAGAGTATTAAGGTTATTTTATAAAGTAGTTATATAACTATTATTATAAAAATAAGCTAGCTAAAAGCGACTAAAGTAAGAGATAATTTTAGCTTAGTTATTAGTATTAATAATACTAGCTTAAAAAGAAAAAAAAAATCTAAGTTAATAAAAAGAAATATTTACTAAACGATCGCTAATAACTTACCGTAATTAAAATTAATAAGTTTAAATACTTATAGTTAGTAATAAGCTCTTGAAGAGTAGCTTATTTAAAGTAAACTTTTTTTTTTATTACTTATTAATAAGTTAGTAATATAAGTAGTGACTTTTTTTTACGTATTAATAATATAATTAAAAATATAAAAAACGCAGCTGCGCTTATAAGAATTAAAGTTACCCTATACCTTAGTATTATAAAACTTTATAAGAGTATTCTAAATAAACTAGGCGGCACTATATAGCTCCTTAGGAACTTAAAAAATATTATTAGCTAAATACTTTAGTAATAAATTAGCGAGGACTTAATAACTTATAGTAAAATACTTTTTTTTATTAACTTAATAAATAATATACTTAGTAGCGTAAGCACTAGTAATATAAATGAGCTTATTAATATTATAATATATACTAGCTAAGTAGCGTATATAAGAAGTATTATTATAAAAATTATAAAAGCCTTTTTTAGGATTATACTTTATATTAAGTATATCCTAAATACGTAAAATAGTAAATATTTTAGTAAATACTTAGTAATAGTATAGTAAGAGAATTATAATTAAGAAACGATACGGAATTAGAATATTATAAAAAGAAAAGGTGTAGTTACGTAAGAAAGAATTTATAAAATAGTTACTAAATAAAAGGGGGGAAGAAAAAAATAAATACGTAACTAATAATAAGAGAAAAATTTTTATTTTACTTAATAGCTTAGTAATAATAATAACTACGAGGTTAGGCGGGCCCTTATATATTATAATAATTAAAATATTTTATTATAAATATATATTATTAATTTAAAAACCGGTCGGCGCGCTATTACTAAATAATAATAATAAAGTACTTATTAAATAATAAAATAGGAGTAATACCTTATTCTTAAATAAAAAAGGATATTATTAACGCCTTAAGGAATTTATTACGAATAATAACGTTAATAGCTTTATTATTAATATTAAAAAAAGATATTATATAATGACTTTAGGGACTAAAGTTATATAAAGGGGGAGTAATTATAATAGATTTAGGATATAACTAATAATAAGATATTAATAACTTAATAACTAGTATACGGATTATATTATAAAAGAACTTTTTAAAAAGTAGAGCTTATATAAAGGACTCTATAAGCTTTAGTTTTATAATATAATTATACTTATATTATAGCCCCGCTAGTTAAGTACTTATAGCCTAATCTCTTATAATTATACTTAATACTAGTATTACGGAATTCTTAACTACGGGTTACCCTTAACTCCTCGTATTATAGTAACAATAACCCGAAGTTATTCTTAATATTTTTAAAACTAACGAAGTAAGTATTCGATTTAGTAACGGTAAACCCGTAAAGTCGTTAAGATTTACGGTTATTAGTACCCTATTTAGTAATATTACTTTTTACGTCTTACTAACTAATACTCCTTTCTTATACTACTTAAGGGATATAAATAAGCTAGGAGTATACTTTAATAATATTAATAACTTACTAATTAAGGGAGATATTATAGTACTTATTATTTATAAATAGGGATACCCTTAGCTTCTATTCTTTAATAATAAAAAAGCTATTACTAATTACTTAATAAAGGGTAAACTGTGCTATTTATATTAGCGCTTTAGTTACCCTTCGGTTCCTCGTTTTTTAAAGCTATTTTAATAATTAAGTAATAACATAAAAATAATAGCCCTTAAGAAGCTTATAAAGATTTATTAATAATACTAACTTAACGTAGCTACCCCTAGCTAATTTAAATTTACCCTACGAGATAATTATAATTTTAATTACGAGATTATAATTAATATAATATACTTAATAAATTATAAGAGTACTAATTAACTAATATTTTATATTATTAATACTATTACTTCTTTCTAAGTAGTAAGGTTCCTTGCGGATATAATTACGAAGTATATATAAGAAGCTCTTTAGCTATATTAAATTAACGTCTATTTCGGTCCGCCGGACTAGATTATTATAAATATTAATAAAAACTTTAGTATTATAGAGTTTAAGTTTTTTATTAAATCTATATTTATTAAAGTTAAAAAAGTGCTTATAAAAGCTTATAATAATATTAATAAGGCTAAGAAATACTATATAGTATTTAAAAAAGTATATAATATTATTTAAAGTAAGTACTTATTAATAAGTATAGAGGCTATACTTTAGGCTATAATTAAAATAATTAATAATATAGTTAGCCCGAATAGCCTCGTTCTTATACTTCTTATTTTTAAAGCTTTTCTATATACTTTTAATAACTCTCTACTATTATTAAATATTACTTAACGTATAGAGGTAGTTAGGAAGGTAATAAGAGAAGTCTATAGACTTTATGCTAATAAGTAAATAAGCGAGGTATTAGTTACTTAAAATAGACTAGATATCTCCTATATTATTAATTTATTACTATAATTAGACGTTAAAGTTTAATAAGAAAGTAAAGGATAGAAGGGCCTATTTAAGCTCGTTTTAATAAGTAGTATTACTTATATAATAGACTTATTTTATAGCCTAACGAGCTTCTAAGTTATTATAATTAAACCCTAGTATTTAGAAAAGGTTAACCCTAAGTTACTAGTTATAATAATAAAGTACGTTAACTACTTACTAATCCCTATAGTTAACTAGCTAATTAATAATAGCGCCGCTACTAATAAAATCCTTAATAAAATTATTATAGTAATTAATAATAACCCTTTATTATAGAAGAGGAGGACTAGAAAAATATTAATACGGCGCGGCCGTAGTAATACTTTTATAACTAATACTTATTTTATATTTAAAAAGGAAGTAAACTTTAAGCTAGTTACTAAACTCTATAATAAGGGTATTATTACTATACTAAGAGCACTTTTTATAAAATTTATTAATAAGGAGTTTTTAGGATTAATTAAGAGAGGTATAATTAAATTTATTTAACTCGGCCCTAAATATAAGAATATAAAGATATTTAAGTTTTAATTTATTAATAAAATTAAGAACCTAGGACTTAACTTTATTAAAAAGTCTTACCTAGTTATATAAGGGTATAATAACGAAAGGAAGAAGGAGATTTTTATATAATTATTAATAATTTAAAAAACTAGTTAATATCTAATCCTTACTCTAGCCCCGATCTTAATTTAAAAAAGTTACGTTATTTAGCTATAAGATATTATTTAAGTATATATATAATTAAGCTAACCTCTTTACTATAAGGTCTTTACTTAATTACTAACTTAAATCTATTATTTACACTCTAAGGGCACGGTTTTATACGTTATATAGCTACTATATAGTCTTATAAAATCTAGTACTTATTAGTAAGTAATATATAGTAAGTATTATTTAAAAATACTCTAGATAATAATATTTATATTCGACTTATACTTATTAATTTCGATAGGAGAAAGCGGATTATTCAGTATTATTAAAATATAAACTAATAATATAATTAGACTATTAAATAAGACTTTTAGCTAAAAAAAAGAGACCGAGCTTAAGTATACTAAGCTACTAACTAAACTAAAGTAATAATTATTAGTTAATAAGCTGCTTATTTTTAATAATAGAATTATTTTATTAAAAAGTAGTAATATAGTGCTTAAATAGAAGAACTAAAGGAAAAAGTTTAAATAAGTTAACCCCTTAGTATTAAATACTAAATAATAATTTATTAAGTAGCGAGCTCGAGGTACTTATATTATATTAATTTACTAATTAAAAATAGCTTTTAATACGTCGTTTACTACTTAATACTAAGTAAATCTATCGTTTATTAACTACGCTACGCTAAACTATTATATTAAATAATAAATAGATTACTTAGACCGAGGGCTTAGATTCGTATTATTAAATCTAACTATAGCTAAACTCTTCGTTTTTATAAATAGGTTATTTATAAATAACGCTAATTATATTTCATAACTAAGTTATATTATTATTTTTATAAATAAAAAATAAACTAACGAGAGCTTTATAATTAATAATAATATTATTTATTATAGCTTTATAAAAAGTAAAAGGATTACTTAGAACGTATTAGTATTAGAGGTTTACGATATAGTTATAAGTATTAACGTTACTTATACTATTTTAATTACCCTAGACTTTATTACTAAATAACTCGACGTTTTAAAAATCCTTATTATAGTTTATATAGATTTATATTTATTATATAAATACTTTATTAAGCTAGGTATTATAAAAGAAAAGCGCTTTATAATAAATATTATAGTACTCTAATAATTATATAAATACTACGAGCTTTACGAGATTTATTAAATTAATAACAATAATAACCTAGCTAATAGGTTTATAAAAAGTATACTAAATAAGTCCTTTGAGCGATTTATTAATAAAGGAATTATTATAATTAAGATAAAAGGGTAGGTAATACGTAGTTAAAATAGTAATATATTATAAGTAGTAAGTTATTTAGCGAATATATACGCCTCTTAGGCTTTAGCTTAGAGAGAAACGTACGTATTTAGAGCGTAGTTAAATCAATAAAAAGCTCTTTTTTAATTATACTAAATTTAATAATTTCTAAGGAGTTTAAATATATAAATTATATATATTAAAGGATTAGGAAATAATTAAAAAAAGGGGATAATAAAATTTTTATACGAATAATTATAATAAAAGTTATACTAAAATTTTAGTATATAGCTTTAAGTACTTTTAAATAGGGGATTAATAACGGATTTTACTACTAATTCTTATTAGCGGGGGACCTAGCCCCTATTTTACCCTTTTTTATTATAAAAATAGAAAACTATTAATATTAGATTATAAAGTAAAAAAGAGCCTTATTAAGTAGTTAGGTAAGGGTAGTAGGTAAGTAGCCTGGGCCCGTATAAATAAACCCTTTTATCTACTTATACTTATAGAGGGATCGCGGGCTCTACTTACGAACTTCCCCTTATATATACGTATAATAGACTTATACTAACCTATTAACCTCGTTGCGACCGAAAGGTTTAACCTGCTTATATATATATTAATACTTAGATTTCTTATATAATTAGGGTATTCCTTTTCCCTTAATTTTACGTACTATTCGCAATTTAAATATATAAAGACCTTTATATTTTTTAGGGTCGTAAAGGATAAATTAATAAACCCCTCGGTTATATAAAGTATCTATTTTAATAAAATCTAATCCCTTATATAGCTTTTTAGTAGTTATAATAATACTTTCCTTACGTAGTTTAACTATTAGCTCGAAATTAGCTTTCTTTTTTACTATATAATAAGTATTAAATACCTCGTTATTAATAATAAATTATCGTATTAGGGCTTATTATTATAGTCTTTTATAACGTTTTATTAATAATATTAGTACCCTTTTATGAATTTCCTCTTCCTTATTATCTATTAATACTACTATAACGATTTTATTAAGGATAATTTCTTATACCTTTATTATAAATTATACTATTTCCCCTAGCTCTTTTTTTTTTTATAAGTTAGAAATTACCTTAATAAGATCCGTATAATACGGTTTAATTATTATAATTAATACCTCGAGTAGCTAATTATAATCTCTTATAACTACGCAAAACCGCTCGTTAATAAAAATTAATTTATATAGCCTAGCTTATTACTAAATAATTTCGTACTATACTTATATATTTAAATTTAGGAGTATATTTAAATTAGCCCTTATATTAGGCTTATTATATATAATAATTACCTCATTAACTTATTTTTTTATACTTATTTTACGTAATACTCGTATTATTTTTTTAATTACTTAGGCTCGTTAGCTTATATTTAGTAATAATAGCGAGGCTAAGGTCGTTTTTAAATATATTTTAAATATTAATAGCGTTAGTATAAGCTTATTAAGCCCTATAGTATTATTATAGTACTTAAGTATTATTTAAAAGCATTCGTCGTTAGTAAAATTAGGATTTTCCTCTTTAATAATTCTAAATACCCTTTTTAATTACTAATATATCTTTTTTATTTTTTTAATACTATAGTGCGCTTTTATAAGTACGACTTTTAGCTATATATTATAAGCCGTCGTATTTTCCTTAAATTTTATTAACTTAAAACTTATACTAGCGTTAGTTCTAATACCGTTTAGCGGTCCTTAATATATATTAATTTAGTATTTTCGTAAGGCTATTTATATTATTTTTATTTATAAATCTTATAAAAATTACCCTATTTAAAATAATATAGCCTCGTTAATTATATATAAAACTAGTTAACTATTTAAATAAAAGATATTAATAACGATTTTTTAATTAAAATTAAGCTTATGACGTAATTTAAATTTAAATTTACGTAGGCTCTATATATTTATTTAATATTAATAGTATATTTTCGTTAACTACTTCAGCGCCCCTATTTTAATATTATTATTACCTAATTACTTTAAGAAGCTATATAGCCTCGTAATTAATAAGTACCCGAATTTTTAATATAGTTATCTAAGCTTATTTTCTATTAAGTAATTAATTAACTTCGTATTATTAATAAGCTTTATAAATATATACCCTTATTATTATTTAACTATTTTAAAATACTTATTACTAAAGATTTTATTCCTTATATTATTAAATATAATATTTAATTAATTTATATTTTTTAAATATAAGAGAAATAGGGTATTAATAAGTAAAATATAAAAAGTTATTATTTTAAAATACGTCTCTACTTCTACTATACCTAGGGTAACGATTTCTTTACTTAAGCTAAAGCTAATTCTTATAATACTTATTATTAATATATTAAGTATTACTAACGCGATTTTTATAGTACTTAGAATTACCCCTTTCTTCTTATTAATTATTATAATACCCTAGTATTTAGGATAATTTTATAAAAATTATTTAGGTTATACCTTTCGCTTATATAAAATACTTATACGAGCTTAGTATTTAAGTAATTTAAATAATATAAAAAGGGCCCCTTTAGCTACTCCTAGAATTATTTAATACCGTATTTCTTTTTTTTAAATATTAAAAAAAGTAATATCTTCTCCTTAAGTATTAAAAAAATAAAATTCTATATTATTAAATTCGTCTTTTTATCTACTTTTATATTTATTATTTAAAGGACTTTTTTTTATTATTTATAAATAAAAGCCTATTTATTTAGAGCTTTTACTACTTTTTATTTATCTAGCCTCGTATATTCTCTAAATATTAATAAAATAAAAAAAAGTAGTTAATATTATTAATTTCGTTATAATCTAATTTATTAGTATAAAGTATAAGATCTTCTTTATTTTTTAAATTTTTTATAAAAAGCGGATACTCTAAGCCGCTATTATAGTTACTATTACTAAGTTCTATACCCCTAGATCTATTTTTATATATAATAAAAAATTAGCTAAACTAACGAGGGCTAGTTTTATTATTTATTACCCTTAACTTTTTATATTATTTATATAATTTAATACGCTCTTTTTTAAAATAATTACTTAATTAATATTTATTTTTTTTATAAATAAAGTATTACTTTTTTTATTACCCTATTTATAAATTAAATCTCTATTTATTTAATAAATCTAGGCCTCTTTATTAATAATTACTATACTTAATCTCTTTTCTTTTTTTATTATATATTTAGTTAACTTAATATTGTTAATAAGGGCCGTTATATATTTATAAATATATTTAATATAGTATTCTTATTTTAATATTAAAACTAAATCTTAGCCTCGAGTAGAGTATTTTATAATTTTCGGGCGCTTAGTATAGGGTTATTTTTATTTTTAATACGTATTAAACTATAGTATAAAAATATCTAACTTTTTACTTATTAATCCCCTTATTTAGCTAGGTTTTTACTAGCTTATTAATTTAATTAATAAGCTCTTTAAGGATTTTTATTTATAATTTACCCTCTATTATCTTAGTTATAAATATAAAAGAAATTACTTATAGCTTAAATAGGAGCTCTAGATTCTTATTATAAATTTCGAAATAGTTTCGGATTACGTTAATAATATTAAAAAAGTCGTTTTAATTAAAATTACGCACCGCTTTATAATAATAATTAAAAGCTTTATTTATAAGTATAATATTAATTACTAAATAGTATTAATATTCCCTAATCCCGACTTTTTTATAATAATTATAAAATATTATTAAGGTTTTTTATAAAACCTTATACTTCCCCCTAGAATATAATTTCTCTTTTAAATTTTTTTTTTAAAATCCGTGAATTACCTCGTATTTATTACTATATTTTTAATATTTATATACGATCCCTACGTTACTACGTATTATTAATAACCTTAGGTTATTTATCTCTTTTTTTATTAACTAATTAGTACCGAATTTCGTATTAATAATAATAACGAGCTATAAATTAAAATAAGTAGAATTATTAATTATTATATATTTAATATTATATTTTACCTCTATATATCCTTTTATAATAATAAATTATTATTAGTAATTATAAAAAGAAAATCTAAGTTATTTACCCTTTTTCTAAACTCGTTAAAATAATTATACACTCTATTAACTTATACTTAATTTTATAATATAAATTCCTCTTTTATAATTATTATTATTAGGATTTTATATAGTTCCCGCAATTATAATTATATTAATAATACCCCTTATTTATAAAAGAATTTATTAACTACTTTTATAATTCTTAGGCTTATATTTATAAACTATTTATTTAGCTAGTAGCTAAAGTCGTTTATAATTTTATAAAATAGGGGTTACCCCTATAGCCCCTTTTTTTTATAAACCTTAGTTAAATAGATTAATATTACGTTAATTTACTTATTATTAAGCTAATCCGTAATCTTATATATCTACGTTTTTTAATAATTTAAGTTAATATTTACTTATTTATAAAAGATTAGGATTTTATTTAAGATCGGGTTTCTTCCTCTTTTCCCTTACTTTAACTTACTAAGGGTCGTACTCTAACTTATATTTATATTAATAATTACTAGCGTATTTAATTTTAATAAAAATATATTTAATTTACGTATTAGCTATAATAAATCCGTACTTTTACTACTTAACGAATTTATTAAAATCTAAGTAATTCCCACTTCTTCTTATTACCTTATTATTACTCTCGTTTTTATTATTTTTAATAATTACTATTACTTTTTTAAATTGCTAATTATTGTACTTATTAAGATCTTCTTTTTTATTTAATATAAAAGAGTAGGTTTTAATAATTCTTTTTCTAATAATAATAACAAACGTTTATATTATTATAAAAAAATATAATAATTAGTCTCGGGATCTTTATTAATTATTAATTTTTATTATTTTATACTTTTTTAACTTACTAAGCCTTATACTTTTCATAACTTCTAAATTACTTCCTTTTTTAACCTACCTCTTTTAAGATAATATTTTAAAAAAATAGTTAAAAATAAACACTAGCTAGCTTATAAAAGAGCTAAATAAGCTATTAAAAACTAAATAAATAGTTAAGTATAATTAATAAAGTTAAGCCCTCTTTTTTATAAAATCGAGGACTTAAAAAACTTATTAAAAATACTTATTACTTTATTACTTATACTAAGTAAAATTAATTATTTTAAAGACTTTTTTTTTAATTACTTCTTAGTACCCTATTTTATATTTTTTAAGTAGTCTTTTTTATAACTTAATTATTATTAAGTAATTATTACTTATTAATAATTCTTTTTATTACTTAGTTAATTTTTTAAAATTTATAATTTTATACTAAGAGCTAGTATAAAAAAAAAGCTCCTTAGTAGCCCTCTAAAGGATTTTTTTCTTCTCCCCTTAAATCCTTATTTTTTTAGCCTTTTTTTAAATTAATTATAACTCTAATAAGAGGTTATAAAACTACTTTAAAATAGCCGCCTTTTTTTTAAATTAATCTCTAAAATTTATAATACTTTTAATATAATATTATTAAGGCCTTTAGATCCCCTCCTCTTTTATAAAACTATTTTTTATATTATATTTTAAAATAATACTTAAGAAGTAATTAAGGGAGCTATAAAGAGGTTATTTAAACTATAGGCTAGAAGTTATATTTATAAAATCCTTATAATAATAAACTTTTTTATATATTATAAATCTCTTAATTTTATAATTCTTATATAAGTTCTTACTACGCTAACTAAGAATATTTATATTTAAAAATCCTTTTTTTAAATTATATAGTATTTTTTTATATTATATTATTAAGCTCGTTCGTTATACTAATTAATTATATAAGTAGTTATTATATAAGTATTTCTTTTTACTAATCTAGCTAATTAATTTTTAATTATAGGCCGGTTATAAAAAAGTTATTTAATAAAAAAGCTATTTAAAATAATAATAAAAAACTAATTACTTAAGTAGTTCTGTTAATTAATATAGTTTAATATAATAAATATTAACTTCTTATAAGTAATAAAAGGCTACGATTACTTAATTCTATATAATATTTAAAAATCGCCTCCTTTTTTATTTATTTTTATAAAGTTAATTAGTACGAATCTCCTATCCTATATAGTATTAAGAAGTCGTCTTTTTTATATAATAAAATACTTTATTAATTTATAATAATAAAATTTAATTACTAATTAGTATTAATATCCTTATTATAGGGTAGTTAATTCGAACTATAGGTTAATAAAGAGATTAATTAAACTATATAAATTTCTACGTAAGTATAAAAAGGAGGTTCTAACCGTAGGTTAGGCTAGCTACGATAATTATAAATAGGGCCCCCAATTGGTCCCTGCGCAGTTGGCCGTATGCTGCGGTCGAATTGGACTTCCAATCCGACAGAATGCTTCAGTCTGGCTGTGGACGTTAATGGGACATTTGGCAGCAAGGGCACTCCAGACACCTGTGAACCCGGCCCCAATGACGACAATCCTGCCAGACATATTTGTATGAGTAACTGCTAGAAATTGAGACTTGCCGTGGACGGCTGAATTGACAAGATAGTAACTGCCATGCGAGTGAGATTGTATGGGTTATATGTATTTGTTCAATCTCAAACCTGTCGCAGTCCGCAGATTCTTAGTATGCACTGCTGCCAGCATCAAACTTCACCAACACCTCCTGTTCAATGCTAGATACGATTACTTACTATGAATATCCCTGTTCTCGCGTGCTTGTACTAACACATTATTTTCCCATCTCCTCTCAGTGGGTTCCTGTTGCGCCGTCACTGACTTCTCTCACGCTAATCTGCTTAGCTCCACGGCTTTGTCGCGAATGTGGCGGCCGGCTTACATCGGGTAACCTATTGACTTACAACGGGTCCCCGAATACCCGAGTCCCCGCAGCCGTCAAAACGGCCGGCGGATATCCGTACTTCGTCCTAACTTCAACTTCACAGACCCGCTGACACATGCACCGATGACCGTCCCTGTCGCACCCGCTCATTCGAACGGCGCAGCGTCTCGCTCCTCGCTAGCCTGTCTGCCGTGCCGCTCGAGACACTTGAAGTGCGACGGAAAACGACCTCATTGCGATAGATGTGCTACCGCCGCGAAGGACTGCCAATATGCCCCATCACGCCGGGGCGGCTTGGATCGTGTAGCGCTTGCTGAACGAAGAAAGCGCCTTGCCGTCGCAAATAGTGTCGGCAATAGCAGTTCCGAGTCACCAACGAGTCTCCCATCGCAGCAATCAACAGATTCACAGATATTCGGCCAAGACTCTCTTGCTGAGCTGAACCTTGACATAAGGATTTTCGATAATGTTAGTCTCGAAAATCAAATTCCTACATCGGCTCCACCCGCGAACTCGACTATACGACCAGATGATCTCAAGAACGACGCACTTATAAACGCATATTACACTAATTTCCACAAATTCCACCCATTTCTCCTACCGCAGGAGCACTTTACGAGATTTCGTCAAGATCCTAACTGGATAGAACGACTCAGACCACTGATAAGCACTATGCATCTTGTAGGACACATTTACGCTACCAGAAAATGGTCTTCAGAGCTTCAAGATGACGTCGAAAGTCGACTTTCTGAGCCAGCGCCGAACGACCCGGTCATTGTACAATGCCGGCTACTTTACTCCATAGCCCTGTTCTGGTACAGCCACAAGACCGAGGCCAAGCATCAGATGGACCTCGCAGTCCGTTTAGTCCTCGACCTGCAAATGTTCCAAAAGGAATTCGCAGCAACTCATGGAGCCGAGTCTCCTGTGTTGATGGAATGCTGGAGGCGGACGTGGTGGATGCTATATATCATCGATGCTTACTACGCTGGGACTCTCGGAACAATGAACTTCGCAGTCGTGGAGGTAGACTCAAGCGTAGAACTACCCTGCACGGAGTCAGAGTACGAATCTGGGGTAATTGCTATTCCTGCCCAAAGAATTTCAGGGATCATTCGCACTGAACTCACAAATCAAAGGATATTCCGGAACCGCAGACTCTCGAAGAGTTCGACCTCCGCGAGTTCGCTTCGGAGGATACGTCCTACTCTTCCTTTGCATACCTCATCGGCGCTGTAAAATGCGCTGCCCTGGCAATATCTACGACACCGAAATTGGTCGCCAGAGAGGACTCTATGCGTATGATTGAAGAAGCAGACTCAATCATCGACGGCTGGTCATTACTGCTGCCAGAAGATCGTCGCCATATCATGTCCAAGACTGGAGAGATTGATGAGCTAATGCTCCAAGCTCATCTTTTGATTAACGTGTAAGGCGAAGGACTCAATCTCTTGTAGAGCATGTCTCAGCTGACACTCGTCCGATGCATCAGAGCAACCATCGGTCTACATCGACCTCTATCAGACCTGAGATTCAATACCGTAGAGGACATCTCTAGCTGTGCAAGGGAGCCTCCTCAAGAAAATCCCGAGACGGAGCTTGTCAATGTGCACACCGTCAGAGTTCGTCGGGCGGTGCAGGCACAGGTGAGGCTGTTGGCGTTACCAACCGAACGATTCCATCACACTCCATTCACCACCTGTATGGTAAGTGAAGGTACATTGGCGCTGCTATCAGCCTGCAGTTTTCTACTCAAGGGAAAAGAGCTCGCTGTCGCGCGAGATCAGATCCGGATGACGATCGGTTGCCTCAAGACTTTGGGGAAAGTGTGGCCCAGAACAGCAAAGAACGTACGGGAGATCCAGACGATTGCTCAGCATGTACTTGGACTCAAACCCAGGCTGAACGGGGAGAGGACTGCCACAGATACTGCCGGAAGTCTTGCCGTGACTGATAAAGGCGATGCGGGGAATTCGAATTCCCAGACCAGTATGTCAAGCAGCGAGAAGGAGGTGTTCGCCTCGCTGGGTACCATGGATGATGTTTGCGGCTGGTATAACATGGAGGGTCTTAGTTCGCAGCTTTCACATTGGGTGCAAAGTGACATTTAGTTACGTTTAGAATGACCTCAATGAGGGCAGTGTCAAAAGGAAATTTCGCTAGAGGATTTCCATGCGAAACTTAGTGGGAGTCCTTGACCGAGAAATCAACGAAAGCATTGGGTGTCCACGTCGCACAGCTAATTGTGTAGGGGGAGACTTGGCACTCTTGAAATTGGATCTTCCATGATGCTGCTAAGTAACAAGATTCCAGTGTGTGTATATCTACTAAAACTCAACGACGACTTTATGACCTCTACCCCTCTGTTGGGCACACTCCCAAGCTTGCTTCGCCTTTGTAAAAGGGAATGACTTCACCGCCAGAGCTTTCAAGGCACCCGCTTCAACCATCTCAGATGCCCTACACAACCTCTCAGCATTGGGAGATACAATAAAGTACTTGTGTCGAACTCCAGGTCGCGCAAATGACTCTTCCGGTACCGTGTCTCCGAATGCCCAAGGAGGCGGTGGATCAGCAACAGTTATGATCATCCCGTCCACCGCCACGGCCTTCCATACATCGCTCAGGATACTCCCGCCAACTGTGTCTATGACGACATCCACACCACCGGCTGTGGAGGTCCAGCCTGGGTCATTGTAGTCCAAGACTTCAGCACCTAGCTGCTTCAAGTTCTCGTGATGTCGCGGTGACGCCAGCGCAATGACACGAGCGCCGCTAAGCTGGGTAACCAACTGAACCGCAAGGACGCCAACGGCACCAGAGGACCCGGTGACTAGGACAGTCATATCTGTAGTAATCTTCCCATGGTCGACGACAGCCTCCCATGCCGTTAATACTGGAATCGGAAGTGCTGCGGCCTCAACATAAGAGATGCGAGTCGATTTCGGAGCAACCTCGTCTGGCAAGCATGTAACGTATTCAGCTTGGCATTGCCCACGGTCTGCTGATGTGAATGCATAGACATCTTGGCCGATGGAAAGGTTTCCGGTGTAATCTGGGCCGAGTTCGGCGATAGTTCCTGATAGCTCGTGGCCCGGGATCCGGGATGCGGTTTCGTACAGCTCGGGCCAGCCGAGTTCATCGCCGGTGACCCCGGCAGCGTGCACCCGGACCAGGATCTCGGCGTCAGTAAGCGTGGGCCTTGGCATATCCGTATTGAGAGTGATTTTGGGAGACTTTTTGTCGCTCATGATCTGGACTGCTTTCATCTTATTCGTCATTGCGCTTTCAGAGCTGGGGTTGTTGTGAGGCGAGTGAAGTGTCGCTAATGGAGGGAGGAACGAGAGGCGGGTGCGTTACGTGTGAATTGCTTTTCCGTGCTAAAGAAAAGCACTTGTTATATAGCGTAAGCTAGCTTGTGCGATTGTTTTCACCTGCGAATTCGGGTACGATTCTGCTTGCTTTATCCCTTCGGCATTGGCTGATGCTCCCCCCGGGAACCCGTTCGGGCGGGAATTCGTTGACGGCGCTTGCGGGTACCCGCAAGTACATACCACCCGCCCCGGGTATCCGTGAACTCGGGTATCCACTTCCCCGACGGCGGCGACCCGGGTCGGGCTTCTGCAAAATGGAAGAATGGGATGAGCTGGCGGGAACTTGACTCATTGTGTCCGGCGCTCGTGCTCAATTTATTTAATAAGAGTGCCTTCAAACCAAGCTAGTTGTCTTCACTTGAGTCGCACGACCAGGAGAAATAAATTCAAATTATAAATAAATCATCTTATAAATCGAATCGAAGAGACCGACAGCTAGGTCAGTTAAACGATACAAAAACCTTTTACATGTGTTAATACTGATGAACTCAAGCATGACTCAACCCCGCGAAACAGTTAAAGTCCTATATGACTACGAACTAGCAAACGCTGAGGGAAAATCCGTAGTTGGCCTCGAAGTAATCTACCCACCCAACGGTGCCACTCCTCCCCACCGACACGCAGGCGCCACTGTTGTGGTCCATGTCATCGAGGGCAAGCTTCTCAGTGGCATGAACGGGAATCCGCCCAAGGTATACGAGGTGGGGGAAAGCTTCATGGAGCTGCCCGGTTGTCATCACACGGTGGGAGAAAATCCTAGCAGCGAGAATCGTGCAGTGCTTGTTGCAGTCTTCATCGTGGATACTGAGGTCTTGAAGTCAGGTTACGACGGGCTTACGGTGCTGGACGAAGGGTATTGAAATACGTTCTGGCAAGGCATAAATATCACATACAGGCTCTGATTCGGGTGCTACTTCATGGCAAACCTTCTGAGAGGCATCGCTGTGCGCGGCGACAATTACGTTTCGGTGGTCATGAAACGTGAATATTAGGGGGAATAGTATACAGACCGGTGCGGATCGTAAACGCTGCAATAATTGTCTCTCAAACAGCCCAGTAAATCTCAACCTTGACGCTCTCCACGTAGTTGGCCCAGCCACCGAACCTCGCCTTGCCCCATACCGTGACCACATCTCCCAGCTTCAAATTGCGCACGAACTTTCCAGTCCCTGTGCCCTTGCCCCGACCTATCTCAGCTAGCCGATCGGCCTCGGGCGACTCCGGGTGGATGTCGTCGGTCCAAGACCATACCACCTCATGGTCCATAAAGTCCCTGTTGGCAGTCTTGTTTGTTTGTATCTTGAGGTTCTCAAGCGGGTGCATAGCATGGCAGTAGGCAAGCTTCCCGTCGGCGGTCGCTAGGACGGGGGGATATATCGACTGAAGGCCGCAGGTGCACAGGTTCGTTTCGCTGATGACGGGTGCCTCTTCGGACTCGCTATCCGAGCTTTCCGCTGCTATCTTGCAGGATCCATCACCTGTTCGTTAGTGCTTAGCAGGGTTTCGTTCCATGAGCAGAAGGATAGCTTACAGGTACGCTCCTTGTCGAACTTCTCCAAGCCAGCCTCGAACCAGGACCAAGATCCTCGGTAGGACCCACGATCACCGTGTCCACCACCCCAACCTTGATCTTTACTCCGCAACTTGAAGACGATCTTCCGCACCGGGTGGGTCAGAGTGGGCGGCGCCTTCATGGACCCCGTAAAGTATTCTCTCGGGGCTTCGGAGACGATCTCGGTGGGGCTTGAGGTGGGTTCGAGGAGCGTCAGGTTACGGAGCGGCTCCGTAATGGGGGACCCATCGCCCGACTTGGGGGGCAGCGGCGCGGTCTTGAATGCCGGGCCGACCTTTTTGAAGTCGAGAAATCCGATGGGGGGACACCGCAGGATGAACTTGTTCTCGTCTCCGGTGGTGCCTACGACACGGAGGGCATCGCGGAGGGGAGTTACTGCGTGGTAGATGCTGGCTTCGGAATGCGGCCAGTATTCGGCCTGGTCGATGATGAGGTCTAGAATTTCGGGAGGGAAGTTGAAGGCCTTTTCGAGCATGACGCGGACAACGATGACATCGACGTGCGAGGGCTTGTAATTCCCGGGCTCCTGCGGGCTTAGCCCGGAGTGGTCGTCTCGGGTGTGTGATTGCATGATGCCGACGGCTCTAGCGATGATGGCACCAGCTGCTACTGTTGCAAAGGTTCCGGCGTATTGTTGGAATTGGGAGAAGAAAGACATGTACGAATACACAGGAGGGATATCTGGGGAACTCAGAAAGAGGAATGGTGGGAAGAGGGGTAAGAAGATGTGAAGGCGCCGGTTTCGTAGGGATCTCGTGGTTGTGGTACCTAAGTACGTGGGGAGGCGACGTCAGCTCATGGCAACTCCAAAGTTCATTTCGGGGTCGGTGCACGGAGGCCTGCAGCTTTAAATTGACGTCAGTGGGGATATGGATCCCATGGTGTGGTCGCGAAATGTCACTGACAGGACCCCTGCTCGATGCGATAAGCATTTCTTATCGATCAGTATCACGTGAAATTACACCATCGTTAGCCACTGACTGAAGACAATGGGTCGTCACCGGAGGAGCTCCCGCTTACAAACCGAGAGCCGATGGCGTCGGTATTTCTGTCGCAAGTGACCTGAAAGATGGTCCCGGATCTTTCATAATTCCCAATTGCCAATTTTTTGTCATTATTTGTTGTGATGAAGTGCCAAAGAATCGCCTCGCAGGCCCTTCGCCAGGCCCGCGCACCAGCATCGCGAGTCCAAGCTCCCTCCGTTTTCCGGAGCTCCAAAGTCGCGGCGGCAGCTCCTCTTGGCAACCGACAATGCGCCTACCAGTTCCACTCCAAGCCGGCGCGGAAGGCTTCGAACAGCCCCGGCGATGCGTCGAATCCGGCAATGGCATTTCCATGCCTTGACGCTCTCGAGAACCGATCCGCGAGCCTCGAAGCACGGTACGAATCGAGCGGCCCCGAGCCGTCTTATACCGCCGGCGCGACAGAAGTATACCACTGCAAGGACCCTCTCCTGCTCGACTGGGGCGGTGTTCTACCTGAATTCGACATCGCATATGAATCGTGGGGCAAGATGAACGCCGACAAGTCCAACGTCATTCTCTTGCACACTGGCCTCTCGGCGTCGTCTCACGCGCATTCGACAGAGAGCAACCCCAACCCCGGTTGGTGGGAGAAGTTCATCGGACCGGGGTTGGCTTTAGATACCGATAAATACCACGTCATCTGCACAAACGTAATAGGAGGCTGCTACGGCTCAACAGGACCGAGCAGTATCGACCCAGCAGACGGACAGCGATACGCGACAAGATTTCCCATCTTGACCATGGAGGACATGGTGCGCGCGCAGTTCCGCCTCCTCGACGGCCTCGGCGTAGGCAAGCTCTACGCCAGCGTCGGCTCGAGCATGGGCGGCATGCAATCGCTCGGTGCAGGCGTCCTCTTCCCGGACCGTGTCGGCCGGATCGTCTCCATCAGCGGCTGCGCCCGGTCACACCCTTACAGCATCGCGATGCGCCACACGCAGCGGCAGGTGCTGATGATGGACCCGAACTGGAACAGAGGGTTCTACTACGGCAGGGTGCCGCCGCACGCGGGGATGAAGCTCGCGCGCGAGATTGCAACCGTCACGTACCGGTCGGGACCGGAGTGGGAGCAGAGGTTCGGCAGGCGGAGGGCGGACCCGAGCAAGCCGCCTGCGCTGTGCCCTGATTTCTTGATCGAGACGTACCTCGATCACGCCGGAGAAAAGTTCTGCCTGACGTACGATCCTAATAGTCTGCTCTATGTCAGCAAGGCGATGGATCTTTTCGACTTGGGGAGGGAGAACCAGCTCGCTGCCAACGCGAGGAGAGCAGAGCGCGAGAAGCTTCTGCAGTCTGGCGAGTCGCCCGCGCGCAATGACGCCGCCTGCAGTCTTACGCTGCCCGAGAAGCCCTACGTGGAGCAGCCAGAATCCAACGCCGGCACGGCCGATCAGTCCGTCGAGGTGTCCTCCAGGCCGCCTGAAGACCTCATTGCGGGCCTTGCGCCTCTGAGAGACACTCCTGCGCTCGTGATTGGTGTGGCGAGTGACATCCTCTTCCCCGCGTGGCAGCAGAGGGAAGTGGCCGAGGCATTGAAGCTCGCGGGCAATAGGAACGTTGCGCACTATGAGCTGAGCGAGGAGATGAGTTTCTTTGGACATGACACGTTCCTGTTGGATCTAAAGAACATTGGCGGGAACTTGAAAAATTTCCTGGGATAAATCAGCCAAGCGGGAGGCCAGCGGTTCAGCAAACGCGAACATGTAAAAGGTTGTTGGAGTTGAGGTAAATTTTCTGCACGAAATATGCACATGGGGAATGTTCCACTTGCATATGTAGCCATGTACAGCATCCAGGCAGGAAAAGCATTGACGATTTCAAATCTTTGGACTGGTTCTCTTGGTCTCCGGGCTTCTCGTGTAGCCGACATTTGGTCTTCTCTCTCTTATTCTGCTGATGCTGCCGAGAAGCTTACCTACCTTAGGACAGACTTCGTCACAACGATCCCTAAACGCACGCAAAAAAGAAGTTCACCACCGGTGTGGCTACATCTCCTGGCGATTATTATAGTGCTCATGCTGGGATCGTATGCGGACTCGAACTCATAGCCAGTCGGTTAGGCTGTCAGGGGGTATTGTCGATCTTTTAACCATTCCACCACCCAGCCAGTTTGTCCTGACCAACCGACCTAGGAAGGCGCCTGCTGTTGCTGGTGACAGGAATGAGATTGAAGGGGTATGCATAGGCTCTTTGCGCAGTTCTAGTCATCTAATGTGGAATCACCGGTTTGCCAGCACCTTCCAGTCAAGATAATGTGACCCCCGTAAGGATGATTCAGAATCGTGGCACCATCGCTCGTAGCGCAGGGCTTCATATGAAGCAGGAATGAGCTGGACCATAGACAACTCGCTTACCTCTACACATCGTGGGCTAGATGCTAAAGCGGGTATTAGTCTGAAGTAAATAATGCGATTATCAAGGACCTAACAACGAGAGAACAGAGGAAAATAAAGAAATTCAAACGGCGAGTGGGACCTAGCAATAGGCTTGCCAACTGAGCATCAGGTGTGCTTAACATACTAGGTACCTTAGCCTTCGTTGATCAACAACTAGCGAGCCTCCGGGTTGTGCAGGGATAAGCTCTCCACAACCCCAGTCAAAGCTATTCCGGCAGGCACTAAGGTAAGTCGGAGGAAGCCCCGCCAATCCCTTTCATTGGTCTGACGTCAATCAATTCATCTTCGTCAACACTCCACGACCATCTCATTGAAATGAGAGTCGCCGCGCTTCTGTTTCGACAAAGTGGTCTCAACCCGAGATCAAAACTGAATGATTTCCGATCAACTCTCATACGACCAAGCATTCCAACTGCGCATTCAGCCATCACTACCCGAACCATGTCGACAGTCACACTGAAAGACAGCGGTATCCAGGTCGAGCTGCCTAATGGCCTGTCGGAAGACCAACTACTAGGTTTCCGACCATTTAACGTGTGAAGCTACTTCTAGTGTTCTCCCTCCAAGGACGAGGAACAGCGCTGACTGTCAAACTAGGATTGGATCAAGGGCCTCAACAACTCCCTAAGCCTACAAGCCAAGAGCAAAGACCACCCATTCCACCAAGACCCCTACCGCCTACGCGGCATCACAGTTCAGGCCTTTGACATCTTTGGATCCGGCCGCGTCGGTTTCCTCAAGGTGAGGGCCGATGTCAAGAATGAGGCGGGAGAGGGTCTCCCAGCCAGTATATTCCTTCGCGGACCCAGCGTCGGCATGCTGGTGATGCTCATCCCCGATGACGCCCCGCCCGACAGCGATGAGCGCTATGTCGTGCTGACGGTGCAGCCCCGCGTGCCGGTCGGTAGTCTGTCGTTTGTTGAGTTGCCCGCCGGCATGGTCGACGACAGCGGTAGCTTCGCAGGCGCGGCGGCAAAAGAAATTCAGGAGGAGCTGGGCTTGGAGATCCACGAATCGAAACTGACGTGCCTGAGCGAGCTGGCCGGCGCGGGCGGATCATCTGGGAACGAAGCTGATGAGGGCTTAGCAGAGGCGGTGTACCCTTCTGCCGGCGGCTGTGACGAGTTCGTGACGCTGTATAGCCACGAGAAGAGGATCCCTCGCGAGCAATTGAAGGAGTGGAGCGGCAAGCTGACTGGGCTGCGGGATCACGGAGAGAAGATTACGTTGAAGCTGGTGCCGATGAAGGATCTGTGGCGGGAGGGCGCGCGGGATGCAAAGTGTCTTGCGGCTGTGGCTCTTTGGGAGGGACTCCGGCGCGAGGGCAAGTTATGAGTTGTGGCGGCACGATGAAGGGGATAAAAAGTCTCGGGCATGCATCATCATTATAGCTTGAATTTCTTTGCTAATTCAATGCCTTCAGCAATGGTCCCCACGCGGGCATCGATGGCGTAGCCTTCCTTCTCCAGACGAATGCACTCTGCCCAGAAGTTGGACAGCGGCACGGTGAAGACCTCGATGAATTCTCCTTCTTCCAGTTCGGCCTTTGGGTTTTGGTTCTCGGGGAGGGAGGTGTCGATGGTGACGTGGATCATGCGGAGATTGGTATTGCAGAATCCGGGGTCTTGAAGGCAAATCGACGTCAGCTGCGCCTGAGCTAAGGAGAGAATTGAGTTCTTTGAGATGTTACATACCATTGAACATGATCGGCGTGGTCTCGGACACCTTGCCAACGTATCCCGTCTCCTCCTTGAGCTCGCGCACGGCAGCCTGCTCGGCCGTCTCGCCCTCGTCCACGAGCCCCGCGGGAACCTCGATGCAGATCTTGTCAATCGGCGGGCGGTACTGCTTCTGGAGGATGATCTCGGGGCCGGTGGGCTTCTCGAGGATGGCGACGATGCCGACGCCGTCAATCTCGCCGTTCTTTGGGCGGGTGCGGCGCTCGGCGGATTCCCAGGTGCGGGAGTTGCCGTTCTGGTCGTCGTAGTTGATCTTGATGAGTTTGATCCAGCGAGCCTCGCCCTCGCCCTGCGGTTCTATGGGTCAGATAGGGCATACGGAATAGTAGATTGCTTGGAGTCAGTTGTGTTGGCTTACCAGAGGGCCGGTGGCGGTCACTTTGGCAGACATTGTGGACGTGTTGATGCTAACGTAAGGTATCTTAGGCTTGGAGTTGGAGGAGAGGCGTCGGAGCTTCGGCGGGATGGCGGGGTAGCTTCTGTCACTGTCGCCGTGGCTGGCTGGTGCTCGCCACCCCGCGGTGGTCACCTCACTTAGTCATCACGCAGCTCTTGCCTGCGTAGCACGCCCAAGGTAGGTAGGTAACGCTTTCCACCTGAGTACCCCTAGGAAGGCGGGAAGTAACCGGTATCAGTCACGAACGACAGCTGTTCGACTACAATCATCAAATTTGGCTTGAGTACCCTGTTCGCGACATATGGTCGAATAGAGACTTCTCCAAACGATGTGCCCAGGCAGAATGTCGACCACTCATTCAGTCTCTCAACAAGGATCCCGGAGCGTGCAACAGCGGCATTAGGGACGCCTCTTCCGCCCTTGAGACGTTTTGTCTTGCGATACGGATTGAATAAGAGCGGCCTCGGTCCGAGAACGCTGTCTTAGCCTCGTAAGGTAGCATTTTATTTCAATGTTCCTAGACGCGTCACCACGTCAGTCGCTAATAAGCTTTTGGGCACCGTCCCAAGCCTGGAGATGTTCAAGGGACCCCTGCCCATGAAGTACTCGCCGGATGGAAGTGGGAAATTTACGGCCATGGACGTTTGGACGAACCTCCCATCCACTGATCATCGAAGAGTCCTCGGAGAAAGCTTTCCGAAAGACGCATCCGAGAGGGAGAGAACGGGGGAAACACACGAAATCGTTATCGCTTCTGGAAGGGCACGCACGACGTCAAGGTCAACCAACTAGCAAACTTGCATCTTCGGGTTCCTATTGCGCCGATGAGTGTAAGACGCACGAGGCCCTTGACGTTGCGGTCCCACCGCGACTAACTGCATGCGCTGCGGAACCCCGTACGCAGGCGAGGACGCGCCGCCTGGATTACCAACCGGTCGGATCCAGCCCAAACGACCACTAGTGTCAACGCCGTACGGATACGTACTTGCGCCAGACAAAACAGGCCAGCGAGGAACATCACTGCAAGTTCGGATCCGCACACGATAACGTGCTATCATAGAAGCTTCTTTGTCATGTCTATCAAATCGGAGGGGAGTCTCTGTGACGTCCAGCAGGCAGTCTGACTCGCATTTGTCGTTGGTCCAGCGTGCCCACAGGGACTGGCCAACTTGGGCGGTCCACGACCAGGGTCCAATTCCTCCGTATTACAGTTAAAGGCCGCCGACTGGCTAGCCACGCGACGCTTGCATCTCATTCATCGACCTTCCTCTCCGGGAAGGATTGACCAATCCACCTCCCTCGGCACCGCGCCTGGTGGTGCTTGAGACTCTGGCTTCACCACAGACTTATACTTCTTCACACTCCCTTGAGACATCCAATTTTCTTTCTTTTGTCGGCTTCTCCATCTTTTCTAAACACTCCTTTAGCCGTCACCGACGACATATGCTCCAAGATCAAGATGGCACCCACTAAAGCGGTTGACGACCGCAATGGCGACATCGAAAGCAGGCCTGAAGAAGAGACGCCGTTATTGTCACACGACTTGCCACCCACAGTCGCCCCAAGCCGTAGATACCAGCTAAAGGTCATTGGTCTGGCAATGACCTTTATTCTTATCGTCGAAGTTGGCGCCTATCTTCAGATCCCGCCTTCATATCAGCTCATGGAAGAAATTATCTGTCGCCAACGCTACCCCGACCACATCATCTCGGCCGAGGATGATGATGTATGCAAAGGGCCGGATGTACAAGGCCAGCTAGCCATGATTAAAGGCTGGCAAAACTCATTCGACTGCGTCCCGTGTATGTCCCGCCCTCTAACCCCAACTGTCAGCGCCGGCTAATTATTGTATTCGCAGCATTGCTCACTGCGATTCCCTACGGAGTTATTGCAGACAAGTATGGCCGCCGACCAGTCCTATCTTTGGCCATGCTAGGTATTACGCTGGAGCTTGCCTGGATGCTGCTGCCCCGTAGGTTATGAATATACCTCTTCTACCGGTGAAATTTGCTCATTGGACAGTTCTGTGGCCCAATATTCTCCCTCTTTGGACCATGTGGTTCGGAGCAGCTTTCCAATTCATAGGTGGAGGCGCAGGCATGATTCAAGCCATGACCTGGACCATGATCTCTGACGTCGTCCCCATTTCCAGCCTGTAAGATTTGTCCATTGCCGAGATCAGTCATTCAGAAGCTCACGTGTGATAGGACCGCGGTTTACTACAAGATTGGCGCAATCGCGCTTGCGGGAGAGCTTGTAGTTGCGCCTCTCAGCGCCTACCTATTGAGCAAGAACCCATGGCTGCCTCTCAGCGTCGGCATGGTCCTCTTAATCATCGGCACATGCCTGCCGCCTTTCATCCCAGAAACCCTGGAGCTCCGCCGCGCCGCTGATCAAGAGGTCGAGCAGACACTCTCGCGGTCCGAGGAAGACACGAGGGACAAGCGCACACTCAAGCAGCAGATCATCTTCGCCGTGAAGAACGACATGGGCCATGTCTACACCTTTTTGATCAAGTCCAAGAGCGTGATTTCCCTCGTCCTCGGCTTCAATCTCACAGTTATCGTAAAGTATGTCAAGATAGACATCATGTCGCAATACGTGCACAACTTGCTGGGCTGGTCTTGGGCAAAAGTAAGTCGATGTCGCGCCGTCTCAGTCACATACCACGGGGTTCGTTATCTGACAAATCGTTGCGACACCCAGGCAACGCTGTTGGGAACTGTCTCGACGGTTACAAACATGGTCATGCTGCTCGCCATTCTCCCCGCGCTGAGCTGGCTTATCACCAAGCGTACGGGAGTGCATCCTCTGGTTCGGGATCTCTGGCTCACCCGAATGAGCGGCATCCTCCTGGCTGTCGGGTGCTTCATGGTCGCCATTGCATTCGCGCCTTGGTTTCTAATTACTGGTATGTTTGCCTTCTTTACCTTGCCATCTGTATCGGGCTGGTTCCGGTCCTCAATCACCCAGATATGCTGATCTTTCACATCAGCCCTCATCATTTTCTCCATGGGCACCGTTTACACAAATATTTGCCGAGCCATCCTCAACGCCGTAGTCGAGCCGCACACGATAGGTACCCTAAACACGGCAATCACCTGGGTGGAACAAGTGAGCCTGCTGGTTTCGGCTCCGGTGATTTCGGGCTTGCTGAAAGCTGGCAACTCGGCAGGAGGCATATGGCTCGGTCTGCCGTATATGGCCGCGACTGTCATGGCTATTGCTGGTACTGCGATCGCGTTTGTCTATCGTTTGCCTAGAGACAAGATTCGATAGATACCTACCTTGTTGTTGTCTAGAGGGATAGACGTCGATGCACGGAATACATGTCCATTAGAATAGAGAGATGCACATACCAAATACAGTTATCCTCAATTTCTCGTCGTCCTCAACTTCTCTGTTTGAACAAGTACAACGGGTAAATTCATCGAGATAAAAAAGTTGCTGCGAGTAAAGAAGGGAGATGGCAAGATTCGAGGTCATGATCAGGTACATGGGAATCTACACCCAATGGACATTGACTGACCATTCCAACTACCTGCCCGTATTCCCGGTCTTGGCCCGCGATGTCCGCCACCGCTGTAGGGCTCATCTGATAACGATAAGAGCTCCAAACGCCCAAGCACGACGCTGAGGGATGGCGGGGGTGGGGTCGCCGCATGATGTAACGGCGAAGCGAACCAACGACTTTTTTGTGAGTCGCCGGCGAGGCAGATAGCTGCCTCTTACCTACCATCCATCCACTCCAGGCTACACTCGCACATTGACCGAAACATAAGCCTAGAGCTTCTTTTATAGTACGCGACAAATACCTAAGGCGCTTTTGGTGTACTCCTCTCTCTTCGACAGTAAGAAAGACGGCAACTCGCACCGCACGACCTGACTTTTTCTCCCCGCCACCCCTACCCACCAACCCCACCAACCTGCCCATCATAGGCCGCCGACGCCGCGAGAAACATCCCAAGGGCCGGCCCAACTCCAACCGGCCGCGCAAGAAGATGGGTAACGAGGAGTCGACGATGCTGGACGACAGCGTCCAGCCCAAGACGCTCGAGTCGCGCTCGCTGGAGGCCATTGCTGATTACATCAAATCCGGCGATGTGAAAAAGATTGCCGTCATGACCGGCGCCGGAATCTCCACAGCCGCTGGCAGTATGCGCCCTCCCTTGACGATTGAGACCAAGTTTGCGCAAGTTTCTAACACAATCACCACCCAGTCCCCGACTTCAGGTCACCCGGCACCGGCCTCTACGCCAACTTAGCCCGCTTGAACCTCCCCTACGCCGAAGCCGTCTTCGACATCTCCTACTTCCGCAAGCACCCCGAGCCCTTCTATTACCTCGCCAAAGAGCTCTACCCGGGAAAATTCCACCCCACCGTCTCTCACGCCTTCATCGCCCTGCTCGCGAAGAAGGGTCTCCTGCAGATGAACTTTACACAAAACATTGACTGCCTCGAGAGGCGTGCCGGCGTGCCGGACGATAAGATCATCGAGGCGCACGGCAGCTTCGCCACCCAGCGCTGCATCGAGTGCAAGGACCCCTTCCCCGCCGACCGGATGGAGAAGCACGTCCAGGACGAAAACGTGCCCAAGTGCGATTCCTGCGGCGGGCTCGTGAAGCCGGATATCGTCTTCTTTGGGGAGGCGCTGCCGGAGGCGTTCCGCGATAATACACATCTGCCCGCCTTGGCTGATTTGATTGTGGTCATGGGGACGAGTCTCTCGGTCTACCCCTTTGCTGGTCTGGCCGAGGCTTCGAAATCTGGCGTGCCGCGGTTGCTGCTCAACAGGGAACGGGTGGGACAGATGGGTCGCAGGGCGGATGACGTTGTTGAATTGGGGACATGCGATGCTGGGGTTCGTAAGCTTGCTGCCTTGCTTGGCTGGGGCGACGAGCTAGAGGCGCTCTGGCGCGGTATCGTGGGCGAAAAGGAGGCCGAGAGGCAGCTTGCGTCAGCCGCTGGCGAAGGCGAGGATGATTTGGAGGAGGAGATTCGGAGAGTTACCGAGGGTGTCGACACGGCGCTCAAGCTCGACGACGACAAGGACGACGAAAAGGAAGGGGATGCCACGGAGAATACCAAGGAAACGGAAGAAGTCGGCTTTCCTTTACGGCAAGACGGCGGAAGCGACACCGAGGACGCGCAGAAGAGCATCCCCGAGGGCGTCGTCCAGAGAATGTCCAAGGCAATCCAGGGGCAAGGGGGCGAGATCGGCACGGACATCAAGGACGATCGCGGCCGCGAGGGGAGAACCGTCAACGGATCTGAAGGCGCACCGCAGGACGCAAAGGACTTCCGGATCGAGGCCAAGAAGAAGATTCAGCTTGCGGCGCAGGGGGCCGCCACCCCTCTCGACGAGGTTGCCATCGTTTTCGACGCTTCTGCGCCTGTGGCTGAGATGAAACACGAGGATCCCAAGAGCGCTGAGTTGCTGAGTGGGGTTTCTCGGTATGAGGAGACGTCCGCGCCTGCTGCTGGTGTGGACAAGGAGTCGGCGGCGGGTTCGAAGGCTGAGTCGGATTTTGCTTCTACGACGGCACAAGAAGCCTCCGGGAGTGTAGAGAAAGAGGAGAAGCCTTCATCGGGCGACTCAAAGTTATGATCTTCCACCGACGATGCCTACTCCTAACCTCCCTTGGTCATTACGATACACGGCCACAGCCGCACCTTAGATAGCGGCCAAGTCTTCTATATCTCGCTTATACCCACATCGCGGATTCGGGTTGGTTTCACTCTATGCCTCTGTCCTCAAGTGGTACATAAATATCTACATCTCGTCCCTGCTTTCATTTGTCCATTCACGTGTGTGATGACTACTTGTTGACGATCTTTAATTCTTAGACGTGTAAGGAAGATGTCTTGCCTTACGATCTTAAGAGAAGAAAAACAGGTAAAAAAAGGTCATCGATAGGGAATCGAACAAAAGGGCAGGTTGACAGTGGCTCGAGGACTTTCAACTTAGTACAAAGACCCCCCATCATACTCCTCGGCCACCTTTCCCCGACCTTTCATGAATGGACTGGAGGTTTTCAGACCCAAGTACCTCTCACCCTCATCCCAAGGAGTATTGACGACCTTCGAAGACCTTCAGATGAAAGAGTGGAGCATCATCCAGCTTGGGCCAGCAAGTAGTACACAACGGCCGGTCGAATTGAGTCGCGAATTAATATTCAACTACTTGTAGATTATTGTTGGAGGCTTGATTAGGTCCGATTGAACATCCTAGTCCTGGCGAAGCTCCCACGAAGTCTGTTCATCGCCTGAGCCAACACCCCGTCCAAACTGATATACCATCCCATTCATTCTGACGCAATACCAATTCCCAGAAACACCCCAAAGCCCCCTAGCAACAAATCCAACGAGTACGAAACTTCCAATCACGTCTCGATATCCTCCATCGGCACCTCCTCCGGCTTCTTCAAACACGGCGTCTCGTCCCACATCCCGCTATAGCACCGGAACCACCCATGCCCGCACCGCTGGTGAACAATCTTAGGCAGGAGCCGTAGGCACCGGATGTCCTGATGCGAGTAGAGGAAGTGCCCGCGCTTCGTCTCGTAGTCGAGGCAGATGGATATCAGGAGCCTTCGGGAGTGCGCGTTGCGGCAGCCCTGATTGGCGTTGATGGACTGCCGGCCGCCATTGAAGTGAAAGAAGCTGTCTTGGCGTTCGCAGGAGGCTGGGTCCCAGGAACGGCAGCGGGTTTGGACTACGATGTAGTCGGCGGCGCAGGTTGTAAGGGTAAGGGCGAGGATGAAGGCTAGGGTGAGGCGCATTGTGGTGGTTACTGTCTTCCGTGCTTCACGGTTTCTGCTCTGCTAGGTAAGATGGAGGGCAATGCCGTTATCTGTCTTTTACCAGTCTGTTAGGTTTCAATGTGTGCAATTTGTTGGAGATCGGGGTACTTTTGTTACTTCAGTGTGTGTTTGAGATGGAATTGTCTTATAGACGGCAAAATTTGGTCGACGATGCGACATCCGGGGGAGACGCAGTGTTGCTCCAAGAAGTCTCCATGGGTCTTTGCAGCATGTCTGGAGTCCAGAAAGTGCTTATATACTGTCCCACCTTGATGACCCGTTGGGTACTTCCATTTGACGTCGAGAGGTGTAAGTTTGGTGCGGCATACGATTTCAACGCCTCGAACCGTTGTGGTCTGAAAGTAGGTTATGGCGGCGTCAAATCGGGCAACGAGGACCCGGGCGCCAACACTTTTCTCACATCATGTGCCTCTGATAAAACGGTCAAGGCCAATGAGTAAGTCTTGTGTCGAGAGTTAGGTCCATGATCACTTTATCCTTCCACTGCTAAGAAGGTTGATGTTGCAAGCACTGATCTGGGCCGGGATCAAACTTGAGGCAAGTATCCTACTATTGAACGCTGATGTGTTGCTGATGGTTTAATGCTATAACAAAGGATCGAAGGAGACAATGTATAAGTGATGAACAATGCTGTAATGAAAGAGAAAAAAACAGGCTATCTAGTTGTTTGAGGGTGTAGCACCAGGGAGCACCCTAGCCTCAGCCCCCCGCGTCTCCAATGACTACATCATCGGAAACTAGAAATCTTTTCCATCACCCGCGAGAGCAGCACCGACCCGCCAGCCCCATTTTCCTGGCGTAGAATGCGCGCTACCATGAAAGCAGTCACAGCAGCGACAGGAATCGTAGCGATGACGCTCGCCCTGCTCACAGTCATGGCCTTCTCCCCCACGGTCTTCTCGTCGCTGTAGAGCCACTCGTGGCCCGAAGAAGGCGGCTTCACACCCTTCAAACTCAGGCCGCCGGCAATTTGGTCGCTGTAGAAGTTGAGCCACCTGGCGAGCGGGAGGAGGGGCGCAACGTATTGTTGCACCAAGCGGCCCTTCCAGGTATCCCAAGCAGACATGCGCATGGCTTCTTGGCACTGCTCGACCATTAATGCCAACCTCTCCACGCGCTGCTCTTCAACAGTCACAAACGCAGTTTCCAGACTGGACAACTTCCAGCTTACCGCAGCAGAGACACCCTTGCCGATAATGTTCTGTTCCTGGAGGGCGTTGACCAGCGAGGCGCAGGACTCGATACAGCTGTTGCCACCCTGCCCCACGAGCGGATTGAACTTGTGTGCCGCGTCGCCGAGGATGACGATACGTCCGTAGTGCCACCGTCGCATCACAAAGTGCGGGAGGGCCGTGACGCCGCTGTACTCGAGGTTCTTCAAAACCTCACGGAACCGCAAGCCGTTATCGGCGACAAGGCTGTCGACGCTGCGGCCGAACTCGCGCTTCTTGTCTTCTTCCGTGAACCGCGGGATCTCGTCGATTGGGTACGAACGTTGGCCCTCGGGCAGCGTCCAGAACCAAAAGACAAAGACCTCGCCGCTGGGGCCGCCCATACAGCCGGCCACTGTGCCGTGACCGCTGGCGCCGACGACCTGGCCGGGGCCGACGCCGGCCGTGGGCTTGGCGGTGCCGAAGATGCAGGCGTGCTCACAGGGGATGTTTTGTCTGTCGCGGGCCGGGATGGCGCTGGAGTCGTTGTTGTCGTCCGCGTTCCTCCACATTTCCTGTCTGATTGTGCTGCGGACGCCGTCTGCGCCGACCACCATTTGCCCTTCAAAGACGGAGCCGTCTTTGGTGTAGACCAAGGCGCTGTCCTTGAGACTCTCTACTCTCTTGACTTTTTGGTTGACAAAGATTCTGTTCTTATCCTTCAAGTGCTCGTACAACACGTTCAAAAGCTCGAAACGCTCCATGAAGATGTTCGGGTAGCCGTGTCGTTTAGTGATGAGGCTCCTCGACTTGCGGGTCATGATGCGCTTGCCGGTGATGCTGTTTCTTACAATATGCTCCTCAACGGGCTGACCTCTGGCGAGAATGTCATCGTAGCATCCGAGTTGATCGAGGATTCGAAGGCCGTTGGGGAACAAGCCAATACTAGCTCCGACGTTGGGAGTTACCGTGCCGTAAGCCTCGAGAAGTACATAGTCAACTCCGAGATTCTGTAGCATCAACGCCATCGTCAGGCCCGTGATGCCACCGCCGACGATGATGACCTGGCGTTTCTCATCTTGGATCGCCATGGTTATGATACGGAGGAAACTTGACACTTTGTTGTAGGTGTTAGGAAAGATATACTTGTTATTCGATGCTGCTGATGACCAGAATAAAGCTCCCGATACCGAACGAGTGGAGGAAAATGAAGCTCTTATATATCAAGACATCTGCCAAGCTGAGATCTGCGATATCATGCTGAGCCGAACTTTAGAGCTGTGCAGTCCGTCGTTTTACCGCAAGAATCCAGATGGGTATCATTGAAGCGGGAAGCTCACGGGCCCCGGAGATGAATCTTCCCTGGGCTTGCAAGCCGGCGGGTGTGATGCCACGCAGCTAGGCCCACCAAGCGCTTACAATAAACTCCATAGTAGCCACCGAGTTCGCCACAGATTGGTTCGTGACATCGACGTTATCTGATTCATGTAGCGGGGATAGCAGCACAGGACACCATGGGCTGTTTTATCACCAGTTCCACTTGTTTCGACAAAAGCCAGCCCGCAATTTGGCGCATCCGGATACAACCCACCTCAAGGACGCAGGACTGCAGACTGCGAAATGCGGCATACCGGCGATATCGCCATGGAATGCGTGGTCCTCAACTCTGGCGGCCGAGCTTTTCATCATCGGGCACTGAGACACCCCATATGTTATAGTTTAAAGGCCGTCTGCGGTCCGCTGTCAACCTATCCTTCGACTCCTCCATCTCTGAAGGATGTGGGTTTCCCCCGTGTGAAGCGGGATATATCCGCGATCAAGGCAGGGTTGACGTTTCCCCTGAGATGCGGGTCTTTCAGACTTCGACCGTGCATCTTTGCCTCGGACTAAGCGTTCTAGATAAAAATCCGAAAAGCAATTGAAAGTCTCCGAGGACAAGCGCATTCCCACTTTGAAGAGTCTTCTGGCAGTTATCCTTCTGTCACTTACATAGATATAGTTCACATAATAAGCCGATGTCAGGAGTCGCGTAGCACTTCTTCAGCCAAAATTATAAACCATTTAAGTGCCTCGTTCCGACAGAGACTCAGGAAACCTCACCTAATCCTTGAGACAACCACAACTTCGACCCGAATAATGGGAGAAAAGCTGCCTCATTATCACATGAGATGGCACTGACGAACCTTTAAGCAATGCTAATGTGTAGATACGACCGAGTCTTGAGGAAGTATTAACGTGGCTTCAAACTTTCGTGCTTTTATATATTAGTCAACAACTCCGTAGGCCAATCCTCACAGGGAATCCATCTGCCGGATGTGCCCCGCCCCCGCCCTTTACTGCTTGATACGCCCTATTACCTTTGACGCTACGAATACCGGATTTAGGATGAAGCTTATCCCAGTCTTCGTACGCAGGCTTGATGACAAACTCTCTCACAGTCATGACCAGCGCGATTCTCAACTCGAGCATCGCCAACGTCTGCCCGATGCAGTTCCGTGGACCCCACTCAAATGGCCGCCAGGCGCCCTTTTGGGGATATAATGGGTCTTCCGGGCCAACGAGCCAACGCTCAGGAATGCAAGCATCAGGATCTTTCCAGTACTTGGGGTTGTGATGTATAGCCTGCACAAGAGTCCAGACGTTGCAGCCTTCTGTAGGGAGTACGCGGCCGTCCGCGTCGACTATCTGGACGTCGGAACGTCCTTGACGCATAGCACCGGCCGGGGCAAATATGCGTAGAACCTCTTTGATGAACGCCACGGTGTAGGGTATCATGTTAAGAAGTTGAGGGTCCTTATGAATTTTATCCCGAACCTGTGATGGGTCCGTTCCAAAGACTTCGTTATGTTCTGCTATGGTGCGAGATATGATCTCCGGGTTCTGGGAGAGGAGATAATAGCAGTACAACAGGGTGCTGCTAGTCGTATCATGACCTGCAAACAGGAAAAGTCGTACCTGGGGTGTGATGATATGTTTGATCTGCTGCGTGGTGTCCGGGTTCTCTCTCTTGCCTAGATTTTCCTCTCCCAATTCCTTAAGATAATCATCGATGAAAAGCGAAGCTATCGACTTCGAGCGCGTTGTGTCGTTTGAGTTGGACAGATTTGCAGAACGCTCCGCAAGTCTCTTATCGACCTCCGCAGATAGATACCGATCCAACTTCTTCCCGTTGAGCCAGAGAACGAGCGGACGGATTGTGAGATATCTTTCTAAAGGATTCAGCGGCTCGCGGAAGGAAGTCCATTCTACCTGCTTTCGAAGAGCAGCTGCTAAAGGGTGATCCCGCGTCTGATGACCAAGTCGAGTATCTCTGTCACCGCATAAGTAAGCATGCTGCACGGAGTTTCGTACCTAACCTCCGATGAAAGGTCACGATACTTACAGCACAACAGACCCGATTATATCGAAGGTCATCTTTAGAGTCAGATCCTCGAGCAAGAATACTTCGCTCTGTCCGGTTGTGCATTTGGCCAGAAGTTTCTGACGAAAAATGCCCACTTCATCTGCGATGACAGACGTCAACCCCATCATGTATCCAGCACTGAAACCCGGATTGAACAAGCGTCGCCAGTGCTTCCATTCATCTCCTTTCATGGTCAACAGGCTCTTTCCACCAGTGACCTTCTCAATGGGGTCGATTATGTCGAGCCCTTTACCGAGAGCCAGGCTATCGAGCTGCGACGCCGCGTCAGCGTCTGCGAGAACCATCATGGTGCCGCTAAAAGGCCAAAGACTCAAGTAGAAGATGCCATTGGAATAGTCTTCTGATATCTTCCACATGATGTTGTGGATGATACTGTCTGAAGGTAAAGTTCCCATGATCCGTTTTATGAGTGGGAAGTGCCCGCCTAAGGAAGAGTAATCCGGCATTGGCTACAGCGATTATTAACACAACTGATATCTGGACGAAGCTGGGACTTCCTACCAATCCTGCTCGCTGCATTCGCCATATAGTCTGACGCGCAGCGTAAAACTTCACACAGAAGTAGACGAGCGCCGCGACGCATGTTGTGATTGCCATGGACCAGGGTCCCCCGGGCATGTCCAACGCTGACACCATTGTATTAAGTTCTGATGACCAGCTGAGATGCTGGTGATAAAGCTGATAAAGCTATACTTCTTGTATGGGCCGGAGCGCAGGCGGGAAGAAGTCGTCCGTCCCTTTAGGAAGAGATTCTATCGACGGTTTACGAGGTATCACTACTTGAGGCTGAATATGGAAGAGGTTGGGCTGTTAGTATCCCTATTACAAGGTAGTTAGTTCGAACCGTGGGTTAACGAAGAGATTAATTAAACTATATAAATTTCTATGTATATATAAAAAAGAAGTTCTAACTATAAGTTAAGCTAGCTATAATAATTATAAATAGGGCTCCTAATTAGCCCTTACGTAGTTAGTAATATACCGAGGTCGAATTAAACTTCTAATCTAATACTAACTTTCTCTTTTTTTTATTAATTTATTTATTATAATTAGAGGTATAATTCGACCTTAGGCCCTTTTATTAAATTATCTCCTTTTCCCCCTTTTCTTTACTCTTTTTATATAACCTATCCCTCTATTCGTATATTAACTTTTTTATTATTTATAAATTATTCTAACCCCTTATTAAGTACTATTTTTATAAAAGTATTAGCGAGGTTATTATTATTATTAATTTAATAAATCTCGAAGATCTCGTGCTTTTTATATAATTACTTAAGGGCTATAATATCGATTATAAGCCTCTTTTCTTTTATTATTCTTAATTTAACGAGGTATTTATATAGTAAGTGGGAATTAATATAAATAATTATTAAAATTAGTAAAAAGTTAAGTTAATTAGTAATCCTCTTTAGCGTTATTAAAATTACGTAGGCGAGGTTAACGTTATTAATTATATTATAAACTTTTAATACTAATATACTTCTTATTACCCTCTTACTTTTAGTTAACGAGTAGTAAATTATATTACTATATATAGTAAATTCGCTCTTATTTATATTCTTATTAACTAGGATAATAATATACCCTAATTACGAAATAAGGTCGTTATTATTCGTAAATAACCTATTAATAAAGACATAGAGTTTATTAATAGCGAGGTTAATTAAGTAATAAACGAGGCCTTGATTAAAATTTATTTATTATTACTTAAGCTGCTTATTAAGTATTTTAATATCTTATTTATTTAGCTTTATAGCTTACGCTACTTTAGTATAATTAAAAATTACTTTAGGCTAGTATATATTTATAATATATACCCCTTGCGCAAGCTTAGCCTTATATTATTTTTTAATATTAATTATATTTAAGTTAATAAGGGTAATTTTCTTATCTTACCCCTTTTACTAAAAAATAATAGTTTCCCCTTTAATTATAAAAATCCTACTATTAAATACTAATAAGTTATTTATTATAAGGACCTTTTTTAACTTAGCTATAAAGCCCGCTTTTTAAAGCTCTTTATCCTCTTTCTTTATAAAATTAATATTAAATAAGCCTAATATATCGTTAGTCTATATTCTAACGATCTTAAATTAGTTACTTTTATATTTAAAAACTAGTAAGTACGGGTCGTATATAAATATAACTATTAATAATTAATTAATATAAAAATCGTAGTATATAGCTTATTAATAAGTACCCGATTTTATAAGTCTATATAGTAATTTAAGTACTTTAATAATCGTACTTTTTAAGTACTTACTAGCTATTTCTTTTAGTAAGTAGGCTAGGATTTTCCTTATAAGCCCTATAGCTAATTAAGTATAGGCCTAAGTAATATTATAGCTCTAAATCTTATATCCCTTTTTTTATAGTAATACTATTAGTACTATTATTAATCGTTAGCTATAGCGCTATACTATAAGTAATTAGGTAAGTAGCGTTGCTTTTTTAATATTACTATACCCCTAAATTATATACCTAGATTTCTTATACGGTTAGGGTATTCCTTTCTCCTTAATTTTACGCACTATTTACAATTTAAATATATAGAGACCTTTATATTTCTCGGGATTATAAAAAATAAATTAATAGACCCCTCGATTACGTAGAGTATCTATTTTAATAAGATTTAATCCCTTATATAGCTTTTTAATAATTATAATAATACCTTCTTTATATAGTTTAATTATTAGCTCGAAATTAGCTTTCTCTTTTATTATATAATAAGTATTAAATACCTCGTCGCTAGTAATAAATTATTACGTTAGGGCTTATTATTATAGTCTTTTATAACGTCTTATTAATAGTATTAGTACCCTTTTAATAATTTCCTCTTCCTCGTCGTCTATTAATACTACTACGACGATTTTATTAAAGATAATTTCCTATGCCTCTATTATGGGTTATATTATTTCCCCTAGCTCTTTTTCTTTTTATAAGTTAAAAATTACCTTAATAGGATCCGTATAATATAGTCTAACTACTATAATTAATACCTTAAATAGCTAGTTATAATTTCTTATAACTACGTAAAACCGCTCGTTAATAGAAATTAATTTATATAGCCTAGCCTATTACTAAGTAACTTCGTACTATACTCATATATCTAAATTTAGGGGTATATTTAAATTAGCTCCTATATTAGGCCTATTATATATAATAATTATTTTATTAACTTACCTTTTTATACTTACTTTATATAGCGCTTATATTACTTTTTTAACTACTTAGGCTCGTTAGCTTATATCTAGTAATAGTAGCGAGGCTAAGGTCGTTCTTAAATATATTTTAAATATTAATAATATTAGTATAAGCCTATTAGGCCCCATAGTATCGTTATAGTACTTAAGTACCGTTTAGAAGCATTCGTTATTAGTTAAATTAGGATTTTCCTCTTTAATAATTCTAAACGCCCTTTTTAATTACTAATATACCCTTTTTACTTTTCTAATACTATAGTGCGCTTTTATAAGCACGACCTTTAGCTATATACTATAAGTCGTCGTATTTTTCCTAAATTTTATTAACTTAAAACTCGTATTAACGTCGGTTCTAATACTATTTAGCGGTCCTTAGTATATATTAATTTAGTATTTTCGTAAAGCTACTTATATTATTTTTACTTATAAATCCCATAGGAATTACTTTATTTAAAATAATATAACCTCGTTAATTATATATAGGACCAGTTAACTATTTAAATATAAAATATTAATAACGATTTTTTAATTAAAATTAAGTTTATTACGCAATTTAAATTTAAATTTATATAGGCTTTGCGTATTTATTTAATATTAGTAGTATACTTTTATTAACTACTTTAGTATCCCTATTTCGATATTATTATTATTTAATTATTTTAAGAGGTTATATAGCTTCGTAATTAATAAATAACCGAATCTTTAGTATAATTATCTAAGCTTATTTTCCGTTAAGTAATTAATTAACTTTATATTATTAAAAAGCCTTATAAATATATACCCCTATTGTTGTTTAACCGTCTTAAAATACTTATTACTAGAGATTCTATTCCTCGTATTATCGAATATAATACCTAATCGATCTATATCTTTTAGATATAAGAAAAATAGGGTATTAATAAGTAAAATATAAAAAGTTATCGTTCTAAAGTACGTCTCTATTTCTACCGTACCTAGGGTAACGATTTCTTTACCTAAGCCAAAGCTAATCCTTATAATACCTATTATTAATATATTAAGCATTATTAATACGATTTTTTATAATACTTAGAATTACCTCTTTCTTTTTATTAACTATTATAATACCCTAGTATTTAGGATAATCCTATAGAAATTATTTAGGCCGTACTTTTTACTTACGTAAAATACTTATATAAACTTAGTATTTAAATAATTTAAGTAATATAAAAAGGGTTTTTCTAACTACCCCTAGAATTTCTTAGTACCGTATTTCTTCTTTTTAAATATTAAGAGAGTAGAATTCTGCGCTATTAAATTCGTCCTTTTATTTACTTCTATATTTATTATTTAAAGGACTTTCCCTTACTATTTATAAATAAAAGCCTGCTTATTTAGAGCTTTTATTACTTTTTATTCGTTTAGCCTTATATATCCTCTAAATACTAACGGGGTAAAAAAAAAGTAGTTAATATTATTAATTTCGTTATAATCTAATTTATCGGTATAGGGGGCGAGATCTTCTTTATCTTTCGAATTTCTTATAGAAAGTAAATACTCTAGGCTACTACTATAGCTACTATTACTAAGTTCTATACCCCCGGATCTACCCTTATATATAACAAGGAATTAATTAAACTAACGAGAGCTAGTTTTACTATTTATTACCCTCGACTTTTTATATTATTTATATAATTTAATACGCTCTTCCTTAGAGTAATTACTTAATTAATATTTATCCTTTTTATAAATAAAGTATTACTTTTTTTATTACTTTATTTACGAATTAAATCTCTACTTATTTAATAAATCTAAGCCTCTTTATTAATAATTACCGTACTTAGTCTCTTTTCCTTTTTTATTATACATCCGGTCGACTTAATATTACTAATAAGGGCTATTATATACTTATAAATATATTTAGCGTAGTATTTTTATTTTAATATTAAAGCTAGATCTTAGCCTTAAGTAGAGCGTTTCGTAGTTTTTAAGTGCCTAATATAGGGTTATTTTTACTTTTAGTACGTACTAAACTATAGTATAAAGATATTTAACTTTCTACTCGTTAATCCCCTTATTTAGCTAGGTTTTTACTAACTTATTAATTTAATTAATAAGCTCTTTAAGGATTTTTATTTATAATTTACCCTCTATTATCCTAGCTATAAATATAAAAGAAATTACTTATAGCTTAAATAAGAGCTTTAAATTCTTATTATAAGTTTCGAAATAGCTTTAGATTACGTTAATAATACTAAGAAAGTCGTTCTAATTAAAATTACGTACTACTTCGTAATAATAATTAAAGGCTTTACTAATAAGTACGATATTAATTATTAAATAGTATTAATATTCCTTAATCCTAACTTTTTTATAATAGTTATAAAACATTATTAGGGTTTTTTATAAAACCTTATACTTCCCCCTAGAGTATAATTTCTTTTTTAAAAAGATCTTTTTAAAATCCGTAAATTACCTCGTATTTATTACTATATTTTTAATATTTATATATAATCCCTACGTTATTACGTATTATTAATAACCTCGGGTTATCTATTTTTTTTTTTATTAACTAATTAATACCAAATTTTATATTAATAATAATAACGAACTATAGATTAAAATAAGTAGAATTATTAATTATTATACGTTTAGTACTATATTTTACCTCTATATATCTTTTTATAATAATAAATTACTATTAGTAATTATAAAAAGGAAATCTAAGTTGTTTATCCTTTTTTTAAACTTATTAAAGTAATTATACGCTCTATCGACCTACGCTTAGTTCTATAGTACGAACTCCTCTTTTATAATCGTTACTACTAGGATTTTATATAGTTCTTATAATTATAATTACGTTAATAATACTCCTCGTTTATAAAAGAATTTATTAACTACTTTTATAATTCTTAAGCTTATACTTACGAACTATTTATTTAGTTAGTAATTAAAGTTATTTACGATTTTATAAAATAGGGGTTACCCCTATAGCCCCTTTTTCTTATAAACCTTAGTTAAATAAATTAATACTACGTTAATTTACTTATTATTAAGCTAATTTATAATCCTATATATTTACGTCCCCTAATAATTTAAGTTAATATTTACTTATTTATAAAGGATTAGGATTCTATTTAAAATTAGGTTTCTTTTTCTTCTCCCTTATTTTAACTTATTAAGAGTTATACCCTAGTTTATACTTATATTAATAATTATTAGCGTATTTAATTTTAACGAGGATATACCTAATCTACGTACTAGCTATAATAAATCCGTACTTTTACTACTTAATAAATTTATTAAGGTCTAAGTAATTCCCGCTTCCTCTCGCCGCCTCGCTACTACTCTCGTTTTTACTATTTTTAATAATTATTACTACCCTTTTAAATTACTAATTATCGTACTTACTAAGATCCTCCTTTTTATTTAGTATAAAAGGGTAAGTTCTAGTAGTTCCTTTTTTAATAATAGTAGTAAACGTTTATATTACTATAAGAAAATATAATAATTAGTCTCGGGATCTTTATTAATTACTAATTTTTACTATTTTATACCTTTCTAACCTCCTAAGCCTCGTACTCTCTATAACCTCTAAATTACTTCCTTCTTTAACTTACTTCTTTTAAAATAATATTCCGGAGTAATACCCGGGGGGTAGTTAAGGGAGCTCTAAGGAGGTCGTTTAGATTATAAGCTTACGGTTATATTTATAAAATCCTTATAATAATAAACTTTTTTATATACTATAAATCTCTTAGCTTTATAACTCTTATAAAATTACTTTTATTACTAAGTAAGAATATTTATATTTAGAAATCCTTTTTTTAAATTGCGCAGTACTCTTTTATATTATATTATTAAGCTCGTTTATTACGCTAATTAATTAAGTAAGTAATTATTATATAAGTATTTCTTTTTACTAATTTAACTAGTTAATTTCTAATTACGGGCCGGCTATAAGAAAGTTATTTAGTAAAAAAGCTACTTAAAGTAACAATAAAAAACTAGTTATTTAAATAGTTCTATTAATTAACGTAGTTTAACATAATAAACGTTAATCTTTTATAAATAGTAAAGGGTTATAATTACTTAATTCCGTATAGTATTTAAAAATCGCCTCCTTTTTTATCTACTTCTATAAGGGTAATTAGTACGAATCTCCTATTTTATATAGTATTAAGAGGTCGTCTCTTCTACGTAATAAGATACTTTACTAATTTATAATAATAGAATTTAATTACTAATTAGTATTAGTATCCCTATTATAGGGTAATTAGTTCGAACCGTGGGTTAACGAAGAGATTAATTAAATTATATAAATTTCTATATACGTATAAAAAGGAGGTTCTAACCGTAGGTTAGGCTAGCTACGATAATTATAAATAGGGCTCCTAATTGGCCCTTGCGCAGTTGGCAGTATACCGAGGTCGAATTGGACTTCCAATCCGACATGGGCTTTTTTTCTTTTTTGCGGAACATGAGGTGAGACAACCCATGGTGATGTTGAACTTTGATGTCAGCAGAACGCCCTTTCGGGGAAAGCGTCCCCGCTAACAACATAAGTTTGAAAAGCAACATCTCCATATCCCCATGTGGGAAGATGTCAACCGTCTCGCGATGCAAATAACGAGGTAGGGATCATCATGTAATTTTAAGACTTTATGCCCGACTTTTAATTGCTGACATTAATGAGGTAAACATCCTATTTGAGGAACTGTCACTGGTTTGCTACCAATCATATCCGTTTTGTAGTCTCAGTTCCATGTAGTAAACTTATCTGTCCTTACAAAAACTCTCGCAGACTCTGATGTGCACCGGCAAAGTCTTCGAAAACATGCCAGTGACCCACGTTTGGTAACACAACCTTGCGAGAACCGTTGATCTTCTGCACGTAGTCTTCAACTACCGCTGGTGAAGATATTGGATCATCTTGTCCCGTAATCAGCAGGGTTTCCGTATCAAGCTCCCCGAGGCTAATGGCATCAGCCGAAGCAAAAGCCGAACATGCCTTGGCGTAGGCCTCTGGGTCTTGACCCGCGAGACTGAGTCGCACAGCAGCCACTGCCAAGGGGTTGGTCTTCTTGGTATGACCTGACACTTGGGTCGCGACTACATCCTCGATAATCTTGGACAAGCCCTGAGTTCTCGCGAGAGCCGCAAAATTGATCAACTGATCCTTGATCGAGGAATGGAGAGGCAAGGGGGGTGGTCCGAACAAGATCAGTCTTTTGACATGTCCAGGATGGGTGAGGGCGTAATTGATGGCGATCAAGCACCCGTGAGAGTGGGCGATCAGAGTTGCAGGGGATGTGCCTGAGTCCGCCTCAGCTAGACTGAAGACTCCCGAAAGATCTTGAGTAAGTGAATCGACGGTGATGGTCTCCAGAGGGTGTGTCGGTGTATGGCCATGCCCTGCGAAATCATACACATGTACCGAGGCGGAGTTCCCGAGTTCCAGAGAAGTTATCAACGGCAGCCAGTAGTCTTTGGTGCCTCCAAGACCATGGACGAGAATGATGGGGTCTTTTCCAACACCAAGTCGCTGGTAACCTGCCCCGAAGCGACCAATACTCCTGTTGAGGCCAAATTGGGCTTGCTTTGACTTATCGCTATTATCGAGGCGAAACAGATCCATCGATCGCTCCAGGATCTTCTGTTTAGTGGGATTGATCTGCGAGTGGTCGGCGACTCTGTTTCTCAGAGTACCGAGGCCGGCGATAGTGACGGCGAGTTCATCACCGGGTTTCAAGAAGACCGGAGGGGCTTTGCCAATGCCAACACCAGCAGGCTTCAACCATATGTTGTTAGTAACATTCAACCAATACATCACAGGTCCGATAGAAGAGACTTACGGTGCCCGTAGCGATGACATCACCCGGCTGGAGGGTCTGGCCCGCAGATAGTGTTCTGATAAGATGAGGGATGGAGAAGATTAGGTCTTTGGCTGTGGCATCTTGTCGAAGTTCTCCATTGACATGAGTCTGCAAACGCAAAGACCGCCCCCAGTCCGGTAAGTCCTCTTTTCGTACAGCACTGGGGCCCTGACCAAAAGGCATCAGCCTGTATTTAGAGTTGAGAGGTGGTCAGAATACATACCATTGGGCAGAAAGTATCTGCGGATTTGCCGATGTAGAACTGCTTGTGGTCTCTTTGCCGTTCCCTGGCAGTAACGTCGTTGATGATGGTATACCCCCATACGTGATTCCAAGCCTCATCTTCTTGGATTTTGTACCCTGGTTTACTGATGATCACGCCAATTTCACCTTCATAATCAGCGCTCTCGGTGAATCCCTTGTGAATATGCAGTTCCTCTCCATTCGCTATGATTGAAGTGGCACGCTTCGTGAAAATCACAGGATGGCTTGGCAAGTCCACCTTATCAGAGCTATCGTAGCCCGAGTTGTTGAACTCCTTTGCATGCTCGATGTAGTTTTTGCCAACTGCGAGGATATCTCTCCCTGAGATAGGAGGCAGAAGCTTCACATCATGAACGTGTAAGACTGGACCAGCAGCTAGGTATGTGTGTTCGCCCGCCACAATAACCTGATACAAGTTCTCAACAGCTTTCCCGGAGTTGAAGCTGAGGGGTTGGATGTTTTGCGATTCTGTGTCGAGGTGTCCAATTCCGGGGCAATTTTCACCTTGCTGTTGGAAAGCAACAAAGCTGATTGGGTGTTTGATAGTCTTCGGCATGACTGCTGTTTCCGTCGTTCTAGAACTCTGTCAAAGTTTCTCCAAGGGTGCGAAGCAGCAACTCGGATTTGTCGCAATGCGGATGTGTTGCAACAAGATAAGGGCACAAGTCGATGATACCATATCCCACGAATCTTGTCATGTCCTGTGACCCACCTCCCAGCAACTCTAGCCCCACTGTTGAGGGATTGAAGAGTATTATTCAACATCCCACCATAAAGGTTAGGGGAGTCCGATGAATGGATTTAACAGCTTTACTACCGCCATCAGTAATTCTTTTGATCTCAAGTTTCGGCTTCAGCGCAGTTTCTGGGTCTTTCTTTCTTAAGGCGCATCAACTCTTCGACTTCGGGTCTAACTTCAAGTCTACGTAAGAACAAATATCAAGTTTGTCTTCATCTTAGGGATTGGGTCTCGATCTCGTGACATTTTATTCTATCGAATTTTACAAGGTATTTGAAATGAGCTTAGTAATGAACTTAAAGTCTCTCAATACCTAGATATATTTAGAGGCCGAACCTTGAACTGACTATATACGGTGCAAACAATCAACACAAGGCCGAAGTAGAGACATAAGGTTAGTTCTTATTCCCTTTTTTTAAATATATCGGATTAAAAGTCTAATTTAACCGCGGCATATAGCTAACTATATAGGGGCTAATTAGGGGCCCTATTTATAATTATCGTAGCTAGCCTAACTTATAGTTAGAACTTCTTTTTTATATTTATATAAAAATTTATATAGTTTAATTAATTTTTTTATTAACTTACGGTTTAAATTAATTACTTTATAATAGGGATATTAATACTAATTAATAATTAAATTTTACTATTATAAATTGGTAAAGTATTTTACTATATAAAAAAAACGACTTTTTAATATTATATAGAATAGGAGATTTATATTAATTAATTTTATAAAAATAGATAAAAAAAGAAGCGATTTTTAAATACTATATAGAATTAAGTAATTATAGCCCTTTATTACTTATAAAAAGTCGACGTTTATTATATTAAACTATATTAATTAATAGAACTATTTAAATAACTAGTTTTTTATTATTACTTTAAGTAGTTTTTTTATTAAATAATTTTTTTATAACTAGCCCATAATTAAAAATTAACTAGTTAAATTAGTAAAAAGAAATATTTATATAATAACTACTTACTTAATTAATTAGTATAATAAACGAGCTTAATAATATGGTATAAAAAAGTACTATATAATTAAAAAAAAGGATTTTTAAACGTAAATATTTTTATTTAGTAATAAAAATAACTTTATAAGAGTTATAAAATTAAGAAATTTATAATATATAAAAAGGTTTATTATTATAAGGATTTTATAAATATAATTATAAGCTTATAATTTAAATAACTTTTTTATAGCTTTTTTAACTACCCCCCGGGTATTATTTAGAAATATAATATAAAAGACGGTTTTATAAAAAAAAAAGGATTTAGAGGTTTTAATAATATTAAGCTAAGAATATTATAAATCTTAGAAATTAACTTAAAAAAAATAGCTATTTTAAAATAGTTTTATAACTTTTTATTAAAGTTATAATTAATTTAAAAAAAGGCTAAAAAAATAAAGATCTAAAAAAAAAAAAGAATTTTTTAAAGAGCTATTAAAGAACTTCTTTTTTATACTAGTTCTTAATATAAGATTACTAATTTTAAAAAATTAACTAAGTAATAAAAGGAATTATTAATAAGTAATAATTATTTAATAATAATTAAGTTATAGAAAAAACTATTTAAAAAATATAAAATAGGGTACTAAGAAGTAGTTAGAAAAAAGATTTTTAAAGTAATTAACTTTATTTAATATAAGTAATAAAGTAATAAGTATTTTTAATAAGTTTTTTAAGTCTTCGATTTTATAAAAAAGAGGGCTTAACTTTACTAATTATACTTAATTATTTATTTAGTTCTTAATAACCTATTTAGCTCCTTTACGAGCTACTTAGTATTTATTTCTAACTATTTTTTTAAAATACTACCCTAAAAGAAATAAATTAAAAAAAGAAGTAATTTAGAAATTACGGAGAGTACGGGGCTTAAAAAGTTAGAAATATATAAAAAAATAAAAAATTAATAATTAATAAAAATCTTAAAATTAATTATTATATTTTTTTATAATAATATAAACGTTTATTATTATTATTAAAAAAGGAATTATTAAAACTTATTTTTTTATATTAAACAAAAAAGAGGATTTTAATAAGAACGATAATTAGTAATTTAAAAAAGTAATAATAATTATTAAAGATAATAAAAACGAGAGTAGTAGCGAGATAATAAAAAAAAGTAGGAATTATTTAAACTTTAATAAATTTATTAAGTAATAAAAGTACGGATTTATTATAATTAGCGCGCAAATTAAATATATTTTTATTAAAATTAAATATATTAATAACTATTAATATAAGTATAAATTAAAATATAACCCTTAGTAAATTAAAAAAAAAAAACCTAATCTTAAATAGAATCCTAATCCTTTATAAATAAATAAATATTAACTTAAATTATTAGGGGATATAAATATATAGGATTATAGATTAGCTTAATAATAAATAAATTAACATAATATTAATCTATTTAACTAAGGTTTATAAAAAAGGGGTTATAGGGGTAACCCCTATTTTATAAAATTATAAATAACCTTAACTATTAGCTAGATAAATAGTTTATAAACGTAAGTTTAGGAATTATAAAAGTAATTAATAAATTCTTTTATAAATAAGGGGTATTATTAACGTAATTATAATTATAAAAACTATATAAAATCTTAATAATAACGATTATAAAGGAGGAATTCGTATTATAAAACTAGGTATAAGTTAATAAAGTATATAATTATTTAAATAAATTTAAAAAAAAGTAAACGACCTAAATTTCTTTTTTATAATTATTAATAATAATTTATTATTATAAAAGGATATATAAAAGTAAAATATAGTACTAAATATATAATAATTAATAATTTTATTTATTTCGATCTATAGCTCGTTATTATTATTAATATAAAATTTAGTATTAATTAGTTAATAAAAAAAATAAATAACTTAAAGTTATTAATAATATATAATAATATAGGGATTATATATAAATATTAAAAATATAATAATAAATACGAGGTAATTTATAGATTTTAAAAAGATTTTTTTAAAAAAGAAATTATATTTTAGAGGGAAGTATAAGGTTTTATAAAAAACCTTAATAATATTTTATAATTATTATAAAAAAGTTAGGATTAGGGAATATTAGTACTATTTAATAATTAATATTATACTTATAAATAAAGTTTTTAATTATTATTATAAAGTAGTACGTAATTTTAATTAGAACGACTTTTTTAGTATTATTAACATAATTCGAAGCTATTTTAAGACTTATAATAAGAATCTAGAGCTCTTATTTAAGTTATAAGCGATTTTTTTTATATTTATAACTAAGATAATAGAGAGTAAATTATAAATAAATTTTTTTAAAAAGCTTATTAATTAAATTAATAAATTAGTAAAAACCTAGCTAAATAAGGGGACTAATAAGTAAAAAGTTAGATATTTTTATATTATAATTTAATACGTATTAAAAATAAAAATAACCTTAAACTAAGTACTTAAAAACTATAAAACGCTCTATTTAAAACTAAGATCTAGTTTTAATATTAAAATAAGAATACTATACTAAACTTATTTTTAAATATATAACGGCCCTTATTAATAATATTAAGTTAACTAAATATATAATAAAAAAAAAAAGAGACTAAGTATAGTAATTATTAATAAAAAGGCTTAGATTTATTAAATAAGTAAAAATTTAATTTATAAATAGGGTAATAAAAAAAGTAATACTTTATTTATAAAAAAAATAGATATTAATTAAGTAACTATTTTAAAAAAGAGCATATTAAATTATATAAATAATATAAAAAATTAAAGGTAATAAATAATAAAACTAGCCCTCGTTAGTTTAGCTAATTCTTTATTATATATAAAAATAAATCTAGAAGTATAGAACTTAGTAATAGTAGTTATAATAGTAATTTAGAATATCTACTTCTTATAAAAAGTTTAGAAAATAAAGAAGATCTTACCCCCTATATTAATAAATTAGATTATAACAAAATTAATAATATTAATTATTCTTTTTTTATTTTATTAGCTTTTATAAAATATATAAAATTAAATAAATAAAAGGTAATAAAAACCCTTAATAAGTAAGCTTTTATTTATAAATAATAAAAAAAGGTCCTTTAAATAACGGATTTAAAAGTAGATAGAGGGACGAATTTAATAATATAGAATTCTATTTTCTTAATATTTAAAAAAAAGATATTACTTTTATTAATATTAAAAAAATATTATTAAAAAATTCTAAGAGTAGTTAGAGGGGTCCTTTTTATATTACTTAAATTATTTAAATACTACGCTTATATAAATATTCTATATAAGTAAAAAGTACGGCCTAGATAATTTTTATAAAATTATCTTAAATACTAGGGTATTATAATAATTAATAAAAAAAAAGGGGTAATTCTAAGTATTATAAAGAATTATATTAATAATATTTAATATATTAATAGTAGGTATTATAAAAATTAGCTTCGGCCTAAGTAAAGAAATAGTCGCCCTAAGTATAATAAAAATAGAGACGTACTTTAAAACGATAACTTTTTATATTTTACTTATTAATACCCTATTTTTTTATATTTTAAAAATATAAATTAACTAAGTATTATATTTAATAATATAAAGAATAAAATCTTTAATAATACGTATATTAAAATAGTTAAATAATAATAGGGGTATATATTTATAAAGCTTATTAATAATATAAAGTTAATTAATTATTTAATAAAAAATAAGCTTAGATAACTATATTAAAGATTTAGGTACTTATTAATTACGAGGCTATATAACCTCTTAAAATAATTAAGTAATAATAATATCGAAATGGGGGCGCTAGAGTAGTTAATAAAAATATATTATTAATATTAAATAAATATATAGAGCCTATATAAATTTAAATTTAAATTACGTAATAAGCTTAATTTTAATTAAGAAATCGTTATTAATATTTTTTATTTAAATAATTAACTAGTCTTATATATAATTAACGAGGCTATATTATTTTAAGTAGAGTAATTTTTATAGAATTTATAAATAAAAATAGTATAAGTAGCCCTATAAAAATATTAAATTAATATATATTAAGGACCGCTAAATAGTATTAAAATTAATATTAATACGAGCTTTAAATTAATAAAATTTAGAAAAAATATAACGGCTTATAATATATAGCTAAAAGTCGTACTTATAAAAGCGTACTATAATATTAAAAAAATAAAAAAGGTATATTAATAATTAAAAAGGGCGTTTAGAATTATTAAAAAAGAAAATCCTAGTTTTATTAATAATAAATACTTCTAAATAATACTTAAGTATTATAACGATATTATAGGGCCTAATAGGCTTATATTAATATTATTAATATTTAGAATATACTTAAAAACGATTTTAGCTTTATTATTATTATTAAATATAAGTTAACGAGCCTAAGTAATTAAAAAAATAATATAAGTATTATATAAAATAAATATAAGAAAATAGGTTAATAAAATAATTATTATATATAATAAACCTGATATAGGGGCTAATTTAAATATACTCTTAAATTTAGATATATAAATATAGTACGAAATTACTTAGTAATAGGCTAAGCTATATAAATTAATTTTTATTAATAAGCGCTCTTACGTAGTTATAAAAGATCGTAATTAGCTATTTAAAGTATTAATTATTATAATTAAATTATATTATATAGATCTTATTAAAGTAATTTTTAATTTATAAAAAAAAGAGCTAAGGGAAATAGTATAATTTATAATAGAGGTATAAGAAATTATTTTTAATAAAATTATCGTAATAGTATTAATAAATAATAAAAAAGAAGAAATTATTAAAAGGGTATTAATATTATTAATAAAATATTATAGAAAACTACGATAATAAGCCCTAATATAATAATTTATTATTAATAACGAGGTATTTAATATTTATTATATAATAAAAAAAAAGCCGATTTTAAGTTAATAATTAAATTATATAAAGAAGGTATTATTATAATTATTAAAAAGCTATATAAGGGATTAGATCTTATTAAAATAAATATTTTATATAATCGAGGAGTTTATTAATTTATTTTTTATAACTCCGAAAAATATAAAGGTCTTTATATATTTAAATTGCGAATAGTACGTAAAATTAAAAGAAAAGGAATACCCTAATTATATAAGAAATTTAAGTATATAATTTAGGGGTATAATAACGTTAAAAAGGCGACGCTATTTATATAATTATTTATAATATAGTACTATAACTAGCGATTAATAATAGTACTAATAATATTATTATAAAAGAAAGGATATAAGATTTAGAACTATAATATTACTTAAGCCTATACTTAATTAGCTATAGGGCTTATAAAGAAAATCCTAGCCTATTTATTAAAAAAAATAGTTAATAAGTACTTAAAAAGTACGATTATTAAAGTACTTAAACTATTATATAAGCTCGTAAAATCGGGCACTTATTAATAAGCTATATACTACGATTTTTATATTAATTAATTATTAATAATTATATTTATATACGACCCGTACTTATTAGTTTCTAAATATAAAAGTAATTAATTTAGGATTATTAAAATATAAACTAACGATATATTAGGCCTATTTAATATTAAATTTATAAAAAAGGAGGATAAGGAGCTTTAAAAAGTAAGCTTTATAATAAAATTAAAAAAGGTCTTTATAATAAATAACTTATTAATATTTAATAGTAAGATTCTTATAATTAAAGGGGAAATTATTATTTTTTAATAAAAGGGGTAGAGTAAAAAAATTACCCTCGTTAATCTAAATATAATTAATATTAAAAAGTAATATAAGGCTAAGCTTATACGAGAGGTATATATTATAAATATATATTAGCCCGAAACGACTTTTAATTATACTAAAATAGCGTAAGTTATAAAACTAAATAAATAAAATATTAAAGTACTTAATAAACGGCTTAAGTAGTAGTAATTAAATCTTAACTAAGGCCTAGTTTATTATTTAATTAACTTTATTATTAATAAGCTCTATGTTTTTATTAATAGGTTATTTATAAATAATAAAGATTTTATTTTATAATTAAAATATATTATTATCCTAGCTAACGAGAGTATAAATAAGAGCGAATTTACTATATATAATAATATAATTTACTATTTATTAACTAAAAATAAATAAATAATAAGAAGTATATTAATATTAAAAATCTATAGTATAGTTAACGGCGTTAACTTTACTTATATAATTTTAATAATATTAAAAAGGATTACTAATTAACTTAATTTTTTATTAATCTTAATAGTTATTTATACTAATTCTTACTTATTATACGAATACTTTATTAAATTAAAAATAATAAAAAAAAAGAGGCTTATAATTAATATTATAGCCCTTAAGTAATTATATAAAAAGTATAAAATCCTTAAGATTTATTAAATTAATAATAATAATAACCTCGCTAATACTTTTATAAAAATAATATTTAATAAGGGGTTAAAATAATTCGTAAGTAATAGAAAAGTTAATATATAAATAGAAAGATAGGTTATATAAAAAGAATAAAAAAAAAAGAGAAAAAGAAATAACTTAATAAATAGGCCTAAGATCGAATTATATTTCTAATTATAATAAGTAAATTAATAAAAAAAAGAGAAAATTAGTATTAAATTAGAAATCTAATTTAATTATAATATATAGCTAACTATATAGGGGCTAATTAGGGGCCTTATTTATAATTATCGTAACTAGCTTAATTTATAATTAGAACTTTTTTTTTATACTTACGTAAAAATTTATATAGTTTAATTAATCTCTTTGTTAACCTACGGTTTGAACTAACTACTTTATAATAGGGATATTAATAAGATGACTTAAGAGGGTAAGTTACTATGTTGTGTTATCGGGATTTCAAGGCCTATTTGCTAATTAATCGCTGCATTCTCAAGTTTCATTGATTGCTTATGTCGATCGCGGTGTCTATGCTCGGCATCCAAAGTGGACTCCCGGCATCTGAGTCGGTGTCTGGCATCGGTGTTCGCTGCAGTGACCTGTAAGTTCCCGATCGTCCGTTCGCTCTCCGTGACGGCCGATGACCTCGCGCTGCACCGGACTTAAACAATCAAAGGTCCATGCGATGGTGTGTTAACGTGGGGTCAACGCATCCTGATTCTCCTTGAGAGTAAGCGCGATTTCGCTATTGATTCCGCTGCCAAACAAGTCAACGCTACTGGCTTTCGTCACCAAATATCTTCCGCCGTAACTACGAAATGCTTATAAATCTATATTCCTCGCCCACTTGAAACCCAGAGACATATAGAGGCACGTTTTGTACTCCTGATCAGCTTTTCGGCCTTTCGGGCTTCCGTTTCACACAACGATTCGAGCCTTGATCCGCCAACAGCACCGACGCAATCATGGAACAGAACAATTCATTCGTTCTCAAAGATGTCAGAATATTCACTGGACACGAAATAATTAACAAGGGCTATGTGTATGTCGAGCATGGCATTATCACCCAAGTTGGTGCTGGTGACTCTCCTGGAGATGCAAAGGACGGGTTGCCGATCATTTCACGGCCTGGTGATACGGCAATTCCTGGGTTGATCGATGCTCATATTCATGCACTCGGCGGAGACATCAACTGTATCGAGCAGTCCCTGCGTTTTGGTGTCACTACGGTTTGCGACATGCACAACGAGCCAAGCGATAACGCCAAACTCAGGCAGGTGAGTTCGGGACGCACTCCCCCTGGGAGGGGACTATCGGGATGGTCTGACTTTACAATAGCTGGCCAGCGTCTTGACGAATAAGTCGATCTACGCAGACTTCAAATGTGCTGGTCTGGGCGCCGTCATTGAAGGCGGATGGCCTATCCCGGTGATCAGAAGAGTCTTCGCTGACAACCCATGCGGAGATCATATCGTTGACCAGATCGTGTCGACCTGGCCCATCTTGCATAAGCCGGAGGATGCGGAACCATTTGTGAAGCAGCAAGTCGAAGAAAACGGAGCATCTTACATTAAAATGTTCCACGAGATTGGCGACACTCTCGGCATGGAACTTCCGCGCCCTCCGATGGATATCCAGCAAGCCGTCGTCGCCGCCGCGCACAAGTATGGTGTGACCACCACAGGCCACGCCTTTAGCTACGCTGGTGCCATGGACCTTCTCCGCGCCGGAGCCGACGGGTTGAGCCACATGTTCCTTGACAGGCCACCTAGCGATGACTACGTTCAGATCATGTTGAACAACAAAGCGCACTGCAATCCAACTCTTGGGCAGTGTGCTTCACAAACAGCAGAGGGCCAAGACTTCCAGAAATCATTTTTCGAGGACCCGTTCGCCCAAATTATGCTCATCCACAAGACAGCCGGAGAGCCAATGGGGATGGCCGCGAAGCAGAAGCCCACGTCCTCTGTGCTGAATGCATATTCAAACACCAAGGCTTTATACGAAGCGGGCGTCCCTCTCATTCTAGGAACTGATGCCGCCGGTGGAGGTGTTGGTCTACCTTACGGTCTTGGGATGCACATGGAGATGCGTGTACTCATCAAAGAGGTTGGCATGTCCCCCTTGGATGTACTCAAGTCCGCTACATCGATTACTGCAGAACGATTGAAATTTCAGGATCGTGGGAGGATCGAGAGCGGTAGAAAGGCAGATTTGGTATTGGTTGAGGGCGATGTCCTCAGTGCAATGTCTCTGAGCAACGGGAGGTGCCTTCCCATCAAGGCAGTGTGGAGAGACGGCGTGCTCGCATCCAGCTTCGCCGTATGAAGGTCTCTCTCTGCTTTACGAATCCATGAGAAAGATATCGGTTTGGTGGTTGTACTAGGGCATGGAACCTCCAAGTCATGTTCAGTATTGCAGGGGCTGTGAGTGACACAACAAACAATACATAGAAAGCGCAACCTTGTATAATATTTCTCAGATTCCAGATTGACAATTGAGTCTTGGCGTCATTAGTATCTTGTCTCTTGGTGTGGAAATGGTAATAGCGGCTATCGCCCGCAACCCGACCATCGTTGTAGGTTGAGCCAAGCCATCAGATGAAAGACTGATTTGCTGTGTTAAGCTAATTGCAGATGCGCCAAGTCCAATCTATCAGCAATTCTGGATTTGGATTCTTAGTTTAGGTAGTCGAGAAGTCAGTAGCATGGGGTCCCTAAGGCGTGCGTAGTAAATAACAGGGCAATGCTCTCGATCGCCTACTATGATGCCATTACAATATATGGATGGGTGCATTATGTAGAGACACACAACAGTATTGAATTTCTTGGCGTTGGTTTACGAGTTTCCAAGCTTCCCTAGCACTACAGCATGGTACTTAGCTGACCGGGCATCAAATCGAACATTGTGGGGCCTTCGGTATCCTGTGAAGGACATTGTGCCACAGAATGATCAGCCTCTCGAGTTACTTAGTCCAGATCTTTGTCACCTTGTTACTGCTGCTGTCCGCACTTGTATCGCCATTGACACTTATATTATTCATTTCTTGATTGTTCTTCTGAAACATGACTCGAGAAGCTTAAGAAAGAGACAATCAGGAAACTCATAATGATAGGAAAGGAAACGGTGGTAGCGGCAAAAGGACAGGGCACTAAAAGGGTGCCGCTAAGCGCCACAGGGGGCTGACGCGGTGGGCTCCATTTCGGCCTCCGCGGAAAGGGCTAGCCGTTCGCCAACAACTCATCGTGCCGACTTCACTCATATTCTACCCATCCTCCGGTAATCAACCCGATCCCATCAACACAAAGAGACGCTCATTCAATCTGAGCTGTAAGTTGGAGCTCTGGTTGGCCAAGACGATATTGTAGCAGAGCCGCTGCAGTACCACTCATACCAATGCCATGCGGGCAGCTTGATCAGCGACGTGCTGGGCACCGCTGCGCGTCTTGCAAGAGGTTGCATGCAAAGGTTTGAGCCCCTTTTACAACTGTCCAAGTGAGTGAAACTAATTCTGGTCAGTGTAATGGTGGCCGCCCGTGTTCAAATTGCGTAGTTCGTGGCCTAAAGTGCGCTTCAACGCGACCATCAGCGGGCTTTCAGTTTGTCCAGCAGCAAGCCTCTTCAGTCCCTAGGGCTTTGGTACAAGACTCTTGGAAATACATCAGCACTTACTTCCAGTCGGTTGGATGCTTGACGCAAGCGTCTGTAATGCGAAGCGCCGATGTGACGGCACTCTCCCATCGAGACGAGAACGTCAGTCGCATGCTGTCAATCATGGGTGGTCTTTATGCCTGTCAAAACCCTCAAGTATTGCGCGTAAGCCAGAAAGAAAGAAAGACACTCTTAGGTACATGGGTGAAACAAAAGGCTTTGATGGCGGCGGAATTGAAGAAGCCTGACCCATCGTCCTTCAGCTCAGTTTTACTCAGTACCCTCCTTTTAGCAGTGATCGAGGTGCGTGTCCAGGTCTCTTTTCACGTGTTCATTAATTATAGGCTAATAATACAAAGCTAGTTCTTTGTGCCGAAGATGGCGCCTTCCAAAAATGGCTGCAAAGAATTTCGAGCTTCATTGCACAACATCTGGAAGCAAAGAGGTACGCCGGCTTGACTACGTTCGAGAGAAGTTTGATCCGCTTTTCCAATTTTCTCAACACGCTTTCCGCCATTGCCCTGAACGAAGAACCGTTGGATCGTCAGATGGACTTTGAGCTTTCATCGTCGCGCCCAATCGCACCTAGAACTATTTCAGACGAAGACGAAATAGACGATATGCTCTCATCCCTTAAGCAGTGGGCTAGACTACAGTCAAGGTAAGCTCCTGAACTCATCATCGTCACAAGATGCACAAAAGGCTTGGTACAGAGGTACTCACTACCTTAGGATGGTCGAGTGGGCTCTCAAGTTGGAAAAGAGCACCATGACACTTCAATTTGATAAAGATAGCTATCGGGGGGCCATAGACCTCAAGGTACAAGGCCTCGATATCATCTGTGAGGCATCGGCTCTTCAAGCTCGAGTCATCAACGATCTCCTCCGACTGTCAGAAGAACCCGATAGCCAGGTCTCTATCTGCATTACTCCTTACTATCATTGGACTCTCACTGGGCTGTCTCACCGCCTGTACCACGAAGCCTGGAAAACACTCAAGTGCGAGCTCCCGGTGTTACCGGCCGAATCACTCCATCAGCAAGCACTAGTCACGCTTAGCTGCGTTGAGACGCTTGCCAGCCAATCAGGCTTTGATGTCGCACTGTATCTGCCTTTTGCCGACTTCATAGGACGAGAGATGGAAACGCCGACAGAGCAAACTCGTGTGCTTGCGTTCCTCGAAATTGTCAGATCTCGTGGCTTTGGACTGGCAAACGAATACAGGAAAGGCTTGCTAGAGACCTGGGGAGCTGCCACGTCAGCTGAAATGTCTCAAAACTTGTTGATATGTGATCCGAGCCGTGGAGGTCCCGAAACTTCGGGCAGAGACTGACAACAATACGACATCTAGACCTGAAAGGGTCATAGAACTCAGCCTTGCGCCCCTCAAAATATGGCTATATTGGGTCAACATGCAGTTAAAATAAGACTCGAAGCAGCCGGATGAGCATTGGACAGACTACGAAATATGTGGAATTTGATGTCTCACAACCTTGGAAAGATGCCTACTGATTCTCACCAGCCCTCACTGTTTATATATAGACGAGACTCACTCATTCTACACGAAGGCCAGAGTGGAATGTTACTTCTCATCGCACTCGCCATGTTTCTCTCCTTCTCCGGCCGACGGAGCTCGAATTTATGGGTCTACGGACCCACCGGTGCTGTCTACCCAGAAAGAGCCCCACAGTTAGCTAGCGCCGCGAGATTTTGTCCCAAAATGGCAAGATTGGCTAGGATGTCAAACGTCAGACTAAACCCGTCACCGCTCTCTGGGGGTTCGATATGAGTCTATTTCACTCTGGCTTTTCTACCGTATTAATATTTACCAGAAAGTCTTCGTTAATGGTTGCTTAGGGGACTCTCTACCACGTTAACCGGGCGGAGAAGATTTTGGCCAAGCGTTCCAAACTCAGAACTTTTGTGCCCACGTTAGTGGTACGCCAAATGACACTTTTATTTTGTGGCAGAGTTGACTGGGACAAATCATGTCTAAAGGAAGTGTGCATAAGGTAAATGTTGGCGAGACCCCAATGAAAACCAGCGGATTGGCGGCTAGATTAGATAGCTCAGGCCTTGTCAGGCCATGGCAAGTTGCGACTAGGCACATGTAGGATGTGGGCCACGGCGGAATGCGTCTAAGCCACGTTCTGACGCGATGTGCGGACTCACTGCACCTGTGCGAGGCGGACTTGGTGTGTCGGACACCCTTTCTGCCCGATTCCTGCGGAACACCGGGGAGCTGGGTCATTGATGACTGAGTAGACTCTAGCTGCCGATTTTTCTAAATCCCGTCCCTTGGCATGAGGTGAGATTTATAAAACTTCCTACGCGCCGACTCGCCCCGGACTGCGGAGCCGCCATCACCACCCTCAGTGCCCAACTCATTTGTATTATTGTCATCAGCTTCACCCCGCCGGTGCATCGTTCAGAATGGCTGACTTACCCAACGGCCTCATCGCTTTCGGACCTGAAGCCAACTGCACACTCGATCTTTGTCCGATAGAATGGAGTATTCTTCGTTACCAGCCTTCTGTTCCCGCTAGTGGCACCTTCATTGGGTTCTTCTCTTTAGCCTTGGCTTTACACGCCCTTCTGGGGTTCAAGTGGAAAACTTGGGGGTTCACAGCAAGCATGATCAGTGGCTGTGTTTTGGAAATCGTTGGCTACGTTGGGAGACTCTTCATTCACGATAACCCATTTGACTTTAATGGGTTTCTCATGCAAATCAGTCAGTTTCTGCCCTCCTTGGAGAACTCTGCTTGAGTTGCCTGGTTCACGTGAATGATCTTAGAGCTAAAACCTTTTTTAGTTTGCATTACAATAGCTCCGGTCTTCTTCTCTGCCGCCATTTATGTTACACTTTCTCAGACGTAAGAGCTTCCAGAATATTCGTTGCCTAAGCTTTGGATACTGAGTAGGCCTTCCTTAAGCATCAATTTCCTCGATCGATCGATTTCCCGATTTCCACCTCGCCTCTACTACTGGACATTCATCCCGATAGACATTGTCTCCTTGATTCTCCAGGCTGTAGGAGGCGCGATGTCCTCCGTCAGCACGACGAAGGAGGCTGCGGACCGAGGCGTCAAAATTTCACTCGCTGGACTTGTGTTACAAGTTGTCTCGCTTGCGGCGTTCTGCGGACTTTTTGGAGACTACATGATCGCTTATAATCGATCGAAAGCTCGTCCTCCGATGAGCAGGAGACTCGTGGTCTTCCTAACTTTCCTGAGCCTTGGTACCATGTTTGTACTGCTGCGTTGTGTCTATCGAATCGTGGAGCTGCATGAGGGCTACTTCAGTCACTGGTTCCGAGACGAAACACTGTTTATCGCGTTAGAGTCAGCGTAAGTGACCCTTTTCTATGTTTGACAAGAATGAGTGCTGACATTGCCTAGCGTTATGGTTCTAGCCGTTTTTTCTTTGTTAGTCGGACACCCGGGACTTGTATTCAATAAGAAGGAGAGAGAAAGACTTGACGCAAACAATGCGCTCAATCCAGAGTCACGCGAGGGCGGTGGTAGCAGCGATAAACCCGAGAACAATACGGTCACAGATGGGAGCGATACGTCAGTCAAAGATCCGGCGCCAGCGGCAGCTAGAGAGAAGTCAGCCTTGTCCGCAAGCGTTTAGAAGGCAATGTGTCACAAGTAGAAGTTATAGATGAGACAAAGAGATGGGCAGCACTTTGGTAGAGAAGAGGCATACAGGATAGAAGTAATTGTCTTGCGACTACTATATATATTAACGGAACCTGCTTTAGTATACTGCCTACACTTAGCATCAGATGCGACGTGTTCTTGAAAAGCTTGCCAGGTCACCAGTGACCAGCTTTCCCCTCCACATGTCAATGTCAGTGTATCAATTTTCTTGCAGCACATGCACAGACGAGGGACAGTCATCCGAACATGGTCATGTGTCGAGCCTTGACAAAGATGATGGTTCCTCGGGCTTTCAGTCTGATGCCTAAAATCGGTCATTGTTAGCCTGAAACTAGGTAGAATCAGCTACTGATCTAAATCGGCCGACCCAACAAATCCTTTTGCCACAATGAATAATATTGTCCAGCAGAAAGAAGTTTAGGAATCTCAGAATCTCAGACGGTGTAGGTGCATGGAGTTCCATGCCACAATCCTGGAAGCTATTCAATTATTAGGTCTGCTATCAATAACACATCATGTTCTTTAGAGGCCCTTGACAAATTGTAATGCATTCACCGCTCAAAGCTTTCTTTGTTTATTCACCTTCGTTCCCCATGGCAGACGGGGACTCAACTTGTGGTAGGTACTCCTAGTATATCAAAAAAAAGCACCATTGTCTCTTTCGATCTCGCCGGATTGATTTCTAGGGGTATACACTCTTCTATACCATTTCATGAGCAGTAGACATGATAGGAGCCCAGCTCAAAGTCTCGAGCTTTGCAAGGTACCAAACTAATCATGTTGATTTCGCAGTTTTGCAAATCTTGTTGCACTTTCCGCTGCTAAATTGGATTGCCCGACGTGACTTTTTTATTGATTCTTAGCAGCTAGTACGTCTTCATACTTGTTGTCGAAAGATCCACGGCGATCGGCATGACTTGGTGGAGGTGTTAGCGATATCATGCCTCAATGTCGACTACCAAATCACTCACGTCTGCGCGTTCGAGCTCGCTGTGCCAGCCAGTGGTGTTAGGATCTGGTGGCTTTCGACGCTGTACTTAAAGCCATTGATTGTGGTGCCATTGGGAATCAGTCCAGGAGGATAGGGTCTTCTTGATCCTAGAGGGTGAGCTGTGTTTTTGTATGTGGTGTTTGATGCCTTGGTTTCTGCGTGCGCATGCTTGTATGCAGTGTACTTTGTGTGAATCGTGTGATCTGGTATATATTCAAGTTTATCGTCGAGACCGGAGTACTTCTTTGGAAGTTTGTTAACGACTTCGGGGTCTGGTATCAAGCTCATGGTCGGTCTAGGCTATGATAGGGTGTAATGTGGCTGAAGCTCCGGTAGTCCATAGTCTTGCTGATAAGCCGCCGACAGTGATTTGAGGTGGTAATTCTGCGGCGGACTGGCAATAGAAACAAAGATATTAAATATACGAATGCGTGTTTCCCCAAAAGAAGGAGAGAGGACGCGAAAGCTGGTGACAAGTTTATGCAGCCACTCGCCATGAGGGTGAAAGGGAAGTCCTTGACTTGAGAGCTGGAGAAGGCCCTGTTGCCATGACTTTCACCTCGATGAGAGGCGAAGACTAATAAATAGAGCTACGGTAAAAGTATTGTAGTGAATGTGGCTGTTGGCAATGGTCTATTGCACGCTAACTGACAAACATCACTGTGATAACTGGCAAGTGAAAGAGAACCTAGCTTTGGGGGTATCATTAGATGAAAACAGGTCTGTAGACTTTGTCATGATCAAACACGTGACGGCTCGTAGACAAAAAATAGGGCGTTATTCGCGTCTCAGCAGCTGGCGGTCGGTCTGGTGGTCGGTGAGGTGAATGCCGTCAAAGAAGTGAGCACCCGCCTACAGTGGGTTACAGAACGAGACAAACTTCCTTCCCATCACTTCTTCACCCTTGCCGCCCACCCGAATTCTCTTTTACATCACTGAGTCTTGAAAATCCATTGGCCTTCTCTCTCTTTCCCTCTTTCATCCCCCCCCCCCCCCCCGTTTTCGCTTTCCAGACAGAATCGCGGTCGCAGATCGTGGCCGATGTGAGAATGCCTTCGATTGCAGACATTGCTTGCGAGCTGGTGTCATCCATTCTGCGAAGCCTGGACGATTTCGAGACTCTTACCTCAGCTTTGCTCGCATGTCGCCATATTTATACCTCCTTCAAGCAGATCGCTGGCACTGAGTTGGCCATTCTTCGTCGGAAAATCAGGCTAAACCTACTCCCATATGCCGTCGCGTCTTTGGAAGCGTCAAGACTAAAGCCAAGTCCAGGTGACGATAGTTCCATCCGTGCCTTGCTCGACCTACTCTACGATAACCCTTCACAGTTGGCGGCCAGAACCACTTCGATATCTTCAGAACTCTTGCGGAGCATGTTGCGCAAGCATGACTGGGTGACCACTCTAGCACTCAGTTATGCGGCAGAAGCTAAAATTCACCTCTCCTCTGACATCGCAGCATCACCAGAGGCCGTCGATCTGTCTCCTTCCGAGTACATCCGCTTCTGTTGCGCCTTCCTTTCTCGTCGACTCATTCTACCTCCTTTTCGGCGCGGTCGGAAACTTCGACGGATTGTCTGGAACGGGAAACTTGCTCTTCCACAGACATCCGCCGTGGGTGAACAAACAACTTGGCTGCGTACATGACTTCATTGAGGCGAAGTTTCTTGAAGGTAAGTTGCTTGGGTACCACAATCTGTTCCGATTCATCCAGTCATATACATTTGGCCAGCTTCCATCGACGTCCTTGCCCACGATGTCACCTTTGGCGAATATGAGATCGACTATTTGACAACCGGCGGAGATAACATGATGATACAGTCATGGGTCAGTACTCTCTACCAATCGTGGAACTGAATACGTTTCTAGTATGCGACTGTATTGCTAACTGGATGTCATATAGCTCTCTCGCGGACTCGACTTTCTCCGTCGCTTGATATTGAGAACGTCTCCAGAGTCTAAGCGAGTGTTACTTGAATCGGTATTCAATGTCGGCACGACTAATCTTCCCGATGCGTTGGGGTGCATCATGGATGACCATGCTTACAACAACACCGACTTGGAAGACTTCAGCGCATCTGAGCTTGCGACGATAATTCCCGCCTGCGAGAATATTTGCAACACGGACAAGGGGCCTTACGCGGGTTAGTATGCGGCTAACACTTTTGTGCCGCCGCCTAGCTGGGTCTACAGACCCGAGAACAATTAGCTGGGAAGACGTGCATACGTCTTTTGGGATTGGGTCTAAGTTCGAGAGCCCGACGTTCCGAAGCTGTTTGCCATCGCCAGAGATGAAGACGATGGTCCTTCCGCTGAAGCATTGGAGGAGATGGAAGAATCCTTCAAGCAGAGATCCTTGATCTGGCAGACATCAACCACGACGTCTTGGAGCAAAGGATACACAGGTCACAATCTTTAGCCAGGCCAGTAGCGGGATGCTCAATAGCATGTCGCAGGTTCTGATGGTTTACCAAGTATGTAGCAAGGCAAGAAACCATAGATCATGAACATGAAATCCAAAAGATAGTCTCCTGTGTATCGAGCAGCTTCCGATCACATTTGGGTTGAAACGACAGCTTGGAGACTAGGAGATGAAATCGACATGTCGGAACTGGCCATGGTCAAGCAAGCAAAATGTCGCATGCTTCAGAGAGGTCTACACATCGGACGTGGGTCCGGACCTTCAAATCGGAATGAGCTTAGTCATGCACCGGTCCTCGGTGAATTGACCCCAACGTTCACCGAGACGAGAAGCTCCCCAAAAAAGCCCACGAGCTACATGAAACAACGTCACCGGCTGGCCATTGCAGCCACATGTCTTCTCATATCAAGCTCTCGCGGCTGAATCTGCGGCCATTGAGCTCAAGATGCAGCGCGCAAGCTACGCGACAGCAGAGACGATCTCACCATGACTTCAACCACTTTGTGTGCCGGTCAGGTACGAGGCAGCTCACCCATCCCTCCTCGATTGTGCCAGAGCTAATAGGAAAGCCGCAGACGCCTCCGAAGCTGCACTCCAATCGCCGAACAAATTCAAGTTAGCGGTAAAGGACAATATCGCGACCGAAGGGCTGCCGACAACATGCTCCTCCGCCATCCTCTCCTCCCACAAAAGCCCCTACGAGGCCACCATCGTGCGCCAGCTCCGGAAACGAGGTGCTCAAGTCGTAGGGAAGACAAACATGGATGAATTCGGCATGGGATCCCACTCGCTAAACTCGATCCACGGGCCTGTACTCAATTCGCTGTCTGCGACGCCGACCTCTGCTGGCGGAAGCTCAGGAGGCAGCGCGGTTGCGGTTCAGACTAGCGAAGCGGACGTCGCGCTCGGGACGGATACGGGCGGTTCAATTCGCCTTCCTGCGGCGTACTGCGGTGTGGTTGGATATAAGCCCTCCTATGGCATGCTGTCGAGGTTCGGGGTTGTTCCGTATGCGAACTCCTTGGATACCGTTGGTCTGCTTGCTAGGGATGTTGACGTTATCGAGGATTTGATGTTCAGCACGGGACTGGACGCGGAACATGACTCTCAGGACCCGACATCCTTGTCAAAGAGCTTCCGAAAGAAGCAGCAGAGTCGAGCGGCCACTGGTCGGTCACGGCTACGCATCGGCATTCCCCTAGAATACAATATCGAGGAATTGGATCCCAAGATCAAAGCAGCCTGGTCTGACGCAGCAGACCTTTTGCAGAAATCCGGCATAGAGATGGTTCCGGTATCATTACCGTCCACAAAGCACGCTCTATCAGCATACTACGTCATCGCACCGGCAGAAGCATCTTCCAACCTCGCCAAGTACGACGGCGTCCGCTACGGCACACGCGGCGACGAGAGCGATGGCGCTGGCGAGGTCCTCTACTCCAAGACTCGCGGTCTTGGCTTCGGCGAGGAAGTCAGACGCCGCATCCTCCTCGGCGCCTACAGCTTGAGCTCCGAGGCAATGGACAACTACTTTATCCAAGCCCAGCGGGTGCGCAAGCTCGTCCAGCGAGACTTTGACCGCGTCTTTAGGCTGGAGAACCCCCTCTACGACGAACAGCAGTTCGACTTGAGCGATATGAAGGATGAGGTCGAGCTTCAGGATAAACTCGGCCCTTCGCAGGTGGACTTCTTGTTGTGTCCTACTGCGCCGACGTTTGCACCGCGTATTGAGGATATCAAGCGGCAGACACCGGTGCAGGTATACATGAATGATGTCTTTACAGTGCCGGCCAGTCTCGCTGGGCTGCCGGCCATCAGCATCCCTACCAAGATCAAGGCGGAGGATGAAGAGGTGGACGGTAGCCGGCGTGTGGCGGGTCTCCAGCTGATCGGTCAGTACTGGGATGACAGGCGGTTGCTCAGCGTGGCCAAGAATCTCCTTAGCCAATTACCTGCTTGATCATAAGTCAATCGCCAGAAGGCTGGCAAGGACTGTGTAAGAATACTCGTCGCCGTGTGAGAGGCGGCGCTCTGGAAAAGTGTACTGTACAGTAGAATACAAATGGAATATACCCTGGGGGATCAGCCCACCCACCCTTTCATCCGATACCTCAACGCCACGAGAGAAGCCCCTATAGGTCTACTCACTTCCATTCTCGTCACCAGCACAGCAGGCGCCCTCTAGGTCGGGGGTCAGGTCAAACTGTGGCGTGGGTGGTGGAATGGTTAATGGTCACCAATTATTCACGCCAACCAGCCTGCTCGACGACAGGCTTAGCGAGTACCTGAGTTCAAATCCCAGCATGAGCGCCAGAGATGTAGCCCCCAGTTCAGCACCGGGGGGGTGAACTCTTTTGTCTTTTGCATCTCCAAATGATTAGTCATTATTGTATCATACGTTGATGAGATAGAGATTCCTCGAGCACTAAAGTCCATCTGCTTCATACATTCAAACCATGCTTTTGTCTATTTCGTGCTCTGCTCGGGAGGAGCGAGAGATTGGGTATCATTCTTCGCCATCGCCATATACTCAAGGTGACCGGTTTCTGCTTCTAGACCTCGATCTTGACCTCGACCTTTCCACATCCATCGGCTCCCCAGCAGCGCTCCTATCCTCCGCCACCTCCCCTTCCGACTCGTCCGCCCCATTCGCTCCCGCATTCTCCTCCCCATTCTCTTCCTCATCATCCAGGAGCTCGTCAATATCGCCCAATGGACTAATCCTCTCCTCAAGCTCGCCCAAATCCACCAAGTCAACCCTTTTAGGCAACTCCCTGAAACTCGTCGCGCACACCCTCGTCTTGGTCAACAAATCATCCACAAAGTCATCCATAAACGTCAAACTCGTTCCCGCCCTCCCCTTCCTCCTCAACTTCCTCCGATCCTCCAAAAACGGCTCCAGTAAAAGGTACACATCCTTCGCCTTCCTCGTCATGCGCACGTAGAAACACGCCAGCGCGCGCAGGTACTTGAACTTATCCCCGCCGAACCCCAGGTACGTCTCCAGCACCTCGTCCGACGGCGCGAGCTGCAGCAGCTTGAAGGCGAGGCACAGGAACGGCGTGGGCTTCTGCGTGACGCCCGAGGTGCCGCCTATAAACGTGACGTGCTCCACGACGCGGTCCACAATGTCGGCCTCGTTGACGGCGAAGCACTGCTCTTTGTAGAAGTAAGAGTCGATGATGCGCTCGCGGACCGCCTTTTCCATGATTGTCGCCGGGTTCTCGCCGTTGGGGGCTAGGGAGGCCGAGGAGCCGCGTTCGTCGAGGAAGCGCCGCTCGTCGGCGTAGACGAGGTCGGGTTTGCTCATCTTTGCGATTTGTGTCTCTTTTTTTTCCGTGAAAAGGGTAATACGGTATCGTCGTTAAGATTACGGTGTACGGCCTTGCGAATCGATTGTGATGCGGGAAGTGTCAATGGAGATTAGGATTGAGTGGAATTGAAAAGTCGCGATTTGTCGAGGGTAGCTCTTCGGGTAGTGGGGTGGGCAGTGATGCGACGGGAGCTCACACGAGTGACGCAGGTTGGAAAAGTTGGGAGGTCGTTGCCGAATTGAAAAGGCGCTTATCGATTGTTGCCGTGCGAACCAAGTAAACAGCCCACTTCCAAGTTCACGTTCACGCCGCGCACCTCTAACGACTGCGACGCTGGCCAAGGGTGAAACGCCGACGCCATCATCGAAGCTCTAAATCATCCTCAAATCATTCAAACCATCTATGAAACCCTACTTGAAGTGTTGAAAATATCAAAAACGACCATATATTCATCACAAAATTCCACAGTTTGCTGCCATGGTGCTCCTCACCTCGTCCCAAGTCTCCGTCCTCATCTCCTCAGCCATCGGTAACACCCGCCCTTCCCCGTTCCCGCATTCCAGTCCCGCACTCCCAAATCAAACAGAACAAACAGGCTAACCTCAGCAAATGCGTTCCTGCGCGCGAGGCGGCAAGCCGCGTTTGCGTGCAAACGCATTTTCCGTAAATTCAACAGTCGTCTCATGTACCGCGGCCCTCTTTCTTAGTGGCTACGTAATCCAGCAGCGCACGCTGAGCCAGCTGCGCCAGGCCATCAAACCCGAAACGCGACCCTCTCCAAAGGCGTCGTACTACGTGCCTGAGCATCTCAAGGACGCAGCAGGCAACGGGCAGAATGTGCCGCTCTACGGGGGCGCGAACGGGAAGCAGGAGCAGATCATCATCGAGGTGAACCCAACGGTGCCCGACAAGCAACAGCAGGAGCAGCCGCAGCAGCAATCAAAGAAACAAAAGGCCGGACAAAAAGCAGCGGGATGGACGTCCGACATGTGGCAAAAGATGATGGGGCCGTCGGAAAAGGAGGATAAGGGCGGAGTCAGCAGGGAGGACTTGGAGAAGATGGACGAGAGGGAGAGGAATATCAACGGGTGGAATGTCAAGGACCAAGCGAACCCGGACCCCGAAGCGTCGAACCAGAAGCCCATCAGCCGGGCCGAGAGACGGCGTTTGATCAAGGAAGAGCTGAGGCGGCTGTCGGAGAGCGAAGAGAGGGTGTACTACCAGCGACGATTGTGGTAGATATGACGTTGGGATGGGATATATATGGGACATGAATTGCGGTTTCCATGAGTATACATATGGGAACTTTGGCGTTGTTGAGGTTTTTGGGAGATTGATTATGAGTGATGTTAACGAATTCGATATATATAGGTCGATTATGTATACTCATGTAGATAGGAGACGTCGCATCGGAGCAAACGAAACTAAGAGATGTTGCTGGACCCGATCAATATGAGCGTTTATATTGATGTGCCGAGAGGACTACCTGAAATACACATACCAAACAATCATTTTCATCAAAGCCAACCCCACCACGGCCCGCGAGCCGGATTCATGCCTTCGTCAGCGTTGTCGAATCATCATGTCTCTCCCAATGTACCCTGAACGCCAAACCCCAAAGTAATGCGATTTCAAACGCAGCCAACGCCTATTCTTTTCCTTCATGCCGACAAAGCTTAAGCGTGGCGGTTGGCGGCATCTTCAAACGCCTCTCTCTGCATTCTCTCCAGCTCCTCAAGGGGAATCTGGCTGTTTTGGAACTTGTTTGCCTTCTTTTCACGGCCCTGTATAGGTTGTCAATGACCAAATGTTCTTGTGTGTGTGATTGTGTGCTGGGTGGCCCAAAGTCTCGACATACCTTTTGCACTTCTTTGTGCTCTGCGGCGGCCTCTAGCACGGCCGGGACGTAGTCTGCAAAACCCAGTTGCTCGAGGGCCTTGGTGATGTGGTCGCACGCAATGGTCTTCTTTGCCTCTTTCTCTGAGATCTCGTTGGCTTCCGAGGAGATGAGGGTGATGAACTCGACGCAGCACTCAATAAGCAGGTCACGAGCCTCCTTGGCGAAGGCAACGCCAGCTGAGGGCGGCAGAATCTCGGTGACAATCTTTTGGACGGTGGCTGTGTGGCATATTAGCTTGAAATTCTCCGACGAAGTGAGAGCAAGAGATGCACCACGAGAGCGAGCATCTCTTGGGGGTGGAGTCACGTACCCTTGGGCAAGGACAAGTCATCGTTGCCTAGTAAAGTCATGTCAGCATTTCAGGTTCAAGAATCAGGCTGAGCGAACCCCGAAAGATACCCAAGCAGTATATACGCCCGTAAGTGTCCCTCACACTGAGCGACATGTTGGTTGTGAGGAAGTGCAATGAGACCGTCGCATGATACAGACAAAGCTGCGTCATGCAACGTCATTTACATGGACCATCGGTAGGATTGGGGTGCTCTTGCAGACAATGCGCATGTCGCTTTGTAGGCCCGGCAGTGAGGACCAGGCAGGCATAAGGGCGGAGCAAAGTAGAAGCCTCATGAAGAGCGCCCGAGTGGGAAAGGAAAGGATGAATTTCACTTACCCGCAATATCGTGGTCAGACATGGTTGTGGTATGAGACGACAGTGTCGATGAAACTGGAAAAGTTGGCTAGATTGAGAAACGTGGTCGATTTTGTTTGCTTTTCAACAAGTATTAGGCTTTGGCCTTGGCAGAGATGAGAGACTGCAGGAAAGAGTCGTGATGTTCTTGTGTCGACCGTTGACTTATACGGAAACTGGTAGTTGGTGGTGAAGAAGACGCGGTGGCGGGGTGGACATGCAATTTGATTAGGTAGGCTAATCGCCGACTTTGTAGGTCTGGCTCACTCAGTCTCCGGCCGTGTGTTTGGTGGGGTCTTTTATGCTCCTTGGGATGCGGGACATCGAGTGCATTTGAACCCCCCGCGCACCTTGAGGAAGCAGGGGCCACTGAGCCACAGAGTGAAGGCTCAGTCACTGCCTGGTCCCGCCTTGGTGGGGCGCACTTTTTACACCACAGTCAAATTCCATCCAGGGACGGGACAGCGGTGCGCCGGTGAAAGATACCTCCGTGGCTCCGTGATGCACGGACCAACAGACCCCAATCACTCCAAATTTTTTCTTAGCCTTAAAAGACGAGATATTCTGCGATGGTTCAGCCTCTTCTTCTTTTTCGCATCAGCAAACAGCAGAGCTCAGAAAACAGCCATGCGTTCTTATTTCAGAGCAGGCGGCGACTCTGCTGATTGCTTGGATTGAACTTGGTAGGTCTTCCCCCTTCCTTCTTTCCCGCCCTCCCCTCGATATGATGAGTCTTGTTGTCGCCCCAAACTTACGAGGAATAACTCCCCTCATAGTGGTGAATGACCTTCCTGCCAAACGGAAACGCCTGATCTGTCACCATGAATCATTCTTTCTCTGCAGTTCTAGCCTTTAGATCGCATTGCTAACAATGATTTCAGGAAGTGCAAGCGCTTACTACCAATTCAATCGATTCACTGCTATGGCCGAATGAGCCAGCAACAATGGACAACTCTAGATACTGAACAGCCGAGTCGCACGGCTTGAGAACCTGGGTGCCAGACCATGTCTGCTATTGTGTCGGTTATTGCGGGCTTTGCTCACCATATCATGCCCGTAGATCTCCAGTTCAAGGTAAGCCGCAAACGCGAGAATTTCTTTCAAGTTCGCCTGTAAAGGCTTGCCAGTGATGATGAAACATATTCCATGCTAATCCTGAATAAACAATGTGGAATAACATATGAGCTTTTCATCTTTCATCTGAGGCATCTTGTTACCAATGTTTTTCTATCTACACTTCTATGGCAAAACAGTTGCTAACAATCAATTTCTAGTGAACTTCTTTACTCCGCATCATGATACGCTGAAAGTTCTCCGGCTTGCCACTTGAAGTACTTGCCCGAAAGGTCGTGCTGAGGCTTGACGACGAACCGCGCCATGACGCTGCCGGGCTGCTCAGGCTTGAACAGCTCTCCCTTGTCGAAAGCAGATACGAAAGAGGTGTGGTCCTTGTCGGCCATGTGCCCGGCTCCTGTGTCGCGGATGACCTTTTGCATGGCTGTGTCGACGCGGCCTGGGCTCATGGCGATGCTGGTGATGTCGGGTTCCTCTACTGCCAAGTGTGCAGAGAGGTGGTTCATGGCGGCCTTGGAAGTACCGTAAGCTCCCCATGCGGCGTATGCGCCAGTGGCTGCGCCGGATGACACCCAGAGGACGCAGCCCTTGGACTTGCGCAGCTCGGACAGAGATGATTGGACCTTGACATGATCAAGTTAGAGAGTAGTAGATAAATGAATCAGAGTTTTCACTCACCAATGCGAGCCCACTAAACACGTTGATGTCGTATGCCTTTTTCCATTCCTCGATTGAAGAGTCTGCTATGCGGGTGACGGGCTCCAGGACGCCGTGGTTGATGATAAGTCCGTCAATCTTACCGAAGGCCTTGACTGCAGCCTCGGCGATCTTTGGGATTGTCTGCATTCCTTGTCAATTCTGAAATCTTTATCGGAGCCATGTTTTAGTCCTACCTTGAGATCCCCCAAGTCTCCGGCAACATACTCGACCTGTCCGGGATGAGCAGCCTTCAGAGCCTCCAACTGATCCTTGGACCTCGCCGCCAAGACAACCTTGTGGGATTCCTTGATGAGGTGCTGGGCGATGGCAAGGCCAATGCCTCGGCTGGCTCCGGTCACGATAATCACCTTGGAGGACATATTGTGTGCTATGGTCTGCCTTGCGAGAGATGCAAAGTTGAGTTTGGTGGCTGTTCCCAGGTTTATTTCCGACTTATGATCAAGGAAAGAGATGCAGCAAGCGGGACAAGTAGAAAATGACTCTGCAACGTGAAGATTGACCGGGAGGCTTGCGCCATTCCGATGCAGCGGAGCGCTCTTGCTGTTTCTGCCCTTGTGCCGTGGAGCGGGGCGTGGACCAGTGAGTGTCCTTATCTTATCAGGTTGGCGGGGTCGAGAGCTCTGGTCTGCTTGAGCTCGAGCTCTCATGACATAACGTCATTGTTCGAGATCCGATCTTCAAGCTTTGTGCTTGCTTTCAACAGTTCACAAGGCCCTGTCTCTTCACAAACCTGTGACAATGAGCTCAACCGTAATACTTGGTTCTGGCATTATCGGCCTATCAATCGCATATTACCTAGCAGACCATCAACCAGGCTCGACAATCCACCTCGTTGACCCTTCACCAGAGCTGTTCGCTTCAGCTTCAGGCTATGCAGGCGGCTTCCTCGCAAGAGACTGGTTTTCACCTGATTCAGCCTCCCTCGGAGCGCTGAGCTTTGACGAGCACAGGACGCTCGCCGAAGAGCATGGTGGCAGAGAGAAATGGGGATGGTCCACGAGCACCACATTCAGTCACGCAGCAGCACCCGTAAAGAAGGGCAAGAAAGATGCTGGCTGGTCACAGGACGGCGGTAGCAGAGCAGAGGTCGTCGAAGCCGTCGAGAATCCAAGTCATGGGCCACCGTGGTTGAGGAGGGAGCATGGCGATGACGTGCAGATCATCGGGGATCCAGAAACCACGGGCCAAGTGTGCGTCTCCAGTCCAGCTTCATGCACTCATGCACTCATGCACCCATATGATGCACACACCATCTCCTTCTCTCTCTAGCAAGCCACTTCAACATGCTGGCTGGGCATGAAATCTGACTCCAATCACCAGGGATCCCCTCCGCCTATGCCACTTCCTTCTCGAAGAGTGCAAATCTGCCGGCGTTCGCGTCCACCACCCGGCCACAGTCCTCTCCATCCACATCGACCTCCGCGATGAGCTCTCATCAGTCAGGATAGGAGAAACGACATCCTCCACAGAGACAGACGTCCCTTGCACCCGCCTCATCATCGCAGCCGGCGCCTGGTCACCTCGCGTCTTCTCCCAGCTGTTTCCCGGCACATCATTACAGGTGCCCATCTCCAGCCTCGCGGGGTACTCGCTCGTCGTGAAGCCAAAGCCTAGCCCCCCAGAATCGAGCTCTGGGAACGTCAAGGCTACGACAGCCTGCCACGCCATATTCAGCACCGACGGTGCCGGCTTTTCGCCGGAGCTATTCTCGCGGGTCGGAGGCAACGTTTACGTTGCCGGCCTGAACTCGCCATCCACCCCTCTCCCATCTCTACCAGGCCAAGCACCCATCTCCGCCGAAGCCTTCGCCAAGCTCAAGAGCACGGCGGCGCGCATCATCACGAAGAGCAACGACAGCGGAACGGATCTGGAAGTCGTCCGAGAAGGTCTCTGTTTCCGCCCGGTGACGGACTCGGGCGCTCCCATCCTGACCCGGATCCCGGACGACCAGCTCGGGGGCGTCGCGACGCGCACCGGGGCCGAGGGCGGTGTATTCCTCGCGGCGGGACATGGGCCTTGGGGCATCAGTCTGAGTCTCGGGACGGGAAAGGTGATGGCGGAGCTTATGCAAGGGCGAAAGCTGAGCGCCGATATATCGAGGCTTGGCCTGACGTGAGGGTAGCAAGCCTTGTGCCCAGCTAACCCGCTTGGTTTAGCTGTTCATGCAGAACCTATCATGCATTCGATGATGGTGATGATGACCAGGCGGCAATAACATCTCTTAGGTGGGAAAGGAGGCTCCTCCAGAATTTCCTTGGAAAATACTTCTGCCCAAGGTCCCTCGAGCGCAATGGCTCCAAATCCTAAACCCGATCGATGAGGCGACGCCGATATCACGATCAGCGTCCACATCCACATCCACATCGCCACTCGTGACTCTTGGAAAGCCCACACACCCACGGTAGCGGCTTGCACAACGGCGCGGGTGCTATGACAATGCCTTAGTAGCAGCCGCCCGTGGCGCTTGCGTCGTGAGGGTGTGTAGGTGTGCAAAGCACCGGCCAGTCTCCATCGTGGGAGAGCACTTGCTCCTCAGAAGCCGAAACGCCTGGGGGGTAAACTTGTCAAGGAACAGGCTGGCGCGGCTACATCGGCTCTTTTGCTGTATGTCAAGAGCTGGGCCAGAAAGAAAGAAGAACATTACAATTTGCCAAGTTCTGTCTTTACGAGGCGGACGCGGAGGCGGACGCGGCGGGGCGGTGTTTGTTGAATCTGTCTCCTGTCGGCAGTCGTAAATGGGACAGATGCTGTTCTTCTGCCCATCGTGTCCTTCGTTTCTTCTCGTAAAACACGGCAGAAAACTCTCTTTTCGCCCTGCCAAAATTTTGCTCAGAAATAGCCGCCGTACCTTATGGAGTATGTCATACACTAAGAGCACGAGGATATCCACTGCGTGAACTAGTAAGGAGGCGGGAGAAGAAACTATGACAGGGTTCACTGACCAGAACGTGATCCCTCCGAGGTTGTCGTTGTGGGGATTAGTGAACATAAGAATTATGAGATGAGCACTGAAAAGAAGAGGCCATCACGGACCTCGCGCCAGGGCTAGGCTGACGAAGGTGGACTGTGAAAGTATGAACTGTATACATAGGCCGTAGGCATACCAGGAGAGAAATCTCTTCACCGAAATGGAGTTTGTCGAGTGAGCACACGAATGGAATAATGTAGCTTAATTTCTGGAGAACTTTGGTTGGGTCGGACATTGCGATCCCTGGGCAACGGAGCGCATTTTTGTGGAATTTTGCGCCGTTCTCCGCGGCAGTTCCGTGCTTATCCTCTCCGTGCCTCCCAAGGGCTAGTTGTTTGGTCAACCCAAGCTGCTGCTAACATAGGTAGTAGTCCGTGGAGCGGATTCAGAGGCTCCTCAACGTTTCCATTGTAACTCCGTATTCCCATCTTCTTCCCACAGTTACTGTCATGATGTGTCATCCCTTGTTCCTGGATTTTGGACCCAATGACCCGTTCACCCCCCCCTGTTCTAGCAGTCAGGTACACGTGCCGGTAGAGTGACGAATTCACATCAGACGAAGCAAGCTGACTGCATCGGTGAAAACCGATAGTTCGGTTCTGTTAATAACCACCACCCCCAGGGCCCAATCTCTCATCATTGTCCCAATTCGTGTCCCCTGTCAATGTGCCTTCCCGGGGCAACAAGCCTCATTCTGCAATTGAGGCCATAGGCTCACTGTTTAACTCCATCGTTTTGTATTACTAGAGGATTGCCGCAGTATATATAGACGCTACCCTGCCCTCGAATTCCGTACTATTCAACCTTAACCCTTTTTTTACCTATCCTTTCCTCTATTCTACCCTCTCCCTCGTTAAGGGATTACTAGAATCGTAGTTTCGATAGCTTATTAATAAGCTAGTATTATTATTTAGAGGTAGGTAACTTACTCTTATACATAGGTACTAGGAGTTTTATTATTATAAAAATAGTAGTAGATATACTAGAGTACTCAAGAGAGCTTTTTAATAGATTTTTAATACTATTTAAAGTAATTATCCTTGAGCTATAGGAAGATATAAGAGATTAGGCTATGAGTACTTAACTAGCAGGGCTATAATATAGGTATAGCTATATTATAAAACTAAAGCTTATAGAGTCCTTTATATAAGCTCTACTTCTTAAAAAGTTCTTTTATAATACGATCTATATACTAGTTACTAAGTTATCGGCATCTTATTACTAATTATATCCTAAATTTATTATAATTACTCCCCCTTTACGTAACTTTAATTCCTAAAGTTATTATATAATATCTTTTTTTAATATTAATACTAAAATTATTAACGTTATTATTTATAATAGATTTTTTAAAGCGTTAATAATATCCTTTTTTATTTAAGAATAAGGTATTACTCCTATTTTATTATTTAATAAATACTTTATTATTATTATTTAGTAATAGCGTACTAACCGGTTACTAAGTTAGTAATACGTATTTATAATAAAGTATTCTAACCGTTATAATATATAAGGGCCCGCCTAACCTCGTAGTTATTATTATTACTAGGCTATTAAGTAAAGTAAAAGATTTTTTTTTATTTTTAGTTACGTATTTACTTTTTCTTCCCCCTTTTTATTTAGTAACCGTTTTATAAATTCTTTTTTATATAACTATACCTTTTCTTCTTATAATATTCTAATTCCGTATTATTTTTTAATTATAATTCCCTTACTATATTATTACTAAGTATCTACCGAAATGTTTACTATTTTGCGCATTTAGGATATATTTAATATAGAATATAATCCTAAGAAAAGCTTTTATAATCTCTATAGTAGTGCTCCCTATATACGCTACTTAGTTAATATATATTATAATATTAATAAGCTCGTCTATATTACTAGCGCTTATATTACTAAGTATATTATTTATTAAGTTAATAAGAAAAAGTATTCTATTATAAGTCGTCGAGTCCTCGCTAATCCGTTATTAAAGTATTTAGCTAACGATATTTTTTAAGTTCCTGAGGAGCTATATAGCGCCGCTTAGTTTATTTAAAATACCTTTATAGAGTTCTATAATACTAAAATATAAAATAACCTTAACTCCCGCGAGCGTAGCTACGTTTTTTATACTTTTAGCTATATTACTAGTATATAAGAGAAGGTTATTACTTATATTACTAACCCGTTAGTAAGTAATAAAAAAAAAAAAGTCTACCTTAAGTAAGCTACTCTTTAGAAGCTTATTATTAAATACGAGTATCTAAACTTATTAATCTTAATTATAGTAAGTCGTTAGCGATCGTTTAATAAATATTTTTTTTATTAATTTAGATTTTTTTTTTCTTCTTAAGCTAATATTATTAATATTAATAACTAGGCTAAGATTATCTCTTATTTTAATTACCTTTAGCTAGCTTATTTTTATAATAATAGTTATATAACCGTTTTATAAAATAACCTTAATACTCTAGCTTAGTATTATAAAAAGACTCCTTAAGGCGTTATTATTATATATATCTAAGAGTTTCTTAATTTCCTTACTTTTTATAAATACGTTACTAAGTACTTAGTAAATAAGGTACTTATTTATATTATTATTATATATAGTACTCCCCTTATTTCCTACGGTCCTAAGACTCGGACTCTTATTAAGAAGTATACTCTTATTATTAATTATATTCTTAGTAATAAAAACGAGTAAGACGACTTTAGGTCTAAGTTTAATAAGTCTTAGCACGAGGATAATAATTCTAAAAAGCTTTTTAGTAATTTAAAAAACTCTCTTTTTTAATATTATAATAAGCACTACTACTTTAATATTAATAACTTACTAACCCCTACCCACGCTACTCTCTTTAATATAAATAAGGGTTCCCTAGCCCTTAGTTATATTATTTTAAATTTTAATAAGGCTAGTATTACGCTCCTCCTACTTTAAGTAAAAGCTTTATAATAGCTTAATAAAGCTATTATTATAACTAAGGTCGAAGCTATAGGTCGTAGTTAGTAATTCGATACTAATAGGTTCTTTATAAATATTAACGTTACTAAGGCCCCTTAGTTTAACTTAGAGAATGAGAGCGTTACCTTAAATAACGTCCGCTATTATTAACTTATTAATAATAATAACGGCATTATGCCCCCTATTTTACCTTTTATTATACCTCCTATTATAGCTCCTGTTATACTTCTTATTATAACTCTTATTATACCTCTTATTATAGCTCCTATTATACCTCTTATTATAGCTCCTAACGATAACTAAGTAGCGAACGCTTTATAAACCGCTACTATTATTATATATAATAACCTGCGCAACTTCGACCGCCTTCCTCTTATTTATCGTAGTATTAATAAAGTTAATAGCCTTACTCTAAGTAGTTAGCTTAGTATATATATAAAGCTTCTCCGCTTCTCGCTTACTAAGCGCAGTACTATTACTAATTATTACACTTTAAAAGTATATATTAGAGCCGCTATTACTACTACTAGTATTACGTAAGTTACTCCCCCTATATAACTAGATTTTAACAATCCCTTAGTAATATATTACTAAGGGTTATAATATTATATCTTTTTTTAAGAGTTATACTAGGCTAGATAAAAAGGGTTCTATAAAGTATTATTAATTAACTTATTTTTAATAACTTTTTATTACGAACTTAACGTTTATTATTTTATTTTATATATATCTTTTTTTTATAACGTTCGAATTTCTTAACTACTTCCGCTATGCCTTTAAAATACTTAATAAGCTCTTACGTATTATACTCTATAAGTTACCTAGCTTATTTAATAAAATAATATAAGTTTCCTCCTTTATTTTACTTTATAACGATTTTTTTAACTTCTTAAATATCTTACTTATTTTCTAACTCCGGGAGACTTATTATTTAGTTACTAACTATTTAATAATTTCCCTACGGTTCGAGCTAAGAAACTAAGAAAATATTATATATTCTTTAATACTACTTTAATAAGTATACTTAATAAGCCTATTTACTTACCCTTTTAACTATTACTATTTTAATATATTTCGGTACTAGTTTATTATTTTTAAAACGTATATTCTTTATTAATAAGCTAACGACCTCTTTATAATTAAACTCTTTTAAGGTATATTTTTTATTATAATAAGCTACTTAGCTTTTAGAGGCTTATACCTAGGCTTACGTAGCCTAGGCCCTAATTTTACTAATTTTTTAAACCCTTTTATAAACCCCTTAGATTATAGCTTTATAATTAAGTACGTATTTAATATACTTAGGGTAGTAGCTATATAGTACTATATATAGAGATACTTTTATAATAAAGTATAAGCTATTATTATATATAAACTCGGCCTCTTTTAACTACGCTACTTACTTATTTAGTAAGCCCTCGGTATAAATCTTTAAATACTTTTTTAATATCTAATAGGTCCGCTCTATTTAGCCGTCCGTTTATAAGTAATATATAGTAAATAATTAGTAACGCATCGCCCGTTCTTTAATAAACTCCTCCTAAAATACGCTTATAAAGAGCTTATCTCTATTTATAATAATATTTTTTAATATACTAAACTTATATTTAACCTCCCTATATAAAATACTTACTATTTATACTACGTTAAGTATTTTAATAATAAGTAGGAACTTTACGAACTTTATTATATAATAAATAATAACTAAGATATAGTTATACTTAGTACTATTATTACGAGCGCTTAGTAATAACCCCGTAATAAAGTTTATAAATATTTCTTAAAATAGATATAAGGGTAATAATAATAACTATAGCTACCCGTATAGCTTATATTTTAGGATTATAATTCCTAAGTAATACTCGTAGTTCTTAATATATTCCTAAATATCCCGTTAAATATCTTCTTAATAGAACTTCTTTTAAATTAGTTTAAAAGTTTTCGTAGCTCTTATATAACTTACCCTATAGTTATCGTAGTATTAATAAAGGATCTCTATTTAAAAAGACTTTATTTAAGGAATAACGAGTTTTTTTTTAAAGAATAATATACCCTATTTATTAAGTAAATATACTCTTAGCTTACTAACTATAATACGGACTCTTACTAATTATAATATATAAAACTCGTCTTTAGCTTATAGTCCTCTAACGAGCTCTTTAGTTTTTAATAAAAAATAGGAAATAAATACCGTTTTACCCTTTATAAGCTCTTTTATAATAGGACGTAAGATATACTATTCTAATATAATAACCCTAGCTCTATCTAACTCCTTTTTATCCTTATTAAACTATTAATAAGTATTTATTAATAACTTTTTTACTTTTTTACCTCGAGTTATTATAATAATAATTATTACTACTTTATTAGTGCGCCCTATAGTACGTTACTAATATAGGGGAGAGGATTCCCTATCCCTAGAGCTAGTTAATATCTAGCTAGGATTATAAAAAGAGGCCTTAACTACTTAAATATATATTTTAATAGTATTATTTTTCTTTTTTAAGCTAATTATCTTTTACTAAACGTTAAGTAGTAGTTCGTTAATAAGACATAGCTTTTAGATTAATATAAAGAGGACGTTTTTATAAAATACTTCCCCCTCTATATAATTTAGCTTTTTAAATAGACCGTTTACTAGGTTTATTTTCCTTAGCTAGTATTTTAAATTAAAATTAAATATTAATAATTTATATACTTATTTTACGAGCCTTTTCTAAAGGTCCTGCACTAGTGCGCTAATTACTCCCTTAAGTACTTAGTAATCTATTAGGACTAGGAATTTTTATAAAAGGCCCTAGAGATAATAAGCCTAGTACTCTAGCCCTTTTATTATAGCAAGTAGTTCTTATTAACTTATAGCCTATTACTACTCTATATTTAAAAGCTTTTATAACTAATAAGTAACGGGTTACTATTTTTTATTAGCTTATTATAATAAGATTATTATAATAGCTTTAACCGAAGTATCGGTTTTTACTTATATAATACGTTATAAGTTCTAATACGTAAGTATAATTATTAAAATAAAAGCGACCTTTAGCTAATTAAACGCCTTATTTACTTCCTTAATTTACTAAAAATCCTTTATTTACCCCTTTTTTATTTTTAATAATACTATTATTAATACGACGATGCCTAAGTATTTAGTAATAAACTTTTAATAGAAGTTATAAAACCCTAAGAATACTTAAATATCCCTAATAAACTTTAGCGCTTTTTAGTTAGTAATCGTTCGTACTCGCGACGGGTTAATCTTAATTCTTTTTAATATAATAATATAACTTAGGAATTCGACCCTCTTTTAATAAAACGAGTACTTTAATAGTTTAATAAAAAGCCTATATAATTATAAATATCGGAGGACTTTTTTAATATCCTCTATATATTACTCCTTTATTATTAAATAGATTATTAAATTATTTATATATACTATATAATAAGTGTTTAGTAAGTTAGC
>MOOC01000205.1:0-81584 GCA_023376865.1 Colletotrichum filicis
CTGACTCAGGCTGGACCGGCTCTTCGTCGACGAGGAGGCTCGACTGACCTGCGTACGTCGAAGGACCGTACGTACCTTCGGGTCCGTCCAGACACCCAGTGGTATCCGGGCCGCCGATGCCCTCTCTTGGGAGGGGGCAGGGGCTGGCGGGAAAGGGTTAAAGCTTGAGGAGGGGGACAGCTAAGATAATTCCCCCGATCTTCGCAGCGATTGTGTGTGTGTGTGTGTGTGATGTGCAGGTAAGGTATCTATCCGCACCCATCCCCATGCCGGCCGAAACTCACTCGAGTCCATCATTTCATGGTCCTTTTTCTGCCCGCTCTCCTGGGTACATGTTTGAGTTGGGTATCTACCGCATATTTGCCCAGCCCATGAGCTCTCAAAGTTCATCACCATCTCGTCATACCTTCCATTGCCGCATCTTATTTGCATCTCGGCTTGAGAGAAAAAGCCTGGCGCATCACTACTGGGAACATCAGGTTTATGGAAAAGCAAAAAAAAAAAAAAAAAAAAAAAGGGCATAAACAACAATAGCAATCTTCACCGAGAACGATCGACACATTTAGTCTCGCGAACCCATCCATTCCGCACCAGAGCCTCATTTACCTTTCTTACTACACCATCATACGTCGTCACAAAAAAGCGCCTACTTACATGTTCCTCGACCAATCATCATCACAAGCCACCCATCACAATAACTCGCCCAATCCCATCACACACGCCCGTCGTCGAATTCGTCGGTGTAAATCAGCCAAGGTTACTCCGTGGTCTAGTCCGGTCTAGTCCACCTTAGTCTGAACGACGACCACCACTCTTACTCTCACTCTGCCTTGTCAAGCAACTGCAGCACTAATCGTCTTGTAAGTTTTCCTGGGGCGCATTTGATCCCGACTGCCTAGTTACACCGAAAAGGATTCTCCCACCGCAAGCCTTCGCGTGAATCTTCGCCTTTTGCGAAATTCAAGACAATGATAACGAGAAGAGATGAGGGGGAAATGAGGGCCGTTCTACGAAGACCAACTAAAACGACACGACAGACTTCACCGAGAAACACTTCGGAGAAATATGTAATGCAGGCAACCGGCCGGCCCTTTCCTGTCAAATGCAGTCGTACAAGTCGTCAGTGCCAGTGTCATACCATGCCATGTGTGCCTGTACGCATGTATGTATGTATGTATGTATGTATGTATATCAATGCCATGCCGAGGTCGTGCCATGCTCTACCCGAACAACATCATCTTGTACAACCACCAAAAAAAAAATCCCCGGATCTACATTTTGTGTAACCTAAACACAAAAAAAAATACAGCCTTGAATCCCAGACTTGGATAAAACCACATCTCCGAATCCTGACGCACAAATGTCTCTTCACCGACTTCTTCCCGTTGAAGAAAGATCAAGGAAATTCGAGTCGAGACGAGGCGGCATGGTTACACACGCATCGCGCCATATGGTTCTTCACCGGTGACCGGCGTCCTCGGGCCATGGGTGACACCGAGTGAGCGCTTCATCGGCATCCGAACGACGTACGTCCCTTTCAAACCAAAAAAAGGTATCCCGCCCACATACCGAAAGGTGTCCAACGTCCCCCAGACTCACAGAGTCACAGGTGACATGACATGGCAGGTTCTGAATGACACAAGGGCGGGCGCAGCAACCATGGTATGATGGCTAGACATACATTAGGGTTTTGGCTCTTTTATATTAGTGCTTGGCACCTTCTTGGTCTTTCCTGCATCATGGCACACGTAGAAGTTCCATGGTTCTTCAGACCCGGACAAGCGCTAGCTATAGATTCGCTTGACCAACCGGACGCGATACCGTTCTGACCTGGCAGCATCATAGTCATACGCGAAACCGAAGCGCAAGGGGTTCGATGTGGTGCAGAGACTCCTTGAACAATACTCAGCATGATAACTGACCAAAAGGCAAGAGCGTAGCGTGAGGAAATAGAAGTATTCTGCGTCAGGAGGTAAAAAGAAAGAAAACTCGAAATTGACAAATAACCGCCGTTCCAGTCCATCAGCCTTGCGTGCTGTTGTGACGTGATCTAAGCCCATATTTTTTCTTCTGTTTGCCATGCTCCGTGAACCATTCCCAAAAGACCCGAAATCTATTGTTAGAGAAAGAAACCGTTCCTTCTCGCTAGTACCACTACCAACATTTGTCGTGCTCCCTCGCTCGCCCCCTCGCCTTACTTGCTCCTGCCCCGCCAACTTTGGCGTTTTGCCCAAAGGAAGAGAGAAAAGGAAATAACCAGGTCGTTGTTTGCCGTAGAAAAGGGGTATTGGGCATTGCGCGGCCGAAAAACTCCGTTACGTATTGATCAAAAGCGTGAAATGAAATGGAGACGGGCGATGGGCGCGTCTTCTTGCGGTCGAATCAAGGAGCTAACCGGCCGGAGCGTCGGCGAGCGAACGAGCTGTGGATGGATGATTCCTCCCTGCCGATTTAGGCTCAGTGCCTGATGGTTCCAGATTGTGACCGGGAAAGGTGCCGTCGCATCATTCCCGTCTTCAGCCAGGTACGGAAACTCGAGGGCATCATCGCACAGGGGCTCAGCTGTTGACACAGGCGCTAGGGCGTGACCCCCCTGTGGACGGGATACGCTCCCCGCCGGGACCGTTAAGCTGCAGCCAGCTGCAGAGGTGCCTGAGCCAGAGGGTCCCACGTGCGCCATGCAGCACCGAAATTCGGCACCACTGAGCTAAACCAGAGTTAAGACCGAGGACCCTGCCGCGACGGCAGGGGGGCGGACCTGGTCCTGTCTGGGTGGTGTAATCGGCGTGCCTTCAAAACGTCCGGGGAGGGTTGCAAACAGAATGATTGAAAAAACTCAAAAATCGAAAACGGAAAGAGTTGCATGGCTTTTTTCGTGTCGACGGCCGCCGCCAAAAGTGAAGGAATCAAAGGGGGAGAACCCCGCGAAGAGGTATCCGATGTTGTCCGATCCGAAAAAATCCTGACTGTCATCGATCGCCAGGGCATTTCTCAAGCTCATGCGCGTGGTATTGCGTGTTTGGTGGTGCATCGCTGTCGGGATGAACCAATATAGTCCTGCAGCGTCTGAAGGTCTCAAAAGGGGGCCCTAGGCTTGTGTTAGTAGGTGACATCCATCAATTGCAAGATGACACAGTTTGCAACTGCCGTGCCGCATTGTCCACCGACGGGTATTTCCATCTGGAAACCTCGTAGGTAATGAAACAAGAGAGGGCAACGAGATCGGGGATCGGATAGGGCGAGACATTTGTGTCTGGGTGGTGACGGAAGGGAGTTTGCGTCATCAGAAGCAACTAACATGTAGCTGGATTTCGAACGAGGTGACTTGCTCGAGGTGAGCAGCAGTGTGTCTTTGTGAACATACCTCGAGTGCATCCAATGCCAAACCCCCACGTTGCCGGCATGCCTCCATCTTGCGTCCCCTCACGGTGAGCACCATCTTTCCCGCAGTCGGTCGTCTGGGGTGCTCAGTAACGGTGCCGACAAACGCTGCACCTCAGGCGCTTTGAGTGCAGGGCCGGCAGGTGTGTAGCTTGCAATACCGGCACTCAAAGATACTCCAGTGGGGTCCAGAATGGCAGAGGTTGCAGGTCCATTGGATCAAAGTGCTGTCCGACTTGATCATTTTGAACGAGTGGGCGCAGGGGCCCGCGACGGCCATCTTGAATCGAAAGCAGCTGGAAGGCCTGGGAAGCTTAGGGTCTTAAAGGTTGTGTCTGGAAGGACCCGGACGTGCTGGAAGCGCTGTGCGTTGTGCGCGCGATGTCCTGAACCGTGTGGTTTTTGGTGCCGGCGCTGCTGTCGGAGTAGTTGGTTGGCCCTGAAGATCGAAAGTGACGTTCGCTAAAAGCTTTCGATTTTGGCCCTCTGGGAGAGAAGCCTAACGGTTCGGTGGCAGAACGATGGTCAAGCTTTTTCTTGTCTTTTCTTCTTCTTCTTCTCTCTTGGATCTGTGAAACTGTATTAGCAATGGAATAGACTTATTTATGATAATTATTTCGGTAGGTGATGCCGCCGTCTTAAACATGATGTGAAGGCTTGCAGGCGGGTAGTTGGAACTCACATGAGAGAGAGGCCAAACGTTGATGTGATGTTGACGAGCAAGGGGGTGGGTGTTAAATCAAAGTGTCTGAGTTGAAGAACTGAGTCAACTTGGAGTGTTTGGAGAGGATGCTAAACGAAGCGGGTGGAGTGTGGGAAGGGAGAAAGAAAGAAGTCGGAACCATTAAGAATTCAAGAGGAATCCAAGAACACAGGAGGATGTGGTTCTTGTTTAAGAAAAAGGTGAAAGAAGGTTTGCCGGTCGGTGGTGGGTGCTATTGATGGCATGGATGTGATGGGTAAGGATGAGGGCGCGAATGAAGGAAGTGCGGGTGCAAGTGCAAGTGCAACTACCGCGAGGCAAGTGCAACTACCGCGAGGCAAGTGCAGTTGCAAAGTGAATCTCAAGATGAGCGAGGTATCCGTGTCCGTAAGGTCAGGTATTAAGTTAGGCCGCCCAAGGTAGAAAGAACTTCCAGGGAAGGTGAGGCCGGGTGAGGGCGAGGGCGAGTGTGAGGGTTAGAATGATGTGCCCCACGCCAAAGTGTCAAGGAAGGTACGGGATGGTCCGAGGGTTTTGGGCAGGAAAGAACGGCAGCAGGGAAGGGGCCATATAATGTCAAGGAATGTCGAGTAAGGAAGTCGCGCCGACATGGTCAGGAAAAAGGAGGAAGAAATGAAGCATATGCGCTTGCACGAGAGAAGTGGGAAATAGAGGATAGGAAAAAAACTAACAAACTTTAGGAGCTTCCAAAAACCGAGGCAATCAAGCTGCCTTTGGTCAAGGTGAGGTAGGTAGGTCGGTAGGTACCTTGGGTTGAGTACAAAGGTGAGATGGCTTAGTATTGTATGGCAAGGTACCTTGTGGTAGGTAGGTAGGTGCTGCTCGGTACGGCAGAGAAAGGCCAGTGCCGGATGTGATGATGTATGTGTGCTTTGACAGCAAAGCTTGGTGGTTTCTTCTTCTCACAAATAGCCAATGCAAGCCAGGCAAAGTCAGCAATGGCAATGGACGCCCAGGGCAATTGCCGTTGGCTAATGCTGTGTGACTGGTCGAGCAGCGAAATGAGGGAAAAAGGTCGACTGAGATGAAGGTGAAGTGAGATGACTAGCAAGCGGGTGTGAGGTGTAATGACGATAAAAAATAAATAAAAATAAAGATAAAAGTGCTGCTGAGAGCCAATGCAGTAAGTAGCTTGAGCTTGAGCTTGGGGTGTAGGCACGGAGTAATAGAGCCCTTTGGTTTTTTTTTCTGCTCTCGATCGACCTCCGGCCAGTGGTCCTCAAGCAACCCTTATATGGATGGACCATGGTCCCACGGACGGAAAATCGTCTGATTGCAATGCAACAGAGGGCTAGGTACTCCGTATTCCTCGACAATCGCAGCTTGTATAAACTCTAAGCATTGGTATTACCGCATGTCCCGTTCTTCGGCAGAATTCTGAGGTGCTGTTTGTTGCTGACCGTCCCTGTCCGCCCGGACCCAGCCCGTCCCAAGGTTCACAGCGGGAGCGTCGGATTGGACATTGGATTGCCCTGTCCCCGTTTCCACTCCTGGTCCGTGTTGTCGTCTGTCCGTGCCGGTATTATAGAGGATGCACAACACGGTACTGGTAGGGCTGCCAGACTTTTGGCTGGCTCTGGCCGGTGCCTCTGGAAAGTCTAGTTGACATTGCCGTGATTCTGTGACGGGAAAAGGACGTAACGAATCCCGGCGGCGGGAAGCTAAGCATATACTCCGTACCAGTCGTAAGGTAGTAAACTCTTTCTTTTTCGAATTAGAGCCCGATCATAATCCAGTATGACAGCAGTAAGGGACTAATAAGGTACGAACACAGCTCTGGAAGCATACCTAGTCCATGAGTCCCGGTTTCCGATGCTCACGCAGCCACTGACGGGATATGCCTTGCAGTTCAGACTTTAGAGGCGCCTGCGCTAGGTTGGAGAAGCTCGACTTGTGGTGCCCTGCACGGTACCACAAGGTACCGCTGTCATTCCTCCCCAATTGTACCTTACCATAGCATGGATCTGGAATAGGTTGAACTTTCAGAGTGAGCTGAGCTATGTACCGCAGTAGCCGGACGTGGCATCGTTACAGCACCGAGACAGACTCATCACATCTATGGTGCCCTCTCTGTCCTTGACAGGTACCTACCTGCCAACGGTTAACCGACCCAACGATGCCGCTTTCTCGGCCCTACCACTTTTCCCATCTCGTTTGTTCGAGCCGGGAGCACGACGTCTTTACATGGATGCCATGTCAAAACGTCTCCCGTCATCATGGCCCGGCCCGTTTCTGTTCGTCTGCACTTGGGGCCTGATGATAGACCAAGGTACTTCTTCAGTACTTTGCCCGAGAAAGACAAGACGGGCGCTACCCACCCATGGTCGCATGTCATGTCTTGTATCGCCTAAAGCTAAGGTAGAAAAAGGGCTTCCGCATTCCTAGTTGCCCATCTGCCATGCGTGCCATGCCCCTTGGGTACGCAGTGAGGTCTTGTCCGTAATGACGACAAACCATAATGATGCTTGCTAGTGCAACAGACGGTCGAATGCCGTCGCCCCTTCTTGCATACCTTGCCGTGTCTCGCCACCGTTAATGGCCAACGGCCATCGTGCGGAGCGGCAGCAAGGGATTTGACAGACAGGACCCATCAAAATGATACCTTTGGGTTGTGACTTGATCATGATGTATGGGCCGTTCCTTCGCGTTGCACAATGCCTCGTGGCACATCACTACCGCTTCCACGGGAGTATTTTGTCTCTTCCGCTTTTTTCCCCATTCGCGGCAAGGATAGTTGTATTGTTGTCGACCACGCTGGCTGATCTTGAGTCGTCTCGTGGGAATCCGAGCTAGAGGTCGTCATATTGCCTGGCTGTGCTCCTTTCCTCTTGGTTGCAATCAAATCTGATCCGAGCAAAACCGCCGCGTACTTCTCTTACCACGCCCGGCACCCAGGTTTTCGGACTGTTCCATTCAAAGTAATTGATCTGGTTCCCCGTTTCCAGCTGCCTTCTACGGACAACTTCGATATCGATCTGCATCTCAAGCTGCAAGCCAATAATCTTCCAACTTCATGTAGCTCGGCTACCATGCTCTGGGAGCTTGGGACTGTCCCCGTGCGTGGTGTATGTACCTTGTCATGTAAATTCAAGGCCCCTGCGCCTGACAGGTTGAGCCTCTGTGGCCCCGGGATCTCCTCCGGCAGGCTAAATTTGGTCATCATTGGGAGGGTGGGGCTTGATGAAATGTTTCTGTTTGACTTCAAAGGGAACCTGATCCGGCCACAAGGTTCCGTGGCGCAGGGCCCAGAGTTCTGACATGTAACAACCACGACCCAAAGCCAATGCGTCCCATGCGGTTGACATTTGCTGGCGGAAAAGGAGAGCAATCAACCTGTGCAAGGTATGACATGAACCAAGAATAACAGCAAATGCTCTCTCAGGTAGAGAGACGGCAGGGCGTCCAGCTCCGGCTCCCGAGTTGGTCGTCCGATTGGCTCGTTCTGCTGACGATACCATGCACGGAGCTATGTACTTGGTATCCGTAAAGGCCACTCTGGGGTCGGCAGTGGATCGGATACAGTACGACCGGGCCTCCGGATGCACCGTCCTGTCTAGAGCACCAAGTCTGAAAGTCTTTTGCGGGCATGCGTGGTGGCAGAACGGTCGACAGGGCCGGGATATGGAGAACCCATGACTTCACCACGAACACTTTCAAGGTCCAGGCCTTGTTGGAGAGCGAAATAGGCCTGTCTGCTCGAGTGCCAATGTAACGACGTAGGTTTCCGGGCTTAAGTCTAGGCTGTATGGGCTGTTATGGCTATGGTGCGGCCTAGGTCGCAACCTTCCTTGGTGAAGATAGACTGCTTGTTGCATGGGCAGATTATCTCCAGCCTAGAGCGGTACATTTGCAGCTAAGCGGCCAAATGCGAAGATCCTTTTCGATCCGGTTGCTCGCTGTGTCTTTGCGCCACGAATCTCTCCGTGCGGCTCGGAACTCTCCCAGACAGGGCGAGTGGGTTGGGTTTGGCCATGTGTGGGGGAACGCCCCAGAAAATCATTGCAGTTTCTGGTGTCCTGTCGGGGAAAAAGCGGCATTATGTTGCGACGAAAGCAGCATGCTTCGTACGGATAGTTGGGCAAGGAGAGAGAACCTAACCACACAGATTAAGCGACCGACAAGCGCATCGATGCCGCATGTACTTTTGCAACGCCTATCTTCTCGAGCAGAAATTGCCGTGGCCAAGCGACTGATTCTTGTTTTCCGAGATGCTGCGCGCGTATCATGAGGTGGTACTTAATATCCTCAAGTTAAGGGCAAGGAAAAAGGTTGCAAATGTGGCAGTCGAGTCTTGTCCGCATCGAGGCAAACCCGCAGGACCTTTGCAAGGGATCAGCTCGTGGCCACTGGCTGGGTCGACCATGCATTGCGTGGCAGATCTCTTCTGCTCTCCCTTCTCTTCTTCTCCCACCTTGGCTTGTACCCACTGAGACCAGATTACCTGCATCCACTGCCCAGAAGCACCCATGGCGGGGAAAATCCTTTTGTGCCCCCAATGGGAAGCCGGCCTGGGGGGCATCCAAATCTTTCATCGAATGTTCTTTGAAAGCGCAAGGCGAACGAGGCTTTAGCTTGAACGATGGGCTGGATTGGGTCGTTAGAGCGTGGCCAGTGTAGCAAACCCACTAGAAGGATACTGGGATGATGCCGAGCGCCGGCAAGTTCTGCATCTGCCGCGTTTTACGCAGGCAGGTATCCGTGACGATATAATGTAGGATGAGCAGCGATGTTCAAACGCCGGGCCCTCAGGAGCAGAGTATCGTGAAAACATTGCGTCGTGTGGCATTGAGAGAGAGAGAGGAGCATCAGCGAACGGCTAGGTGACGTTCTGAGGGTCCTTTCCGTACAACGCAGACGTGAACGCTGTCCGAGCCATGAAATGAGTTGAAGACTGGACGGAGACCGACGGATGACGGACCGTACGTTCGTAGGTACACTGCAACAAGGTACGTATGTGATTGTGAGCCGCATGACCTAAGTTTGGCCGGATTCGACCAAGGGATGATACCCGTTGACGACGGCCAGGAGTGGGCTTAATTGCGTTCGGCGTTCTCTACTTGTCCCTGACAAGGCTCCTCGGGCCAGTAGCCTGGACGGACCGACGAGGGAGTAATCCCGAGATAGTGCTGCGAGAAACGGGGCAATGATCCATTGCGAAACAGCTGTCATGGCTTACAGAAACGGCTTCAAGGCCCTGGCGCAAACAAATAGGTTGTCTTTCCGAGTTGGCGAGCCAGGGTCTGAGCCGTCGCCGTTTGAAGCCAGGGTGATTAGCCTACCGTGGACTATAGACCATGGGCCATGTCAAAGTCAGTCCACCATGCAACGCGGAGCTTCTGGAAAACGGAGAAGGTGTGGATGGAGGCCGCTTTACCTATAGAGTATGGAGTATGGAGTAGTGTGCGGTACGGATACGCCGTGATGGAGCAGAGAGGAAAGAAGCGCGCCCGAGGCGGACAGAGACAAGAGAAAACGAGCGGCCGGAGCACTCCGGACATGAGTTGTTGTCTTCTTTTCTCTTCCTGTAAATGGAGAGCGACAAGGCATCGACACGTGTAGGTAAGGCGTGGGAAGGAAGGTAGTAAGCAGCCTTGAAGCTAGGGTCGCCAAGATGACGGTGTTTGGAATGGAGTTGAATGTGCCGAAGCGAACGTTGACCGGGGACGCTGTCTTGTTTGTTGCCAGCGGTCACATTGGATTCTGGCTTCAGGCTTCAGGCTATAGTGTAGGAATGCCGGGCTAGAGTGAGTGGTGTGGATGTTGCAGAACCCGGACTGGAGTTGCGAAATAGCCTCGGGCGTTAGCTTGCTTACCTTAGGGTGAGGTAACGTTCCACCTTCTGCATAGCGCCTACTTAGGCAAGGACCGGAAACTCAACGTCAAAGCTTCCTTCCCGGACAGGCCTGACAAGCAAAAACCCACACAACCTTCAGGCTGGTCTGGTGCAGTGATACTGGTGGTGGCATCCCAAAGTTGAAAGCTGCATGCTGCCCGGATTGAAGATTGTGTGTTTCTGGCAGGCGCAGGGAGACAACAGAGGGGAGCCCCAGGTGGCTGCCTTTCTTCGCCAACCTTCTTGAGGTAGGTACGGTAGCGAGTCTCGTTTGATCGATGCCTTCCCAGACCGATTGCCAACGCAGCACCACACTTTCCAGACCGGTCACAGATTTCAATGTGTCTATCCCAATTACAAACTACGTGGGTTCTTGAAAACCGAAGGAAGCCGGAAGTTTGAGGCTCGAGACTTGCACACCCATTCCCATATCTAGCAATCTTGGGTATGACAAGGCAAGGCGAACGCAGCGCACATCAGCTTTGACCGTCGACCGAGACCCCTTGGTGCCACCCACGTTCTCGCTCATGCGATACGGAGTACATACCTAACTTGCGGAGTACGTACGGGCAAGCGCCTGAAGAACAGGATGGAGGCAAGCAAGGGCGCAGCGCATGCTAAGGTACGAATACTAATCGGGCAAGTCTAGATATCTACGGCGTAAAGCAACTTCCATTCACTCCAAGACACCTCTTCCTGGCCAGCCGAAGCCATCAATCTGGAAGGAAGAGGCTCTGGAATGTCTCCCGGCACCTTCTTAGCTCGGCTCGCCCGCCTCATGCCGTGATGTCCCATCTCCAACATCAGTTCTGGTACAAAGAACGAAATGTCATCCCCTCACTCACTCCTTCCATCACGCGCCCAGAAAAGGTACTTGGGCTTGAGGTACCTTAAGGTATTCTGCAAACACCACTGCTCTTGCCCTGGATCGTAGCTTGTCACGGTTGGCATCACATGACCTCCATGTCACGCTTCCCAAATCCACTTCTCATCCACTCTCATTGCATTGCCAATGACAATGACGGAGACAGTCACATTTGGCCCGCTGGGTCCTAGCGGCTCATCCGCGACGTTGGAACCGCCTTCCATTTTGACTTCAATCTCCCGCTGTCGGCCGCCTCTCCGCATCCTTCCCTTTCAACATTGCCCATTGCCCGTTGCCCATGGAGCTGTCTGCTGGCTGCGGGCATCTTTTTCATCTAATTTCCACATGATGCCATGCATGGGACTACGTAAGCCTTGCTTCCTTCAACCCCTCCCTCCATTCACGTAATGTCTGTTGCGTCAATACCCGGCCACCGCCGCTTCACTTGACCCTTTTGATTGCCATCGAGGGGACAAATGCATTCTCACCTATCGTCACAGAGCGTCACACTGCATTTTGCGCCTGTCAATATGATCGACAAGCATCCAATATTTGGTGTCAGCACTGAAAATCCTCAAGAGCCTCGGCCGCTAGCAATACCTACGTACAAGACGAAGTTGACTACACTACACAATAGCACGGGTACGGAATACAGACACGAATAATACATACATTGAGCTATCTCGAATCCTCGGCCGCTTGTTGATTCTCAGCCTGACCCTATTCAGAGCCACTTTTCTAGGCCCTGCTAAAAGGCCGAGCTCAACTTGAACTGGCCGTGTTCGGTACTCTCCGCCCCCTCTCTCTATCTTTCCCGTTCCTTTCCAACGACACGGTCGAGGCTCTCCGCTCCGCCTTGTCTCCAGACCGGGCTCACTGACCTTACAGACGTCAAGATTCCACTTCACGAGACTCCGGGCTCGTTCCGGGCTCGCCCTCGGTTCCCCACCCACAAGACCAATTCCAGTCTTGTCCGCAGAATCTAACCCACTATGACCACGTCTTTTGGCTTTTTAACGACAAGCATGTATTTCGCCCACCTCCGATGCTCTCAATACCCGCTTACGACGACGCATCGCCGAACTGTGGGTGGTCAATATGATCATGGATTGTCCCATGTTATGATTTTACTCGCTACAGCGCAGTACGTTGCGCTGGTTCCCTCCCTCCCGGCTCGTTCAGACATGGGGGTTTGGACTGTGGTTCGATAGCGCCCCGGTAAGGACCACACTCGGTCAAGTTGGGACGATTACCTTCACACCCTTTCGACGAAGCGAAAGCAGTGCCGGTCAAATGCCAGAAGACCATGAGAATTGCAGTAGGCCGACACGGCCGACCAACCAGCAAATTCGACCCCTCGAGATGATGTGACTGGCTGGCAAGGATGTACATGCACCCTGACCGTTTGATGCCGGCCAAGATCTGCACCTCGCTACAAGGGGCGACCACCGGCTCAACTCGAAAACAACGCCAAATCATATTGCCAGAGAGACATCTTTTTCTCTCGCCCCGCTCAATTTTGTTGTCCTAGAATTGGACTCAAAACCTGAATAACATGAAAATTCGCAAATGTTGGCACCGACCCGCCTATCCTTCGGGGAACACTATCACAACTTTCAACCCCATGAGCCTCGAGGCTATGTCGAATCAACCGATAAATGATGATTTTGGTCACTCGCAATGTTCTTGGCGAGTCCTTCCACATTTCCTGCCCTGCCGCGAGACAGCGTGATTGGATCCGGGTCTTACTCCGTGCCCGTATTCACAGCGCTCCCTCGCTAACGACCTAGATGGGTACTCACTGTATCCGCATAACGAGTATGTGTGTTCCGCACCCACACGTTGGGTATCCCGCACCCATACTAGGCTCGTTTAGGTAAGTGGTAGGTAGTACGTGATTATATTGCCAAACAGTAGTCACATATTACGCTCTTAATACGCCTTTTTATTATTTTTATTTCTATTTAAATACGTATTTCCCTTATTTAAATACCTTATTTTTTAATTATTTTTAATATAAAAAAGGTACTTTTTTTAATATTAAAATATAGGCTTTAAAAACGTATTTTTTTTTAAATAAATTATAATTTTTAAAATTATTATTTTAAAAAACGTATATAATTAGTATTAAAAAGAGGGTATAATAAAAGAAAGTATAGTAGAGGAAGGTATAATAAAAAAAGGTATAGTAGAGGAAAATATAGTAGAGGAAGGTATAAGAGATTAAAGTGGGATGCGGTTTTTATTTTCTAGAAATTTCTAAAATAATAGTAGCTCTAGGCTAGAAGTAGCTATTACGGTAGTATAATTACGTACTACCCACTACTTACCCGAACGAGCCTAGTATAGGTGCGGGATACCCATACGTGTGGGTGCGGAATACACATACTCCGCATAACAACATCCCAGCCGATGTACTCCACTATTCGCCATCCTACTCAACAACAGGCATTCTCCAGACCATGCCACCATCTCGCTGCCAGATCTTTTCAAAACAAGGCACAACAAGAACAAAAGTGTACCGAGGCAGATTACGCGCTTCTGTATTGTCTCTAATCGAAAGCAGGAGACTCTACTCCGAGATGATTCTTATAGCGGCCTTCTCTCAAATGGCATCGGATTCCTGAATCACCGCGTTGAGCCTGTAACTTCACTATTCGCTACCCATGCGCCGGTGATGCTCACATGCAATAGATTCAGGTGGACTGCCTGAGGACGTCGACTAAGAGTGCTCTTCTGCTTCTCACATTCAATCTCATCTGCGACATTTCGAGCATGTCTCGAGCCTGAATATCAAATGGCCATGTATTCCCTTAGCGAAAACCGCGGTTTACTTCGTGCTTTCCGATAGTTTGGAGGCTAAGGGAGCTTCTGCTCAGATGATCATTGCCAACGACTGATCACGTCTCAAAATTTCTCAAAATTGGCATTCGCCTGTTGGAATTGGTGTGTTAGCGACATAAAATGAACAACTACTTTCTTCCTCCCAGGCAAGCTTTAGCTATCCATTCTACTCACGCAGACGAGCGGAGGATCGACTAACCTAAGTGAGCTTAGAGACGTTTCTTAGCTGGCCTTAAAACCATCTATTATCTGTCTCGATGATCCTTTCTGGCGACAAAAAACTCCAGCCGAGGCAGCACGACGGTTTGGTTCCTCATCAACCATCCCTTCTGCCAGGCGTCAAGTACCCCAGACCCGATAGCTTCGAGAAGTCCAATACTTTAGGCGAGGAACAGGCCCTCTGAAGCACTTCCCTGCCTGTCCTTGAGGATCGGAAGCCTGCCCCTGCGAGACCGCTTTGCCGCTATTGGACGGCTACACTTTTCGCACACAATCGCAGCCCGGTCGTTCCAGGACTCTTTCCCTCTCCATTGAGCAAATGAAGAAGGAGGAGGAGGAACGAAGACACAGGGCGCGCAACTCTCGAGGACCTATGATGAACTAAGTCTCAAAACTACTTCGGGGCGCGCAACCACACCTATCTTTACAGCACGAACTATGAGAGGGGTTTCCCCTCCATCCCATAGGCAACGCTTCTATCAGGCGCAGACGTTGCGGGACTTCCAGGCCCCTTGTCCATACCTGACCATTTGCCTGATCCGATGCAGAATAAAATTCTGGGGCGTGATGAAGAATGATCCACACGCGGCACGCGGGAGCGTCTGAAGTTCGGACCTTGTCCATCGCCGTCAATCTGGGACCCCTCCCCCCTCCCTAGTCAAGGTAAGGTAGGACCAGATTTCATCATGCCTTGGACGAACTGGGCGGGACGAGCCAGGTAACCACAAGCACCGGACTTGCAATTCCGAGTCGCCAAAAAAACTAACCTTTTCACATCTGTCGATTCTGAAACCTTCTTGCCGACCCTCGTCGATATTCAGCGTCCGTATCGAACTTATAAGCGAGCCAGACAGATGACCCTGCTCGAAAAATGGTCGTAACCATGACCCATCTCCATCAGACTAGCTGTCAGCCCGTCTCAAGGTACGACGGGGGTACTTTCCGTGGAATACCACCTCAGGTCCTCTGGCCGTCTCGCTTCCGCGGTACTTGCAACGGATATCCGTACTTTGCCATGCGCTTCAAGGCAATTGAAGACCCCAAACCCCTGCAGCCGATGCTGCACCTCATGGGATTTACCACAGGGGTGATGAGGAATTGCGGTGTGCATCGTCCATTTTGTTGCCGACCTTGCGAGATGCCATGTTTTTTTCCCTTTTGCCGAGCAGTGGTACGGTACCATGGATGAGACTCTCTTCTGGCTAGCACGCAAGACCAATGCTGGGGCGAGCTCGGCCCGCGTCACATCCAACTTCTGACGACAACTCCAATGACGTTGCACCTCAACATCGTCTTGCCTTCATTGCCAGCGACTTGCCAAGGTCTTGGATGATACTGTTTGATTTTCCGCTATCGTTGCTAATAATGCGCTTGAGTCTATCCATGCTATATTTCTTGCCTCCTGTCCATCGCTTGTTCTCTCACGTCTTGTACCTCCCACCGTATCTTTGTAATCCTGTCTCGATAACTACGAGACTTAAGCCAAGTATGCCGACTCAATCACTCGGCAGAGTCTGCTGCCACCTGGGAGATTGTCTCGGTTGAAGCGTCAGGCTTGGTTCTCGGGCTAACGGGCTCCTCATCATCCATGACGACCGACGAGGCTGAAGCAAGAGCCTGGCCCGCTGAGACAAGCTCCTCCTTTCCTGTTCCGCTCTCGGTTTCTGAGTGGGCAGTGATTTGCTGCTCTGATACCTTGGGCTTAGGATGCAATCCCTTCATTTCGAGCCCCTCGCTGTCACTATCCCGTCGTTCATGGTCCTCGACAGAAAAGAGATCTGACAAGTTCACAGCGAGGAACGTCTTGGGAAGTTTGACTCTGCAATACCACTCGTTAGCATCACACCCCAAAACCCAGGTAAGCCATTTGCTGGAGCGAAACTTACTGGTTGAACTTAGCCCTCAGAGTGCGGATCACTTGCATCCAATCGCCGTGAGGGGTCAGACTGCGTCGCGGAGCGCAGCTGATGCAATGCTTGCTGTCCAATTGGACATCTAGCGGGTCGAAGACGTGGCATCCGGGGCTAATGGTGATTCTGATGCTGTAGGCAAAAGTCTGCTCCTCGCCCCCGTCGGGTGTGGCGGCAGGGGCCTTGGTCTCCGATTCATACAGCTCGAAGCAGATCTGCGAAAGATAGTCAAGCTCGGGAATAGTGCTTCTCTTGATCTTCGTCTCGATCCCTCCTTCAAGGATGCAGTTGAGCAGGGTGTAAATGTGAGACTCTTTGGTAAAGTAAAAGAAGGATTTGGCATCGTTCGATGCTTGCATCTCCTCAAGATCCTGGACAATCTCCTTGAGCAGCGGCAACGATGTCAGAAGACCAATCTCCAGCTTCTCCCCATCAGAGATACCGTACTCTTGAGGGCAGATGAAGTCGAATAGAACCTTGGCAAGCTGGTACAGTTCCCGCAACGGCTCAAACCTGGCATCGGTCTTTGCCTTGGTCTGAGTGTTGCTCTTGTAGAGGTGAAAGTACTGTTCAGGCGGGGCTGCCTCGACGTGTCGGAGACCGTTGAGGAACGACCGCCGTCGGAAGATGCGTCTGACAGATGTTGAGCTCTTGCTGGCTTCGCTCTTGTCTGCCTTATCGCTAGATCCCGAGAAATCCCGTCGTTCCTCGCGGGAGTCCTGCGACGACTTCCCCTCATCGGATGTTTTCTCGGCAGTCTTCGCCTCTTTGCTACCGTCCTTGCTGTCCTTGTCCTTTTCCTTGTCCTTGATACCGTACTCCTCCTCCAGCATGGCTTTGGGCGGTGTGAATACCCATTCCAAGAACTGCCGGTTATGCAGAGCATCGAACTTCATCGTGTCGTAAAGCTCGGAGATCTTGCTTGGATCGACCTTTTCTCCGTCACAAAACTCCGCGAAAAGCTTTTCCCAGCGTTCCCTGAAGAGCTCGGCATCCTCGCCACAACACCATCTGGGTTGAATGTTGCTCACCGCATTCGCCTGAGACAGTGAGGAGGACATGGAGCTTGTCGAGCCTGATGCCTCGGCACTTGTGGGTTTCTCGGAACCCGGGTTGGCAATGGCATTATTCAAAGAAGCAACGGCACTACCGTTGTGCAGCTTGCTGTAGTTGTAGTGCATTACGCGACGATGGAAGTTCATGAGTTGAACAACGCGCGTCTGAACCTCTGAAGGCTCGGGCATTTTCTCCGGCCAAGCGAATTGGGAAGGTCGCTCGTTACCCTTGCGAAGAAGACCCTTCAACTTCTTCTTCACCTTGTCCATCTCGTCCTTGGCAGCGTTGGAGTCGTCGAGCAAATCCTTGCGGATAGTGATGAAGTCCTCAGGGAGATCTTTGCGGTCCAGGAAAGCAGAAGCCCAAATTTGCGCACTGGTAGTAACGCGACGTTCAGAACTGCTGAAAACGTGAACCTCGTCAAGGACATCTCGGTTGAGCAGATTGAAATCGTTTCTCATGTTCTCACCCAGTTCCTGGGCCTGATAGCGTGCCGAATGTGTTGGCTCACCGCCCCATTTCACAATGAGCTGAAGCTTCTCTAGGACCAAGCTTTCCTCCGCTGCTGTGATGCGGGACATGGTCATACCAGAAAGTGAGTCGTGCCTCTTGGGTGGCATCCTGGACGGTGAAGAGTTTTCCGTCTTTGCGGCACCATCATCAGTCTTCTCTGCGAAGTCCGTTTCGACGCCTTCTTTCAAGACTTGTGAAAGCTCGTCGCCTGACGAAACTGCGACCTCTTCCGTCTTCTTCTTTCGGAACATTGGCTTAATTTGGACCTTGGTGCCAGCCCATCCGCCCTTCTTCACGAGGACATTACGCAGCGATTTCAACTTGGCGCGGTCTTCTACGCCAGCTCTCAACGCGACATCTACGGCCTGCAGTACGCTGGCCAGAGCGGCCTCTCCTATGAGGAGCACCTCTTCCTGATGACCCTTGAGTAATTCAATAAAGGGCGCTGTATGGAAAGTGAACTTGTACTTTTGCTTCGGAGTTCGATCAGCATGTCGAATGACGGACACGATGCCCTTGAGTTTCCAAGAGTGCTTCGGTGGCGGCGGCGGCACTGGAGCCTCCTCTGCAGGAGGCGCAGTGCCCTCCCCTTGCAGCGAAGGCGCGGCGGATGGAGTCGCTGACCCCGTTCCCACGGTGGAAGGGACGCTCGCCACTGCAGGATCTACCAGCGGAGGTGGAGGAGGAAGAGTAGGGCTGGTACACGAACTGGTGACAGCAGAGGGGAGTGCACTCTCCGACTTTTGAGGCGGTGCACTCGCTGGTATGGGCTTCGGCTCCTGGGGTAGCTTCTCAGAAACGGCCGACACGTTGGTCACGGACTTGTTCTGCGCCGGTGGCACAGGGATAGGTTGCGAAGCCTCCTTCTCCTTTCCGCGCGATGCCAATGGATCAGTCATATCCGAGGGAGAAGGTGATGGTACGGGAGAGGTGACGCCGCCTCTGCGAAGCCTCTCCTTGACAAAGACATCCTTGAGAATGTTGGCGCAGTGGTCATAGTAATCGTCGTTATCCTTGACGAAGCTCCAACCATTAACGTCGATGACATAGCTCTTGCCGCCGGCCCGCAGGAAGTCGAAGCCGCAAACTCTTTGGCCGAAAGAGGTTGAAATCTTGCTCGCAATTTCCTTCTCTTCAGGCTCCAATGCCGTGACATAGCGCAGCTCCTTGCCGTGCGTGTTTCGTCTGACGACACCGTCGACAACTGGAGATTTCCGAGTCTCTGCGTGGCAGTAGTTGGGTCCCACAGTGTAGGCTTTGACATCCTCAGCATTGTCAACTCTCATGAACTTTTCGTAAATGTAACTATTCTCTGGCTCCAGAATAGCGCGAGGAATGTTCAAGTCGGGATCATACTCGGAGCTCTTGTTGCCAATTTTGCGAAACAGCCGGCGAGCACCACCACCGGTGGACTTGGGGAAGTAGATGATGATGTTGTGATCTTCACCGCTGACAGGCTTCTCGACAAAGGGTTTCTTGAGCAGAGCGCCGTCGACGCTGAGAATGTCGCCGTCGTCGAGAAGCTCGACCTTGCGGGGAAGCCTATTGTAGCCCAGATCCTCGGCGTCCAAGGTTATACCAGTAATCTCCTTGATATGCTTTGCAGTGTCTGCGGTCAAAAGCTTAGGTCCGCCATCACGGTTCACCTCGATGCGTTTCGGCGTAGCCACGCCAATTCCGTCTAAGATGTTGAGGCATAGACGACGATCCCAAAGAATCTTCTGCATCGGCACATCGTTGACGCAGAACGGTTTTCTAGCCTTGACGTAGGCAATTGCCTTATCCAGGGGGAAGCCATCCGAATAGAATGAGATGAGATAATCACTGAGGAAATTGTTAGTACCTGTACGCAAGAAAACCACTTTCGTAATGGCCACGGCGACTATAGATGAATAGGGAGTAGAGTTGAAAGGATGCCTGTGACTGGTTGGGGATCTGTGAGAGATGGGAGATGTCTTGTGCATGGGTTGAAGGATTGGTGATGCAGGAAGAGGCTATACTGTTTTGGCTCACCGAGCCGTCAGCGAAACATAAGAAATATTCTGACTACTCACCACATGGGCCAATTCTCGACCTCTACATGACGAACACCGTGGTTAGCAAAATTTCCGACGTAATGCAGCTCCTAGATATCCAATTTGCTCGAATCTGGGTTGCTCCTCTCCATTGAGCGAAACGGCGGCTTACCTTCGTCCAAAATGACCTTGTCACCAAACACAACGACATCGAACTCGCGATTAGCAATGAGTCGGTTCAGAATGTTCCTGCTAGGCTTGCTGCGGGCCTTGACATCCAAAGCGCAAACTCCAATAACACCCCAAGGCGCTGGCTTGACTGCAGGCGCATTAGAGCTTGTCGGTACACGTTGTCGAGGCGCGCTTGTATCTCTTGACTGACCCTCTTCTTTGTCCTTGTTGTGGTAGGGTCCTCGATCGCTGCTGGGGCTATGGCTGCTTGCACCAGTGCTTCCGCTGAACCTGCGCTTGTTGCGGCTGCGGGATCGCGTTGGCTGGGCGGGACGAGGAGGCCGTTTGATTACTTCGTGGTGCGTATGGGTATTGGTCTCGCGCGGCGCCAGGTGATGACCACCCGGGGCGGCATTGGTATTTTGACCATTCGAAGAGGTAGTTACAGTAACGTTGGAGAGCTCGGCGCCGGGTTGCGAGGCATTCGTGACTGGTTTTCCTGACGACATGATGCCAGAAACGGAGCGCGAAGGGCCACCGTCGGAGCCGTTTGTCGAAGCAGCAGAGGATTGGGTGGCGGGGACGGAAGTTGGGGCGGCGCCGCGAGCCGAGGCCAGGGAGTAGACAGAAAAGATGCTGGAGACGGATGTGCGCTTGTCCTTGAGGTCGGACTCGGAAGAAAAAGATGATCGGGAGGTGAGGGCGGGTTCGGGGAGGGGGCGATATGGGGCGGTGGTGGAATCTTGCTGGCTAGACCCAGACATGAGGCGTGGGGTATTGTCGACCTCGTCGACGTCGGCAAACTGCAAGGCGGAATCGCTCCAGGCTTCGAGCGAGTTATTGGATTCTCGGCGGGTGCGGCAGAGAGAAGTTCTCGGGCTCTTTAGAGGAATCGAAGAGGGCGGGGGCATGGAAAGGCTAGCAGAGGCAGAGTGGGCGTCGGTGGTTCCAGGCTCGGCATGTCGGCTCTTCCTGCTGGCAGAAGAGGATAGATTGAGGGAATGCGAGACGGAGCGTCCGGGCCTCGATCGCAAAGGAACGTCGGTAGGAGCAGAGGAGTTTACAGTCGAATGGGAAGAGGATGACGAAGTTTGGGAAGAGTGAGGGTTGAGGGGAGAAGCAGGCGCGGCGGCAGTGGCAGGGGAAGCAGGATTGGTAGCGGTAGCCGAGCGTGCACTATCTACGGATCGTCGAGTGTTAAAATTCGGTCGGTCCATGTTGCCAGATGCGCCCCGAGGCGATGGAGAGACCTTTCAGACGCGCACTGATCAGATGGAAGGTATTGGAGGGGCGGCTGCTGACTCGACGATTGCTGGGCCTGGGTCGTAGACGCTACAACCTTGCAGTTTTCTCTTCTTTTTTTTTTTTTTTCTTGTTTGCTTTGTTGCTTTGTTCTCTGGTTGGTTTGTACCGTATTCTTACCTTGACTGCAAGAATTGGAGGGCGAGCAAGGTAGGAATACAGCGACCCAGCGGTCAGGGTGCTGGAACCTCTCAAGGTGGAAGAGCGCAAGACAGGATAAAAAAGGAGGGGTTTCCACCAGACGAGAAAAGGTGGCAGACTGTGTTTTTTTTGGGTTTCTTAAATGACGTGAAGTCTACAGCGAGGAATTTGGAGTTTGGAGTAGTTGGAGTTGAGGGCTCGCTGTTGCATCCAGATGGAAAAAGGTTATTATTGGGCAAGAAAGGTACCGTCCAAATGGCAGATGAAGAAGCGACGCCAGAACGTGGGCGTGCAGCACCTCCTGCGTGGCCTTCCCATTGGACGACCGAGGTTAGAGAATGGCAAGCAATCGTAACAGACGATAGAGCCCTGTCCCTGTCTTCTTTTTTCCCTACACATGAGAGAGTCAGTAACCTACTAGCTCGTGCTGCTCCTGTGTTCTCGCACCAAAAGAGCGATTGCGAGACTACCAATGCCTACTTGTTGCCGCGAGCGTGATGATGTATGTAGGTAGCTGTGTGCCGTGAGACAAGGTGGCGGGGCGGCGGCTGTAGGCACAAGCGAGAGCAGCTCACAATGCAGCAGAGGGACTTTCTAGAAATCCCACAAGCCAAGACATGGCACTCGAGAGGATGCAACGAGGGAGAAGTGAAAACGTTCTAGACGCAGGCGTGGCAGAAGCAAGGATGACGTTGGAGGCGGGCACACAGACGGCTGACGGGTGAGAAAGAGGTGGGGGAGCTAGCAACACCAACCGAGACCTTGAAAATGCTCAGGTAGGTTTCTTATGCAGCCAGCGCTTGACAGCTGGACCTGTTCACTAACGTTGTCAAGCTGGAGGCTTCCGGCGAATCATGAAGCTGAATGCAGCTTCTGACACCTCGAGCCTCAATCAATGGCGCCTTGCTACCTTAGTCTCCCACCCCTCTTCCGCGCATGCACGATAAGGTTGTCCCAAACCCAAAGACTGGATGAAAAGTTCTAGGCTCTGCTGCTGGCGAACGCAACATCTACGGAACTTGTAGTACCCAACAATGGTTGTGATTTCATAACATGTTCCTCCATACAGTCCAATACCCAAACTCCATGGAGCCGATCGAGGCCCCAAGAAGAGGTACATATCATGGTCCATAGTGACTACAGTTCGGTGAAGAACTTTGTCAACTACCTACTACTTGTTTACGTGGCGCCCTCTATGGAGTATATGAGGTGATCGATGATCATCTTCCTGAAGGGCATTCCTGATGCTTAGTCAAGGAATGAGTCAGCCGTTTTGGGAACCTCGCAGGAAGAGATGCAGAACCAATCAGGTAATCCCAATTGGACTTGCCCCGCGCCCCTCAATCGTCAATGGCGGGGCCAAAGAGACCCGTCGGCTAAAGCCCGGCAAATCTGTGATGGCGATAAGATAAGGCACGTCTGCTCGAAAAGATTGGAAAAAAATCTCGGGCGACGACTCGAAAGACAGTACCTCAGGGCCTTGAACGAACCGCATCCCGGAAAAGGCCTTCGAGTCCGTCAAGTCCACATGCTCGCCACAATGCCTCACTCGGAACAAGAAGGGCCTCTGGTCAAGCGACAGAAGCTTACTGTCGCCTCCAAGCCTGCCACCGCCACACGTCAATCCTCTCGCATCTTTGCGCCTTTCCGAGTATGTCTTTTGAATACTGATGATCCAGGTCTTTCCATGCTAATGCCAATGCTTTCTCCCAGACTGTTGGCCTCGTCTCCCCCACAAACGTCCCCTTTACTTCGATTCCCCTCGGAAAGACGACTTTCCAAATCACGACATCTGTCGGAAGAGCCCTTCAGACCTACGATTTAAAGAGAGGTCTCAATCTAGTCTTCGTTACTCGTCCCCAGACCCCAGCCGACATCACCACGACGCTCGCATGGAAGGACAAGGTATTCGCCGCATGGGGCGACGCCAGGAAGGGCGAGAAGCAAGGACTCTGGGCATTCAAACGTGGAAAGAAGGTTGAGGAGCTCGAGCTCCCCGAAGACCTCAACGAGCCTATTCAACAAATCCTCATCTTCGGCTCCTGGATTGTTGCATGCGCTGTGACGAGACTCGAGGTTTGGAAGTCGGCCACCCTGGAGCACTACACCACACTCTACACCATGGCTGGCAATTCGGGCGCCAACGAGATCACGGGCGGGATCACGAACATGCCGACCTACCTGAACAAGATCTTTGTTGGTCGCAAGGACGGCTGGGTCGAAATCTGGAACGTCAGCACCGGCAAACTCATCTACACCATTCTCCCTCCGACCCCTGACTGCGGCGCCGTTACCTGCATGCAGCCCACCACAGCCTTGTCACTCCTTGCCATTGCCTACGCGAATGGCAACCTAGTGATCCAGAACATCCTAACCGATAAGCCAATTATCCAACTCAAGGCCGGCCACGACGATGAACCCGTTACTTCCATCTCTTTTAGATCTGACGGCATGGGAGCAGGTCATGATGGCCGCAAGGACGGTGTCATGGCGACCGCTACCGCTGCCACAGGAGACGTTACGTTCTGGGACCTAAACAATGGAGGCAGGGTCATGGGTGTTCTGAGGAGTGCGCACAACCCCCCGTCCGGCGACGGTCCGTTGGTACGAGGAGGAATTAGCAAGGTTGAGTTCCTGTCAGGCCAGCCGGTTGTTGTTACCAGTGGACGGGACAACGCCCTCAAGACGTGGATCTTTGACGAGACCCCATTCTCCGCCATCCCCCGTATCTTGCACCAGCGCAGCGGCCATGCCGCGCCCGTCAAGTGCTTGGAGTTCCTCCCCTCCGACTTTGACGGAGCCGATGCAGGTAACAAGTGGCTCCTCAGTGGTGGTCAAGATCGTAGTCTCTGGGGATGGAGTATGCGACGTGATGGTCAGAGCACCGAGCTCAGCCAAGGAAACATCCGCAAGATGGCGAAGAAGACTGGTATACTTTCTGCAAAGGCGATGGCCAGGGGCCCTACGACGACTTTGGAAGATCTCAAGGCCCCCGAGATTACCTGCATCGCCAGCTCTCTCAACCGCGACGGTGGCATTGGCGCCTTGCCCGGCAACCAGCCCATCTGGCAGAAGCACAGGGAGAACAAGAAGAAGCTCGATGCCGAAGTCAGTGGCTCGACTGGCTGGGAGAGCGTCGTGACGGCACACAAGGATGACGCTTGGGCGCGTACATGGTTCTGGGGTCGCAAGAGAGCTGGCCGGTGGGCATTCCCCACGGGCGACGGCTCTTTTGTCTCTACCATCGCCATCAGTCCCTGCGGTACTTTCGCTCTGGTCGGTTCCGTAGAGGGCAGCATCGACATGTACAACTTGCAATCCGGCATTCACCGCCAGCGTTTCCCGTCCAAGCTCACTCCCGCCCAAGCGAGAGCGCTGAAGATTCAGCAGCTAAAGCAGGCCGATGATGTTGTGCAGCTTCACACCGAGAAGAACAGTGGCTTTGCGCCTGGCACAGGAAGACACACAAAGGCAGTAACGGGTATTGTGGTGGACTCGATGAACAAGAACGTCATCACCTGCTCCCTTGACGGCAAGATCAAGTTCTGGGATTTTGTCACGGGTAACCTCGTGCACCAGATCAATTGGGCACCAATGGCCGCCATCACCGGGTGCCGATACCACGCCGCAAATGACCTCATGGCCTTCACCTGCGACGACAACTCGGTCCGCGTCGTCGACCTGGAGACGAAGAGAACAATTAGAGAGTTCTGGGGCTGCCAGGACACCATCAACGACTTTTGCTTCTCCAACGACGGCCGCTGGATCATCGCCGCTTCACAGGACCGCGTCATCAGGATATGGGACCTGCCCACCAGCCATCTCATTGACGCCATCCGCCTCGAAAAGCCCTGCACCGCGCTGGCCATGTCTTCCTCGGGCGAGTACCTCGCCGCCACGATTGAGAACGAGCTCGGCGTCGCCATCTGGACCAACAAGTCCCTCTTCACGCACGTGCCGACGCGACAAATCTCGGACAAGGAGGCCGCGCTGCTCACGGGACCCACGACGTCCGGCGAAGGCAACGAGGGCCTGCTGGAGGCGGCTTTCGCAGAAGACGGCGACGCAGACGCAGAGGACGAGACTGTCGTCGCGCCAACGGTCGACCAGCTCAGCGCTGAGCTGACGACGCTGTCCCTGGTGCCCAAAAGTCGCTGGCAGACGCTGCTCCACCTGGACCTGATCAAGCAGCGCAACAAGCCGACCGAGGCCCCCAAGGCCCCCGAAAAGGCGCCCTTCTTCCTGCCCTCTGTCGGTGCCGGGAAGCAGCCGCAGCAGTCGCTCATCGAAGGGGCCGTTGCACCCGAAGCCGATGCCGCAACGGACGCAAAGTCCCGCATCACCAAGCTCGAGCGCGGCCGCATGCAAGAAGCGTTTACGAGCAAGCTGGACGACGGCGCAGCCTCAGGAGACTGTAAGATGATTTTTCCTTCTTTGAATCCCCCACTCACCCGCGTCATCCATACGTAAAAGAAAGAAGAAGCTAACATGCAAACCAGTCGACGACTTCATCACCCACCTCAAATCCCTGTCCCCCTCGACGGCAGACCTCGAGCTCCGCTCCCTCTCGCCCGAGGACGGCGGCCTCCTCAACTTCATCCGCGCGCTGACGAGCCGCCTCGCGGCCCGTCGCGACTACGAGCTCGTCCAGGCCTGGATGACTGTGTTCTTGCGCCTGCACTTTGACCTCGTCATGGCCGACGCGGAGCTGCTGGAGGCGCTGGGCGAGTGGAAGACGCTGCAGGCGCGGGAGGCCGGGCGGCTGGACGATCTCGTCGGGTACTGTAGTGGTGTTGTCGGGTTCTTGCGGAGCCCTAGGACGTAAGGAGAGAGAGAGAGAGAGAGAGAGAGAGAGAGAGAGAGAGAGAGAGTGTGTGTGTGTGTGTGTATGTGTGTGTGTGTGTGAGGGGACGGGACAAAAAAGCGTTTGTATTTATTTGTTGTCATCTTGTGGAAAGATTTGGGACATGGAGGTCATGGAAGTTGTGTGTCATGAAAAAGGAGGAAAGGCGCCATTCCGTGTAGAGAGAATTGTCTGGCGAGATGGATGAATCAATCTTAATACCCACCCAACGGTACCCAGGAGTAATGCGCCTCTCGATATTGACTCCTTCTCTTTATCAATCCGTCTTTCCGTTGCTCACATTCTCCCAGTCACAGGCTAATACAAGCCATGAGAGTACCGGTAAAGCAGTTGGAAATTGAGCTATCAATCCATCTACGCATCACCAAATAGGTGGCCCCCAGTACCACCGCAATACAGACTCGTATGAACCCGGCAACTCCAAGCCGAGCCAATTCTCTTGAGTCCAGGCATCATCGAAACTTTACGGCTCGCACTCTCTTCTGAAATAAGTCAAAATGACCCGATCATCCGGTTCCGCCAAGGAAATACTGAACCCCACGGGGGAAGGACCCCAATACGTGGGAAATTATACCGGGGAACCGAAAGGCGGGACCATCAGCGCCTAGTACCGTACGACTCCTCCCTCGACGTGTTGTTACACCGATGCAACCTGAACACACGGCAAGCCGGCCGCAAAGTTGGGGGAGGGGGAAGATAGGCGGGCAATCCTCTTCACGGTTCACCTCAAGTTTCCAGGGGGAGGCAAGTTGCTCGGTTCCTGCAGACGAAAGGAAAGGCTTCTTCTGAATCATGGAATTGAAGTCCCGCTCCTTGGCTGAGGGCGGTGACTTGCTAGTCTCAAGGTCTAGTCACCGTTGGGGTCCTTGGCCAATGTCAAAACCCCAGCTTGGCCTGGCTCGCCTCGGCGAAGAGGGCACCGAAGTCAAGGCGGAGATCGGCGGAGGAGGTGGGTGGGCTTTTTGCGGGTGGTCTGGGGGAAAAGTTGGGCGACGTGCGGAGAAGGTCCCAACGACACAAAGGTAAATTACCTACCCCAGACTTTTGAAAAGAATTGGGCCATGTCATTCGCCCGCCAGTCCGGACCTCAATTTCTCCACGCAGACATGGTCGTCCTTGCATGTCAAAAAAGCTCATCATGCATTCTACGTTTCCATTGCGTTTATTTCTCTCAGGTACGCCAAACAAAGGACGGACGGCCTTCCCCGCATCTCTCTCTCGGTCTCTGTCTTGCTGACGTACCTACCCAGCTTCGCTATCTGGCAATCTCTGCGTATCTATCCGACGATCCGTAGCCCCTCCTCGTTCGGATATGGATGGATACATCCCAACCTAACCCTGCGACCTGCGGGGAGGGCCTGCCAGCCTAAATATGTCGCTGGGGGGGTCATGGGGTTGTATTCTCCCTCCCCCAAGAGAAATAAACAAATTCCGGAGATGAGATGCCCGAGATCCTCCTTCCTCCACACCAACGACACGCCCAGCAGGGCCGGCCCCGTTATGAACGGGCTGCCTCGGGAGAATAGCCTGCGGTCATAAAAGGAAGCAGTCTCGTCTCCATGCCGGACAGTCCTTCGTCTCTTTTTGCTGGTTAGGCAAGCGAAGAGTAGAAGTTCCGACGAGAGCATCAAGTCGAACGAAAACCTCTCGCCGGTCCCCGTATTTCCTCTGGTCGTCGAACGAGCGTCTCTACCGTGTCCACAAACCTCGTGAGACTTCCAAACGACTACAAGATGCGCGTCTCCTCCCTCCGCGGCGCCGCCCTAGGCGCAGCCCTCACCCTCGCGACCGGGGCAAGAGCAGCCCTCAACGCGACAGAGACCTCCAACCGCCTCATCATCGCTAACGACCGCCTCTACGCCGCCGTCTCCAAGCCAGGCGGTGCCGTCGTAGAACTCACCCTCGACGGTGTAAACCTCCTCGGCACCGCCTCCGGCGCGACCGGCCAAGGGCCGTACCTAGACTGCTACTGCACCCCGCAAGGCTTCTGGACGCCCGGCACCGTGAAGCCCACGTTTCAACTCTACTCTGGCACCGACTCCGCCGGTGTCGCCTACGGCGGCGTCAAGATGTCAGACACCTACGCCTCGACGGGCCAGGTCCTCGAGCAGTACTGGTTCCTCCGCGATGGCGAGACGGGCCTGCACATGTTCAGCCGCGTCGCCTACCACAACGAGACGGCACCCTTCTTGCGAAACCTCCAGGAGCTGAGGACTCTGTTCCGCCCCAACGATCCCATGTGGACGCACCTCCTCACCAACCCGACGCAGTACGCGCCCCTTCCGTCAAAGGAGGCCGTCGCGCAGCAGGTCGTCGTCCAGGACGCGACGTGGTACCTAGGCAACACGCCCCAAGACCCCTACGTCCAGGAGGAAGCCGACTGGTTCACGAAATACACCTTTCAAGACACCTGGCGCGACGTCGACGCCTACGGCATGTTCGCCGACGGCTCCAAGACGGCCGACGGCTCCGCGTTCGGCGCCTGGATGGTCTTCAACACCCGCGACACTTACTTCGGCGGCCCCCTGCACTCGGACCTGACGGTCGACGGCATCGTCTACAACTACATCTCGTCCAACCACCACGGCGACCAGACGCCCAATATCACAAACGGCTTCGACCGCACCTTTGGCCCGCAGTACTACCACTTCAACAAGGGCCCCGCGGGCACCTCCATCCTCGACCTCCACGCCGACGCCGCCAAGCTCGCCGACCCGACGTGGAACGCGGACTTTTACGACGACATCGCCCACCTCGTACCCAACTACGTCCCCTCCACGCAGCGCACCACCTGGAAGCTGCACGTCGATCTCCCCGAGGGCGTGACGAAACCCATCGCCGTGCTGGCGCAGAACGGCGTCGACTTCCAGGACAACGTCTTCGACACAAAAGCCTACCAATACTGGACCGACATCGACGCCCAAGGCTACGCCACGATCCCCCGCGTAAAAGAGGGGACCTACCGCCTCACAATCTACGGCGACGGCATCTTTGGCCAATACATCAAGGACGACGTGAAAATCGTCGCCGGCAAAATCGACACCACCCACGCGCGCTGGCGCGAGGAGACATCCGGCACGGAAATCTTCCGCATCGGCACGCCAGACAAGTCCTCGGGCGAATACCGCCACGGCTTCGCGCGCGACACCACGAAACCCCGCACGCCGGAGGAATACCGCATCTACTGGGCGCGCTACGACTTCCCCACCGAGTTCCCGGACGGCATCCGCTTCCGCGTCGGCGAGGACGACGTCGCGCAGGACCTCAACTACGTGCACTGGGCGGCGTTCGGCGGCAAAGGGAACTCCCTCCGCCCGGACCTCTACCTCGGCGACGGCAACGTCAACAACTGGACCCTCGTCTTCGACCTCGACGAGGCGGCCGTGAAGCAGAAGCGCTACGGCACCTTCACGGTGCAGCTCGCGGGCGCCAAGACGGCGGCGGGCAACACGGATGTGTACAACGCGAGCGAGCCGCACGCCAACCTGAAGTACACCGTCAACGTCAACGGGAAAGACCTGGAGCCGTGGGTGATTCCGTATTACCAGAGCAGCTCGTGCGCGGTGCGGTCGGCGGTGGTGTGTTACAACGTCGCCAACAAGTTTGTCTTTGACTCGAAGCTGTTGAAGGCGGGCGAGAACGAGATTGTCCTGAGCTTGCCGTACGGCGCGACGAATTACGAGAGCGCCGTGCTTACGCCTGCTATTTACGTCCAATATGATGCGCTGCGATTGGAGATCAAGTAAATGTCATCGCTTGAGGTTTGAATACGGGATGGGCATTTCAGTAGATGCAATAAGCGAGGCGAGATCAACGATATCAATAAAGTTTAACATTTAATCATCAGACAACCGTCTCTCTCTTTTTTGGGTATTTCCCCCCTCCATTCCTTTCCTGTCCGGTTTTGGAGGACGAAAAGTATAAAATGGAAGCTTTGACTTTGTGCCGAAGAGCCGGGTCGTGACCAGACCAGAATCATTGAACGAACGCAAGCAAGAGCAAGAGTTTTTTTTTAAAAAATAAAAAAAAAAAAAAAGAGGCTGAGTCTGATTCGGAGAAGGGACGACAAAAAAGGATTGAACGCAGGTTTGGCGTTTGGCCCCGCCGCGCGGTCGGATGTAAAACGGTTCGTTTCAAGACACTGTTGACTGTCAAGAAAAAGGTGGGAGCGTCGTGTTTTGCGATAAGGCCCGGACCGCAAGCAGCCACGAGTACGCGTAAGAACCCCCCAAGGTGAGTAGAAACTAGAGATTGTGAAAATGGTGGTGGTGGTTTACTTTCCCAGGCCCAGGAGTAGGAGGCAGGGGCGTGTTTGGGCCTGCGATTTGGTTCATACCGTGGGCGTCGCATAGAAGTGGAAATTCTGTACGAAGAGATGGGGTTTTGTCGATTGACGTACGGAGCACGGGGTACTCTCGCGTGCTATGTGCGACCCAAAAATCAGGGTTAAAGCTGTTGAACCTTGCTCAATGATATCTCTCTCTGCTTTTTTGACACTGGCTGTTCAGTGTATCTTTGAATTGAGCGTGGTTGAAATACCTTATGCCAAGTGGTGATGCATGTTCATGAATGAGAAGATCAATGTTTACCCAATGTAAAAGAAGGAGGATAAAGTCTCAAACCAAGCCAAGTAGTCGGGTTCGTGCTCCAAGGGCGGTTTGGAACTCGCGGCGTTTCTTGAATCGCGGGAGAGCTACGTTAGACCGGCCTCAGAGGGTTGCGCTCGTGTTCAAGTCGCACCAATATCTGGGCATGGTAATTAGTTTCTCGGCCGGATGAGCTTCCGTAGAGGGCCTGGGAAACGTCGCATTCCGATAACCGACTCTTAGTCCGTGAAAGGGATGATACTCCGAGAAATGCAGAAACCTGCGGAACCAAAGAGTTCCGTCAAACGCCGCCTTTGCCGAATCTTTTCCAATAGCTGAATCTGATGCTCTGAACAGCGTACTGCGTGAGGTAGCTGTTTGGTTTTTGTCTTGGCTGGGCGTAACCCGGCCACACAATTGCCAAAGTCCCCCAGATAGCCGACACTAACACTGCCCACCCGGCCCCGCCCCCAAATCTGCATGTAAGTGCAGACGGCAGGCTGCGCCAGGCAAATCGTAGGATTTCGCGACGTAAGTGCCGCGGCCAAGGCTAATTGTATGCCGTGCAACGGCGAGCTGGTGATCGGTATGTATCAAATTCAAGGTTGGGCGGCAGAAGAAGCGGGCGTACTAGGCTTTCGCCGGCAAAAGATCGCCGGGCTGGAAAGAAGCTGTAGTCTGTACGCCCAATATGACGGTCGGTAGGGCTGCCCATCTGCACGCAGCTATCTAGAAGGGACTTTGGAGCGATGTTGTGCCTATACCTGGTAGCTCTTAGGTTCTCCAGAATGAGTGAATGATCGTCGGGCTGCGCTGAGCAAGGCTGATGGGGCGTAATGTTGCATATGCTGTCTCTGACCAAAGATCATTCTTCTGATTATCGAATTCGTGCCCGCGAAATCCCTCGCCCAAAGAACTTTGGGCAGATGACGAGAATAGTATCAACAACCGCGGTATCACCGTCTTGTCATCGCTGCCTACGGTGAGAACCTAAGTTAGGCAGCACTTTTTTGCTTGAAGGATGATAGTTGGTTGGCTTCAATCCATCCAACAGACGCACCTTTGGGCCGCAGGCTCCGGGCCGCCTTGAATGTCGGTGTGACCTCTCATGTTCGAATGCCGAAACCAAAGTGATCGCCAGAACATTGAGCACGGTCACGGCTCCATTGAGGCTGATTCGTGATCTTTCCTCATCGTAGCATTGCTCTTGTTCTGCACAGGGTCACTTGGCCGCCAGTACTGCGACCCTGCCACGTCAAGCATGCTGATTCGAAAGACGAGAGCTTTGTTGTCGCAAAGAGAAGAAAAGAGGTTGTTCTGATGCCAAAAACCATCATGACTGTTGTCATCCAAAGCTCCAGGTTCGACATCGGCTCCCACCTGCAGGTTGCGGGCCAGCTCGTGGTGCGAGGTGGTCCCCGGCAGTGGGAATGCGTAAAATGCCCCTCCATCCCCGCTGTCAGCTTGGGTCGTCAGCCACCCCCCGGGACCAGGGTGGCACTGATGGCTCTGGTGCCTTTGCTGGCATTTCTCTGGTGTTCTGCATGTCGAGGTAATCTTGTTGAGCTCCTCGAAACAAAGCGAGCCCTGGTTCCCCGTCTCGCCAGTCGACACTCAGGAGAAGGAAGGTACGGATACTTGGTAAAGAATCTTCCATGGCGCTCCACCGCATTGAAGATCAGCCTCTGCGCCGCTGCCGTGGGAAATAAGCTGTCAAGCGACGAATTGGAGACCTCGGCGTCAGGGCCTGGAGTTCTTGGATGGTTCTTGGTCAGTCTTGGATGACGAGCCGTACTCTGTGAACATGATCTTGCCAATATTTGACTGCACGCCGCAGTCATGCGCATGGGAAGACAAGGTTCGCGGACTTTTGTCAATAGTCGGTCTGAATCGGACTGTCATCTGAGTCTGGAGCCCATTCATCGTCCACAAGCTCGATGATCCCTCCTGCTCGGCTACGTCAGCGGAGCAATAGCTCTGGGTGAACGATGTGGTGATGATGCATCCATGAGGCGAACGAACTGATCCCGAGGCTGCGATGCTGTGCAATGACTGAAAGGATGACTCGGAGTGAGTGAACAGACATGACAACAAAGCGCAGATCTAGAATGCGAGTCTGGATCATGGGAATGAATCACAGCAGTCGGAGCTTGTTGGTGGGCAAGTGTAACGTGCAACCTCATCATGAGAGGTCTCTGTGGATGTTACCCTGACCATGCTGGAATAGATGCCTCTGATATTCGCGGATCAGCATCCTTTGGGATTTCGTAGCTGTCCTAGGCGTTCCTAGCCAGATTGAGCTGCCCGTTGCATATCGGAGTACTACTCTATGAGGGTGGAGAGCAAGGTGTACCATTATCGTAGGGGAAAGACGCAAAAGAATGTGTACGGAAGAGAAGGAAAGAAAAGATACGTCCCCCTCTTACACCAGAAGCTTCAGGTATCTCTGGAGGACCAGACGAAGGAGGAATGGAGGAGGAAACTAAGGAAAGACCCGCACGTGGCGGTGCGCGATGTGCAGATTTTCCCAATTAGGGGCTGCAGATGCCAGGGTATCCCCTCCTGCCCGGGGGCCAGTCCCAGATGTCCCAGCCAAGTGACCCAAGACTGAAGGGGGACATGGGGCTTGCAACACCCTTTAAGCCCCTGGTCATAGCACCCGTGGCTAATGGAAGGCCCGGATACCGATCTCTGGTTCCTGGGCGTTGGAACTTGGCGCCGCTGTGAGTGTGACAGTCTCACAGTCTCACTGCTCACAGCTCAGGCGATGGCTCGATGGGTTCGGGTTCAAGGTTCGTCACAAGTGCCTTATCGCCCGATAAGCGGTCCGGTGCAGTACGTACCTCAAGCCTGGATGGGACAAACCACCACGAGGGATCTCACAAAGTACCTTGTACCGCAGATCCAGTTGGTGCGGTCTCGCGCCGCCCGCCAACACAGCATAACGTACAATCTTGTCTGAAACACCATCTACCGCCCGTCACCTTTACACGTTCAGCTCTCAAGCTCCCCATCCCCAAAGACTCCAACGACTCCCAAGCGACCAAAACTCTCAAAGAGTCTCCGAGCTGGCGGTAGACCCTCGTCCCGTTCGAATCTCTCCCAATGAACGACAGCGCTTACCGACCCGCTCGCTCTCCAAGGAACCGCTGTTCAAACGCCCTTGTCTTGTCTTGCCCCTTTTGCTATCTGTACTCCGAGTTTGCTCTTTTGCCCTTTGCCTCTTGCTACTGAGTACGGCTACTTGGTACTTGCGACTCTTCGCGCTTTGCCTCTCTGGTCATCATCTCATCCCACGCTCCTTGGTTCTTCCTCCTTCTCTTCCCAGATACACCAACTGGCCACCACAGTCTGACCCCTGACTGTGATCTTCGTACTTCTTTGCCGGGTGGCCCCTGTCAAGGCGCAGCCGCGTGCGATGTGCTGGCTCGACGAGAAGGCAGCTCCTGATCACAACATCAGATGAAGCCTTGTTTTGTTTTGTGCTTGTTTCCAGGCTGCGAGTAAAGACACACGCAAAAAGGATCATGGCGCTGTCATCGCAGGATCAGGACGTTGGCAAAAGCCGCGCCTGCGCCAGCTCCTGCTTACATGTATCCTTTCCTTCCTCTTCCTCGTCATCCCACCTCGACGCTGATCTTGACCTTGACGACATCTCCGCTTCTTCCAACCCATCATCTTCATGCTTCCAGTCCTGTTGCTGCCACTTCCGCCCCAGATTTCCACTTTCTCAGAGCCCTGCTACCAAGATTGCCGTCCAGGATCAGCATTACCGTCCCTCCTCATCGCCTTGTCCGTACCCGCCTTCTTCCCACCACTTCCATTACTGTTGTGCCGGTCCACCAGTTCGGAGGAAACCTGGACAAGGGGCACATGGACCGGAATCCTCGCCCGCTCCTGATATATTTAACATCCTGGCCCTCCTCTACCGAAAGTGGCCTCTCCTTGCCCTCGCCATTGCAACTAATACGTATATCCTCCTCCACTACTCCCCTCACTTCTCTACCTCGAGCAGAGAAGAAGACCAGACGAACTGTTCCGCCTCCTTACTCAACTCCTTATACTTAATAATCATCAACATGGTCGCCAACGTTGGAGGGCTCGCAGCCCGGGCAGTCTTTCTCATGTCCACTCGTCCTATTGCCCAGAGAGCAGACGTCGCCTCATACACCAATAACGCCGTTGCCGCCATTCGCACTCTCGAATCCACCTGGTACGATGTTGGCTCTGGTCTTTGGGACAACGCCTGGTGGAACAGTGCCAACGCCTTCACCACCCTCGCCGACTTCGCCAACCTGAACCGGGATGCTGCTAACGAGCTTAACATCGGAGGCATTCTCATGAACACATTCCAGCAGGCTCAGAAGGCCACAGCATCAGCTTCCAAGTCTATCAACGCCGCTGGCCTTGTCACAACCTCGTACGCCATCACCAAGCGCGAGGTACCGCTGCCTATCGAAGGTCGTCAAATGAGCGCTCAGGGCTTTCCCAACTTCATCAACGAGTTTTATGACGACGAAGGCTGGTGGGCGCTCGGCCTGATCCGCGCCTACGATGTTACCCAGAACCAAGACTACCTCGACATGGCCGTGCGCATCTTTGCCGATATGAAGACCGGCGGCAATACCAACTGCAATGGCGGCATCTACTGGAGCAAGGACCGCAAGTACGTCAACGCCATCGCCAACGAGCTCTACCTCAGCGTCGCCGCCTCGCTGGCCAACCGCATCTCCGGCGATAAGGCCAGCTACCTCAAGATCGCGACTGATCAGTGGACCTGGTTCAAGGCCACCGGCATGATCAACGCTCAGGGCACCATCAACGACGGCTTGGACGGCAACTGCAAGAACAACGGCGCCAACGTGTGGTCTTACAACCAAGGTGTCGTTCTCGGCGGTCTCGTCGAGCTCAGCAAGGCTAATGGCGACAAGTCGGTCCTGACAGACGCCACCAACATTGCCAAGGCGGCCATCAAGCAGCTGGCCGACGACAACGGCATCCTGCACGACACGTGCGAGCCCAACTGCGGCTCCGACGGCAACCAGTTCAAGGGCATCTTTGTTCGCAACCTGCGATACCTTCAAGAAGCGGCGCCCAACAACGACTTCAAGACCTTCATCACCAAAAACGCCGACAGCAACTGGAACGCCAACCGCGACTCTGCTGGCAAGATGGGTGTCGTCTGGTCGGGCCCCGCGCAAGGCGTTTCCGGGCCGACTCACAGCTCAGCACTCGACTCCATTGTTGCCGCCGTTGCCGTCGCGTGAGCGGGACTTCTTTCGAGAGATTTATTGTCCTCAGACCTTTTGGATCAACATCATCATCATCATCGGGCAGGCGTTGGAAATTTTGCTTTACTTCACATGGCCGCTCTGCAACACGCTCCTTCTTTCTAATTGGGCGCAGGGGAAAACGGCAACGAACGGATTAGACTTGATCAGGAACGGGATACCCCTCAGAACACACGGACACTCCTTTGATGCCCCGAGCTGAGCAAGACAAGACCAGCTCGGGCGGCGCACCGGAGGGTTTTGCTTATTGTTAATAATGACTCTAATGAGTAATGATACCATAGTTTCATTTTGGATAGTCGTTTGGTTAGGCTTGCACGGGAGCAAGCGAAGATACTGAGGCACAGACGTGTTGGATAATACTACATGGTCTTCCACTGTATACATACACTATTTGATGATCACCAGTTCTGCGAGACTCATGATTTCACTAAAACTGATGGTCGCCCTCCATGGATCCACAGGAGAACTCCCTCGAGCTAGGTCGCCATCGATCAAAGGAGAGATTCTAGAAGGACTGAGCGCCAAGGGGTGTCTCCACGGTGGTATCGGCGCGGGAGTTTAAATTGAGGGTTGATGCAAAAACTCTCGAGAGTCAAAAAAGGAGATCTCCCGGAACGATCATCCGTTGGTTCGTTCGCTCGTTCGCTCGGGGGCTGTGAGCCGGTTGTGTAGGTAGTAATAGTACTCCATATGCGAAAGAAAGTTATTTATGGCGCATTGCTGATCGCTTCCGCTTTAAATTGCCCGCGGGAGATCGTTCGGGGGGGAGATGGGTTGGTTGGTTTTTGGTGGTTTGTTATGCGGGGGAAATTGAAATTGGAGACCATCATGGGTTGTTTCCTCCCCTTGTTCCTGTCAGGCAAAGCCTTTTTTTCTTCTTTTGGTATTAGGGACGAGATCCTGGCTTGACACAGGAAGAATGAGCGGCCTCCATGTTAGGATGGTTTGTAAGGTATCCATGCTCATGTGCCGTTTCTTCTTCGCTTGGTGGCTTGTCAGTTCATCCTTTTCCGTTTGGCATCTGCTGCCGTCCTACCTTTTTAAGGAACTTGCCTGAAGGAAGGTATTGAAGCTCAGACTACCCGTATCTTACTCAGTACAGTCGATCAATGCCACTTGATCATGCTTATAAGCATATTTGATTTCATCATGCCGAGGAGCAGTATTATGTATCAAAACACTATATGTCAAGGTGGGGTGAAGTCTTGGCTTCCCAACTTCCTGTGGGGCTCTGACTTCAGATATCCCTGCAGAGGCAGTCAATGATCCGCGCATCCTCCCATCTCCAAAAACACATGGCACCAGCCAGCCTGCAAAGCCAGAACTCTGTCCGACGCTGACACTCAAGCCACAGCTTCAGAATGATACACAACGCGCGTATGCTCAGCCAAAGGGAAAAGACAAGAGAAGTCCCCACTCGTTGACATTTTTTGACAAAGCTTTTAGAGCTTGCGACATCTTATCCCCCCCCTCCCTCCATCCGGTCCGTTCCGGTTGGAAGACGGAGCTGAAGCTCCCGTCACTCACACGACATGCCAATAATTCGACGCAGTGAGACATCACTCTGGCGCGTATTTTACCTAAGGCAAGGTACGACGAGGCGAGGGGGTTAAGGTAGGTAAAGTTATGTGCGTTCGCGCCAATAGCTGCAGTAGTCCATGACGTAAGGTATACTTCTATCAACCCAAGTGGGCGGTGCGTCGGAGCCTTCGGGGAGAAGGTCATCATGATACCTATGCCCGCGTACTCGTGTAGGTAGGTATTTTTGTGCGAGGAAACTTCGTACCTGCCACACTTTTTTTCCAATTCCACATTCCTCAGCCCGCCGTGTATCCTGGGACGAAGATTGGGACACGCAGCGCGAAAAGGTAGTTTCATCCCTTCCTAACCTATCTTCACCTGTTCAACCGAACTGGCTTTCCCATCCCAATTGGATGACGCTGCTTGCTGCTCTTCCAAACCTGCGACGGCGTCACGCAGCGAACTCGCCGTCTCATCTTCGGCCCCAGCAACCTACCTACTTACACTCTCCCGTCTCCTTCTGATCCAATCACCATCTAGTGGAGCAATACTTCATTCAAAGGGACAACCCGGGCACCACCGCGACCATGAAAGCCGCCTCAGCCGACCCCTTTGGCCAGATCCTCAAGGATCTAGTCCTCATCGTCATCAGCGTCGCTTTCATCCCCTTGACGACGATCATCCTCGCCTTGAGTTATGTGTGGCAGCGCTTCCTGCGTCCCGGCCAGGCCTTTGACCCCGCCGCCGCCACGGACCGCCATCAGCAGCAGCGCCGCACCATCCTCGTCACCGGCGTCGGCATGACAAAGGGCCTAACCCTCGCCCGACTGTTCCACCAAGCCGGTCACCGCGTCGTGGGCGCCGACTTCTCCCCCCACGCCTGCGGCAGCCGGTCCACCGCCCTCGCCGCCTACCACGTCCTTCAGAAACCCGGCCGAGCTGGAGGCGGCGCCGACCCGTACCTCGACTCGGTGCTGAGGATTGTGGAGCGAGAGAAGGTCGACCTCTGGGTCAGCTGCTCGGGCGTCGGGTCCGCCGTCGAGGACGGCGTCGTCAAGGAGGTCGTCGAGGCCCGCACGCGGTGCCGCGCTGTGCAACCCGACGTTGCGCGCACCCGGATCCTGCACGAGAAGGATTCCTTCATGGATCACACGCGGGAGACGGGCCTGCGCGTGCCAGAGTCATATCTCGTCACGAGCCGACATGAGATGCTGGCCGCGCTGGAAGAAGCGTCGGGGGGACTGTCCTACGACGCCGAGTCCGAGACCACCGCCAAGAACACCAGGAAGCCGCCGCCGCGCTTCATCGCAAAGTCGGTGGGCGTCAACGACCGCGGCCGCGGCGACATGACGCTGCTGCCGCTGCCGACGGAGAAGCAGACGTACGATCACGTCTACCACCTCGAGTGGCTGGGCATGTCAGACAAGGAGCCCTGGCTGTTGCAGGAGTACATTGACGGCGACGAGTTCTGCACGCACGCGCTCGTGGTCCACGGGGAGGTGAGAGCGTTTGTGGCGTGCCGCTCGGCGGAGCTGCTGATGCACTACGTCGCGCTACCGGCCTCGTCGCCGCTGTCGAGGGCGATGCTCGAGTTTACGCGGAAGCAGGCCGCGTCGTTTGGGGATGCGTATACGGGCCACCTGAGTTTCGATTTCATGGTGAGCTACGAGGACGTTGCTGCGGCGGAGGCGGGGGATGGATGTAAGCCTGAGCAGCTGAAGCTGTATCCGATCGAGTGTAACCCGCGGGCGCACACGGCTGTCGCGTTATTTGGAGAGACCCCGGACATGGTGGAGCAGTACCTGAGCGTACTTGACGAGACGGGAACCTCTGGGGGCAGTTCGGAGACGGATGTGGTGACGCCTAGGAGGCCGTCCAAATACTACTGGATCGGACATGACCTCTTCACGCTGCTGCTGCTGCCGACGGCGAGGGTACTGCTCTTCCGGATGTCGATTGCGGCGTACTGGCGGTCTGTGAAGACGTTTGTCGAGCACGTGCTATTCTGGAAGGACGGGACGTTTGAGCTGTGGGATCCGTTGCCGGCGTGGTGGCTCTATCACGTCTACTGGCCCATGATGTTCTGGGACTGCGTTGTGAACCGGCGGAGCTGGAGCCGAATCAATGTGAGCACTACAAAGATGTTTGAGTGCGATTAAGTAATTTGGTATGAGTGTAGATGCCGTGTTGGTTGGCGGTTTGCAATCCATGGCTACCTAGTCCTTACTAGATGTCACGTGTTGTTGACTTATCAAACCATTGGAGCTTTGTGGTGGTTTTCAAATGTTTCCAGGGCCCAAATCCAGGCAGAGCATAGCCCAGAGAAGACCAATAAAAATAGAACTTCAAAGCAGTCAAACTCATGATCAAAATGGATTCGGTGGCTGCTTTCTTGTTGGTCTCACATGGCAAAGTACACCAGATACTAGGTAGATCTCGGACTTGACCCTTAGTGCCGGGATCAGCGACCCAGAAAACTCAATTGCGACGCTCATGTCACTTTAGGGCGGAGGGTCCAAAACGCATTTTTGACATTCTTTCTGTCAAAAAGGCGCCCTTTGAGCAGGGCTGGGTGCATTATGCTTATAATCGGAGCCGTTCCGAGGGCATTCCGGCCGGTGTTCCGAGCGACAAACCCCGCGTTGAGCCGCCCCGCGCGGCTGGCTGACGAGTAGTGGAGTCCTCCGTACGCCACGACGAACAGCTTTCGACACCATTGACCTATTACTCGTGTCCGCCCCCACTTTTTTGGGCATTCGGGACTCATCACCCACTAAAGTAGGTGCTTTTCAGCCAAACGGCCACGTCAGCCATACGGGCATAATTATTGCGATTTATCTCCATACATCACTACTTCTACTACTTTTTATTATAATACCTAAATTTAATATTATTAAAAAAGAGCGTATATAAGTAGCTATTATAGCTATTTACGAAGACTTAGAATTATTAATTATAATAGTAGCTCGGTAGTATTCTATTTCGTACTAAAAGCTTAGTTAGAGGATTTTTAATAAATATTTATTAAAAGAGCGTACTAGCTACGGCTATAAGCTTATTTAGGACTAGGAAAAGGCGATTTATAATTATATTAACTATTTAAACTAAATTAACCTATTTATAAAGCATAAGCTTATTATTAGCGCTATTAATTACTTATTTACTAAGTTATAGGACCCTATAAATATTAATAATACTAAGGACTTACCTCCTCTTCTTATTATTAACTCCTAATAAACTAATTAATTTATTAAGAAGTATAATTACTCTCTAATTAAAGAGAAAGTACTAGACGCTAAGCGGCGTAAATTTAAAAATAAGAATATTATTAACTTTTATTTTTTTAAGCTAAAAGAGGTTATTAATAAGTATAGGATCTAGCTTTTTAATATATAAAATATAAACGAGACTAAATTCTAAATAGGGGTTAAAAAATCTAGTATAGTTATTATGAAAAAAAAAAGGGCTTATTACTTCGCCTTTCTAATTAATAGAGAATCTACTACTATTATAGAGGCTATTTTTATTACTAAAGATTACGTACTAACCTTTTTAATCCTTAGCGGCTCTATTTATATAATTAAGTAATATAGTATTAAAGAGCTCGAATTTAATATTATTATAAGAGTCTTATTTATTAGCTATATAAATAATATAATAATTTTAAATTAGATTAAGTACTTCGATATATATATAAAGGGTCGAACTAGGGGAGCTAAGAAACTATTATTTATAAATAGGTATAGATTTTATTATATTATTAAGTTTATTAAGTATTATAATAAATACGATATTATCCTATTTGGATTTTTATTATATAATATATATATTCTATAACCTCTCGATATTATAGTTTTTTAGCCCCTTAAGTATTATTACGCTAAGGTACTTAACTTTATAATTCGAAAAGGCTATACTAATATTACTAAACTAGAATTCCTTAGCTTTATATAATCTATTTATAAAGAGGTATTTAAATATTTTATAATTTTTTTAGTATTTAAAAAAATAGGTATTTACTTATATAATTTATAAATTATACTTAAAAAAATCCGTAATTATAGTTACGATTTTTAACTAACTATATTACTTTTTTAGGGGCTAGGTTCTTTATTATTTACTATACTTATAACTATTTAAAAACTCTACCGTATTACCTAGCGTTTATAAAAAGATATAAATACCTTTAATAAAGAGATTTAGTACTTAACTAGCGAAGCTTCCCTACTTAAGTAAAATCTCGAGTAGTTTATTTATAGAGTATTTATATAAGGCTCTAAGCTTTTCTAAATAAAAAGAGACCTCGACCTAACTTAACTAGCTTAATAAGTAAATAGAGCCCGTAAGTAGGGTAAAAATAGTTAGTTATAAACTAGAGGAATTATTATAGTAAAGGATAGTTAATATATAGTTAAATAGAGGTAAGTATTTAAGATTATTAAAGTAATAGCTCTTATTAAGTAGTAAATATGAAGATCTACTTAATTATTAAAAAAGGGGCTTTTAAAGTAGGAAAAAAAGCTAAAAAAATAAGGAATACTAGCTAGCTTTAGCCTATATACGTAATTAATAGTTTAAATAATAAGTAGCTATTAAAAAGGGGGTAGTCGAGGCTTGTATATAATAGTATATAATGGGCGATGATATCCTGCCAGCAGCTGCCGATATCCTGCCCCCAAGTGTGGCTGCGACCGCCCCTGCCTCCGACTACGGAGCCTAGCTGCCCATACCTACCCACTTACCTACCTACCTACCTACCCACCTATAACCACTACTTCGTTAACTTTGCTATCGCTGCCGCTGTCGCTGCCGCTGCCGCTACCGCTAATTAAAGCTATTCTTAACGTTAATATACTATAAAAAGGGATTAATTACGAAGTTAACGATCCCTTTATTTATTAATATGCCGTTAATTATAATAAATACGGTTATATAGAGTACGACTACTTACTTTATAGCTAGTGCTTCTCTACCCTACCCGAGGCTAGAGTAGCACTTAACGAGACCTACGAGACGGCGGTTACGATTAAAAGTAGTAATACCTCGTAGAGTTAACCTACCTAAATAAGCGTTATAAATCCTCGACCTCGTTTATAAATTACCGCTAGTAAGCCGCTACTAGCTTTTTAAGCAAGTTAATTAGGTAGCTAGGTAGCTACTTAGCTAGGTATTTAGGCTAATTAGGCTAATTTAACGGAATTATTGACTTAGGCTAATGCGTTAATTACCGTACTTTTTACTAAAATAATTTAAGTTAATTACCGGCCTCTGATTGGCCTAGCTTATTCGAATGCTGATTACGCAGAGCCTAGTTTACGTATGTGCCCGAGACCGGCGGTCGTGTGGCGGCCGCAGCCACACTTGGGGGCAGAATAGTGGGAGCTGGTGGCAGGATATCATCGCCCTATATAATTAACAATTATCTACCCGTTTAGCTGAGGAGGCCGTTTGGCTGAAAAGCACCCACTTTAGTAGGTGATGAGTCCCGAATGCCCAAAAAAGTGGGGGCGGGCACGAGTACATTACTGCATTCGGAGTCCACCTTCCAAGAACCGGGGAAATAGGAAATCGGACAATGATGTGATGGGCGGGCCATGGTGGAGTACCAGATAGAGATACACACTTCCATGTCGTCTATGGACAGCCGACCCTAGTTTGTGAACTGCTCTTGATTGGCCGGGCTATTACTTACTACGTCCACAACACAATTGACTTCATCTCATGTGTGCGTCTCTCATACTGCTGGAAAGGTGGCATTAAAGACTCGAGATATCATTCTCTATAAGACGGATAGTCCTGCCCTCCAATACACGTACCCAGGCTCTGAGCGAAGGACATCAGTACCAGCACTTAGACATCGATTAGTAGACCTTCTTCAAGATGGATTCATCCGAATTCCGCACCGCGGCCGCAGAGGCCATAGAAGACAGTAAGTCTCTCATCACACGCTCCTGAATCTCATCACCACCAAACACCCTCACCCCAATCCTCATCCTCCAACCCCTCTCACGAAGCCCTCAATCACTAACCACCATCCCCCAGTCACAAAATACTACGACACAATCACCTCCCAACCAAAAGTCCTCCCCTCGGTAACCCCAGGCTACCTCCGCCCCCTCCTCCCGCAATCCGCCCCCGAGGACCCGGAATCATGGCAGACCATCCACGCCGACCTCCAATCCCACATCGTGCCCGGCATAACCCACTGGCAATCCCCTTCCTTCCACGCCTTCTTCCCCTGCTCCTCCTCCTACCCGGCCATGCTCGCCGAGCTCTACTCAAACGCCTTCAACGGCGCCCACTTCAACTGGATCTGCTCCCCCGCCGTCACCGAGCTCGAGACAATCGTCCTCGACTGGCTCGCCCGGCTCCTGAACCTGCCCGAGTCGTACCTCTCCACCGCGCCCACCCGCGGCGGCGGCGTCCTCCACGGCACCGCCTCCGAGGCCATCCTCACCGTCATGGTCGCCGCCCGCGACAAGTTCCTCCGCGCCCGCACCGCCCACCTCCCCGCGGACTCGGAAGAAAAGGAGGAGGAGACCTGGCGCCTGCGCTCCAAGCTCGTCGCCCTCGGCAGCGAAATGGCGCACTCGTCCACGAAGAAGGCGGCGCAGGTCCTCGGCGTCCGCTTCGCCACCGTCCCGGCCCCGGCGGAAACGGGCTACGCGATGTCCGGGGCCGCCCTCGCCTCCACCGTCGCCGCACTCCGCGCAAAGGGGCTGGAGCCGTTCTACCTCACCGCGACCCTCGGCACCACCGACACCTGCGCCGTCGACGACTTCCCGGGCATCAAGGACGCTCTGGCCTCTGACGAGCAGGACAGCATCTGGGTCCACGTCGACGCCGCCTACGCCGGCTCAGCTCTCATCCTGCCGCAAAACGCACACCTCACGGCGCCCTTTGCCGCCTTCCACTCCTTCAACGTGAACCCGCACAAGTGGATGCTCACAAACTTCGACTGCTCCGCCCTCTGGGTACGCGACCGCACCTGGCTCGTCGAGTCGCTGAGCATCAAACCCGCGTACCTGCGCAACCAATTCTCCGAGGCAGGGTTGGTGACGGACTACCGCGACTGGCAGATCCCGCTCGGCCGGCGCTTCCGCAGCCTGAAGCTGTGGTTCGTGCTGCGGGCGTACGGCGCCAGCGGGATCCGGAAGCATCTGGAGAGAGGGATCCAGCTCGGGGAGAGGTTTGCGGAGATGGTGAAGTCGAGGGGGGATTTGTTTGAGATTATAACGGGGCCGCGGTATGCTCTGGTTGTGTTCACATGCAAGGCCGGTGATAGAGAGAAGAGCAACAAGGTGACGGAGGCGGTGTTGGAGAGCGTGAACGGGGAGGGCGTGATTTATTTGACGCCGACGACGCTTCATGGGCTGTATGGTATTCGCATGTGTACCGGGAGCAGCCAGGTTATTGAGGAGGGGCACGTCCAGAAGGCGTTTGATATCATTGTTGCGGCTACCGAGAAGGCGCTTGCCGATGGACAGTAGAGTTCTCTTAGAGTCTTTTATTTTGGTACGTAGAAAGCATCGCGTCAATAGACTCTGATATGAGTAAACATGCTTGGACTTACGGCTCTTGAGTGCCCGATGAAGACTGCCATGTAAAAGTGGGAACGATGCTTTGGGTGCTGAAATTTCGATCTCGAGGTTCAATTTTGATCTTGAACATGACGCTGCATTATGTTTCTTTTGTATGAGCTGCTATGGTAACCAAATATCCCGTATTTCAGTCACTCCCCATTTGATCTGGGCACAATGTAGCTATTCAACAGCCAAGAATGTAAGAAGTTGACAATGACCCACGTATCATACACGCAAGTGAGCGAGGTGAGATGGCGATATTCACTGATTTATTGTCAGATGCAAGGCATGGCTTGAACTGCAGATATGTATGATTGAAAATTCAACGAAAGACCTGTTAAAAAGATGAACCAACGCAAAAACGTCTAAACCATGTGAATGCTTCGCTCCAACATAAGACTCAATCAATCCCTTACTCTGAGAAGGGTATTGTATCTGTATCTGTTTTCGATTCTTCCATATGCAGAACCAACCCTATCCCATGCTAATCATAATCATTCTCATAATGTCGTTTAGTTATGCAGTGTCGTATGTCGATCAACCCCATCGCTCATCCGTCCGAACCAGGGCATGCCGACGACGCACACCACACTAGATCCTCTATCCCTCTCTCTCAAAATAGAATCCTTACCAATTCGAATAATAATCTCTCGACCTCGACACAGGAATACTCTGACTCCGCCTCCGCTCATTATACCTAGGCCGACGGTCCCCATAGCCATAATCCCTCTCAAACTGATCCATAGCCCTCACGTACTCCCTCCCTCCAACGCCCCTCACACTAACACTCTCCTCCCTCACAGCGGTCCCCCGCGTCGCCCTCGCCTCCGAAACATCGCTCGGCGGTGGCGCATAGTCCCTCACGGACTTATACTCCCTCTCATGCCAATCCGGGTCGTAGTAATCCCGGTCGCTCCTATCATCCCGAAAACTCCTCCCGTCGTCGGTTCTGCCGTCGTCGTCATCGTCGTGTCTGCTGCCGTACCTCTCCCTATTCCTGCCCCTGTCTCTATCATATCCAGCCTGGCTGCGACTGCTCCTCGGCGCGCGGGACCCCGACTGCCTCTCCCTCTGCCTCCGCCTCTCCTCCCTCCTGTCCTCCTCCTCGTGTTTTGCTTCTTTGCGCTTGAGCGAATTGTCGATCCCAAAGGCGACCGTCGCGCCAATGAGGCCGAGGGCGATGGCCTGGCCCCAGTCGAAGCCGGCGACCTCTTTTTCGAACTCTTTGCGTTCTTTGCGTTTTTCGGGTTCCGCTTTCCAGGGTCGTGGATCGGGTGGGAGGAGCTTGCTCGGCTTCACCATTTTGTGTAGGTGTGTGTTGGTATGTATGTGTGTGTATTGTCCTTTCCGTTGTTGGCTTTGTATATGTTTCGAGCTCTTGAATATTGAGATGTTGATGGTGTATAAGTTTGACGGTAGTTTATTTTATGGTTTCGGTTTAGTGTCAAAGGCGGTTGTTCAACGTTCCCCGTACTCGAACAGTTTCTTTGTTTCCGTTGTTCTTGATATTGATATACGTCTCGAGGGTAAAGCGTGGTGAGGCTGGTGGTTTTCGCGTCCCCTCAGAACGATATTAAAGTGCCGAAGGTGCAAAAAAGAACGCGGCGGTACGTAGGATTATATATCTCAAAGGATTGCAGGTGGCGTCAAGGCCCCTTGTCGAGGATAGGGCAAGAAAGGCACAGAAGGGGAGGGGTACGGATGCCGAATTGAGACAAAATATGCAGGGGAGACTCTGACGGCGTTGCACTTTTCAACGGCAATCGGGAAGGGATCTGGATCGACTTGTGTGGCTTGCTGGCAGGGGGGGGGGATGGACCAGACAAAGTGAATATCTTGGATATGAAATGACAAGCACTACGGATAATAAGCACAAGAGAGACATTTGCTGGGCACATCTAGAAATTTAATACCTACCCAAGCTACACTAACCCAGCCCCGGGTCCCCTTCACCGCTGGACGCCGGCATTCCCCCGCATCCACTAGCTGAACAAGCCCGACACCTTTCGTGATCCATGTTTCGACTGCCGGGAGCCTAGGGGAAGCTTGCCCATTGGGCTCGAGCTGGAAAGCTTGTCGTCACCGTGCCTGCATGATGTCATGGGGTTCGGCCCCGAAATGCTCCTCACTTAGCCCCACTCACAGTATGTCGCTGGTCTTACCCCATCATTCCCGCCAAGCCGTTGACGTCAAAAGCGTTCTCGATCTGGCCATAGCTCCCGGGCTTCACCATTCTCCATCCAATTGCTCCAAAACGCAAAACGGCCCCACCAGACAACGAATGAGGCCCGGGCAGCATCAGCACTGCAGCAGTGCAACGCAGCTCCCACAGGCTACAGCTCGAGAGCCCAAATGCCTTACAACAAAATCATCATGAGACCATCGTGCCATCCTTGCCATCGTACCCTCGTGAGGCATGAGTCGTGCCCTCTTATCCGAACACCTACGCAAACTCTCCCGTACACCCTCGGGGAACAGATCCTGTCTAAGCCACGAGGGCCAGCAGGGCCCCCCCCCCCCCCCCCCCCCCCCCCCCCCCCCCCCCCCCCCCCCCCCCCCCCCCCCCCCCCACCCCCGCCCCCCCCCCCCCCCCCCACCCCCTCCCCACCGCGGGGGCCCGGGGGCCCCCCCCCCCCCCCCCCTCCCCTTGGTTTAGGCTGAACGCCTGTGACAAGCGGTTGACGCCGTCACCGCCAGCCGCGGGAAGCAAGCACGCAAGAAACATCAATTTTGAGGCACACATCGCAAAGGGAAACATATTGGTCCGTTGTGGCAGTGCAAAGGTGGTATCATTCATGCTCCTCGTGTAGGTAAATCATGTCTAAGGTCTGAGAATCTACTAGATGCTGGCTCTCCTGGGTGCCATGGTCCGCCGCATCGCCTTCTTTGCTTCCGTTTCTTCCATGAACGGCAACGACCCGTCGTTTCTAAGCTTCTGCAAATACTCCTGTCCATATTTGTATCCCATCTGGTAGAGCTCGTCAAACTTGCCAAAGTCGAGCGTGCCATAGTCATCAATCGGAGGCCGCATGTAAAAGCAGCCTGGCATCGTCTTCGCCCGTTCCAAAGCATCGACACTAGACACGTAAGCCAGTCTAGCCTGAATCTCGGCCAACGTCGGCGGGTTGGCTGTGCCCGAGAACGGATTCCACCTATTCCAGAATGCCCACACTCCCGACAGCGAATCACCATACGCCTGTGGAGTATCGTCGTCCAGTGACCCAACGTCAACTGAAAAGATGGTGTCCACACCCAACCTCTTCATGTGAGAGACAGTCAGATTATCAATGTAGCCACCATCTAACAGCATGCTGCCCTCATCGCAGAGCGGTGGAAGCAAGCCAGCCAGTGACATGGAAGCTCTGATGTATCTCCACGCATAGCCACTGGTGTGGTATTCGATTCGGCTCTTGCTGATGTTTGTCGTGTTGCAATAGTACTCGAGCCAAAAGTCTTCAATTTGAGTCTTGCCAAACGTCTTGAAGATACCCCGATTGAACTCATGGCCCGTGGTGTAAGAGGCAGTCGGGTATGTGAGATCGAGAGCGAAACGCCACATGCTGGCCATGCGGCCAGAAAACTTCTTGGCGAGGCCGAAGATGGGAACAACATCGGCATGACGGGCGTAGAGAGCGCCGATGAACGCGCCAATTGAGGTTCCGCCAACAACGTCAATGGGGATGCCAGACTCTTCCATGGCCTGAATGATGCCGATTTGGGTGATGCCTCTTGCGCCGCCACCACCTAGGACGAGGCCAACAGATTTGCCGCAGAGACGTCTCGCCAGACGATGGAAGTCGCCCTTGTAGGGTGCATCTGGAGAGTAGAACGGACTGTGCCGAACCTTCCTCGAAGTGTACTTTTGAATCTCCGCCTGGATGATCTGAACCCTTTCCTTCAAGGTGCTCGTTCGCTTTGAGGGCGGATGCGCAGGCATGATGTTTGCCCCGAGCGGCATTTGGACGTGGTAGTGTCCACCATTGATCCACATCCGATTCCTCAGCCAGGCTCGAGTCAACCCCGACTGGGAGTACCTCTCAGAGTGGAGAAGGACGAGAAGTTTCCTCGCAGTCGACTTCATGCCCAACATGAAACGCTCATACTCTCCAATCTCCGGAGATCCTTCAGCAAGACCAACAAGAAGGATGCAATCGGCCTGAGTGATGCATGTCTGAGTCCAGGGAGAATTGACGTTGGTGTCTGATGCATAGTTAGCATCGGTGTTTGAGCAACGAGTGTCATCAACAAGCGTGAGATAGGTAGTCCAATCAGGAAAAAATTAGAGTATGTTTGGCCATCAACGGCTTTTGCCTCCGCAAACGGTGTTTGTTCATCATAAAAGGGACAGTGTAGGTGAATAGAGAGAAAAGAAAAGGGATCTTACCTGCGACGTATACGACGAGGCCATACTTTTCCTCGAGGTCAGCCAAGTATTGGGAGAGCTTCAGCTTTCCCATCTTGTTGAAAGCATGCTTGCCGAGATGGTTGAGAATGGCAGATTGGTTGAGGGAGGTGGCACCGTTTGCAGGACCAACCTGAGACAAGGCGTTCATCAACCGATTACCAAACTCAACCACAGGAACACCAGAAGTCACTGGCAAGATCGCAACGGTCCTCAGGTTGAGTGACGAAGAGCCTTTGGTGATTGTGTTGGCGTTGCCTGCCTCCTTGGAGAGAAGCTGTGAGGGGTCATCGACAAGGTTCCTCATCCGCGACGCAATGATCTTGGAAATCTTAATCGTGATGTTCGGGTGCTCTTGGGCAAGACTGTTGAAGAGTGTGCGTGGAAATTTGACCAGCTCAGTCTGACGGATGGCATGGAGCGTGCCTGGTCTGACAGACTCCGTCAAGACTTCGAGTTCACCCACACTCTCGCCTTGACCGAACTCGGCTCGCACACTGACACCGCCATCTTTCCTGTCCTGCACGAGACGAAGTCGGCCGTTGAGAACAATGTGAATTGCCTCGCTCTCCTCGCCCTCATGGAAAAGCACTTGGCCAGCATCAACCTGCTCCCAGTCAAGAGCAAAGTCGATGTGCATAATCAGACGCGGGAGCAAGCTCGTCAGTCGCTTAGCCATTGTAAGCAGGACAATGGGATAACGGTCGACGATCCTCTCGAGAGCAGAACGCGGCAGAAAGCCGACATAGACGTCCGTCTTGGCCACGACGTCGATAAAAGATCGGTACGACGACACTGTGCCTACGTATCCAGCAAGGCCACCTGGCTTAATGAGTGATACACTGCGACGATAGGGCTGCTTCTTCTTCGCTTCCATATGATCAGGCGGATACGCAGGAGACCCATCCATACCCATGTGGTCAGTGTGCAGAGTCGTTCTACTTGAGGACTGCAAAATGTCTGCTGAGGTGTCCTCCTTCGACGTGCATATGTCGAGGAAGCCGTCAACAACGTAGTAGAGGCCAGGATTGCGCTCGCCTTGCTCAACCAAAACGGAACCCTTGGGGAAGAAGACAATCTCCACATCATCCTTCATATCGCTTGCGAGGATGTGCGCATTGGGTGGCGTGTTCAGTGTAAAGCCTCCAGATGTCATGGATTCCGTGTCTCCATCACCAGAGGCATCGAAAGGGCCCATTAAACCGAATGCATTGTTGCCCAGTCCAGGTCTTGATCGCCTCTGGTCGTAAGAGAAGAGCCGTGGGGATCCTTCGACAGACTCAGCCTCACGGGAGACGCTTCCGTTGCTGCTCAGACCGATCGCTTTGAACATACATTCAAGGATGGACTGACGGAAGAGGTTGTCTTCATCCAGGGACTCTCGGCCGTCGATCGAGCCTCGAGATTGCCTTTGAGTTGTGAACGGGTTGAATGCTCGCTGGGCAAGCGGACTTGTACCCTCGTGACGGAGAGCGTCAGCGACTTGTTCGAGGTGAACACTAGCCGAACCAGATGGTCGGTGGCCAATATGCCGTGCTGACTGGATGTTGGCCAAAAGATCACCAGGACTGGTCTGAGTGGAAGCTCTCTCCCTTGGCGGTCCGATGGTAGTAGCGACCTGAGAAAATGACCTCTCCTTGGTGGTCATGGAATGCATCATTGCATCCTTGCGAAGAGTCGAGGTTGACTTCCGCCGACGATGCGCGTTTGCGTTGTGCAGTGCTATGCCTTTGCTCTCCGATTCGCCGCCCACTCTCTCCCGCTCCCGATCAAACTTCTCCTTCAGACGCTGCAAGGCATCGCCCCTAAGCATGTTGGGCAACTGACATGAGGTGAAAGAAAGCATGTTCTTCTCCGTTTGCAGGACTTCACCAGTGAGTCCCAGGTAATTGTAAGCCGTCGCCAATGTAACTCTCTGGAAACGGGAGAGAATGACTTGAACAATGTGGGAAGTGGCCTTGGGGTAGACCTTGGTGAGCCGGCGAAATGCGCTTGCTGGGATAATGGCGATAGTCGTGTCTACCGTCGCCCTTGCAATGATATCTGGGTGCGCTGAGCCAGAAGTTGCTCGACTCTGAAGAGGAGGGCGCTTCGGCTGGCGAGCACTGCTGGGGACACTGCCGCTGCTGTCAAGCGAAATAGGTGGAATTCTTGCGCTGCCAGGCAAGTTGGGTGTAGTGGCCCGCTTTGGAGGCTCCTCAATCCTTACCCCAGTCCTTTCCTCCGAGGTCTCTGGAAACTCGGGAGTTGCTGGGAACGGACTGGCAGGGTCTGATGGCATGCGGCGGAAGCCTGCGGTGCGCGGGAATGGTGAGGTTCTCAGTCCACCACTGCCTGAGGTGGGTTCCGGGGTGTCGTCATCTGTCGAACGAAGCTTGACGTCTTCCGTGAACAGTGACATGATGGAGAAGAGGGACGACATGGGAGCTCCATTGCGAACCTCCGTAAGCAGTTGGTATCTCTGTTGTGGGGCCGATGACATGTCGTCGTCTTCTCCAGGATAGGCAGAATCTCCCCCGAAGCTGTCGCAAGGGTCCGGATCCATGGCTCTAGCATTTCGGCCAGATTTGACAAAGATTTCCACAAGACCGTCGACGACGATACAGAATCCCTTCTCCTCTTCCAGGTTGAAGGTCTCGCCAGCGATAAGCTTGCGAGTCTGCATGCTCCGAGTCAACTCGTGAAAGACCTGCCGCTCAAGGTAGCCAAAGATTCTGATGGCACTGAGGAACTCGTCCAAATAGCTCGAAAGGCCTGACTTCTTGCCCTCATCGTGGGATTCGGGGAACAAGTCGACGTCAGGCTCTTTCCTCTGCGGCTCCGGAGGAAGTCGAGAGTACATGTTGAGGATGCGATATCGCACCACCCAACTGACGGCGGATATGATGGCAACCATGATTACCATGCTGCGCGTCAAGTCAGCAGAAGCTCAGAGGCAGCCTGATAGAATGATGAAGCGCGTACAGAGTAGTGGCGTTCATCGTCACAGTCCAGCTTGTCGAGAACAAGGTGAAGAGGACGGTAGGAATTGTAATGGTAACGATTCGAATCGCCCAATACAGGATCGAAGATATCAAGGACAGAATGGCGAGGATCAACCGGCCAAAAAGCCCCAGCCAGCTGGACGATCCCTGAGCTGCGACGACCTCCTGCGCACGCGTAAACGCGGACGGCAGGGCCTCGGGAGAAGCTTTCATTGTGGCCGACAAGCTCTCTGATACCGCGTGGGTGGCACTCGAAATGTCGGACGACGACATAGCTGCGGTGTGTTATGTTGGGACGGGCGTTGCAGCATAATGCAGCAAGCAGGTGAAAAGACAGATTACATGGTGCAGTGCGACCCTGAGGCTAGCAGGGTGCGGGCAAGGGAGAGCCTCTGGTTTTAAGCCGTTGTTTGGTGGCTGAGACGCAGGACCGAGGTGGAAGGTGGTTGGAGAGAGAAGAGGGAAAAAATAGAAGAGGGAGGAAGAAAAGAGCTTTTGCGCTGTGGGGGAGCTTGAAGAAGCTTGCAGCATGGAGGAACATGAGGTGGGCACGGGCGGTCAGCCAGTTTGTGCCGCCCCACCCCGCCAAAAAGTTCCCAGGGCGGGCGGAACGTGCGGCATGTGACGGCAGCCCGGCCTAACAGTGCCCATGGCTTTCCTTAATGTGGTGGTGTTGGTAATGCTGCATGGAGGGGCACGACTGGCCTGCACTTGTGTAAATCATACACCAGGAAACTTTGATCGTTAAAGATCAGTTCACGATTTCCAACAACCAACTATCGACACCAAGTTGCGCACTTTCTCCCGCTATACGACGCATGTTTTGAACCTAACACCCAACAATTAGACGCGATGCCCTTTGCGCAGCTCATTCTCGGTGCTCCAGGCTCTGGAAAGAGCACCTATTGCGATGGCAGTAGGCTACCCTTGCCAACACACACAACTTTATCGTCTACGGTGCTAATACAATGCGCCTAGTGCACCAGTTTATGGGTGCCATTGGCCGCGCATGCTCCGTGGTCAACCTCGATCCCGCAAACGATCACACAAACTATCCGAAAGCTCTCGATATCCGCGACCTCGTCAAGCTAGAAGATATCATGGCTGGTGACAAGCTGGGCCCCAACGGCGGCATCCTCTATGCCCTAGAGGAGCTCGAGCACAACATGGAGTGGCTGGAGGAAGGCTTGAAAGAATTCAGCGAAGACTACATTCTCTTTGACTGCCCGGGTCAAGTCGAGCTATACACACACCACAACTCTCTGCGCAAAATCTTCTTTAGGCTGCAGAAGATTGGCTTTAGAGTAAGCTGCCCACGATAATTCCCCCCCGGACCGACCTCGCTGACGTATTCCTAGCTTGTCGTCGTACATCTCTCCGATTCCTTCTGCTTGACCCAACCCTCGCTGTACATCTCCAACCTACTCCTGGCCCTTCGCGCCATGCTCCAGATGGACATGCCACACATCAACGTCCTGACCAAGATCGATAAAGTCGCCTCCTATGACGATCTCCCCTTCAACCTCGAATACTATACCGACGTCGATGACCTCTCGTATCTGATCCCATACTTGGAAGAAGAATCGCCGGCGATGCGCAACGAAAAGTTCAGCAGACTCAATGAAGCCGTGTCAAACATGATCGAGAGCTACAGCCTAGTCCGGTTCGAGGTCCTCGCAGTCGAAGACAAGAAGAGCATGATGCATCTCCTCCGGGTGATCGACCGAGCAGGAGGATACGCCTTTGGCAGTGCAGAAGGCGCAAATGACTCCGTCTGGCAGGTCGCAATGCGCAACGAGTCGTCCATGATGGAGGTGCAGGATATCCAGGAGCGCTGGGTCGATCGTAAGGCGGAATACGACGAGCTGGAGCGGAAGGAATGGGAAGAGCAGGCCAAGATGCGGGAGGAGGATGATCCCAGCGCCGGGCAGGCGCCGCCGCCGGCGGCCGACGATTATGATCCAGACTTTGGCGACATGACGATACCTGCAGATAGTGGCATAAAAGTAGTGCGCAAGAACAAATGATACCCTTCAGCCGTCATCTTCAATCACGTCATCTTCGTCAGACACGTCCGACGCATCGAACATGACCGCGTCCTCGGCTTCGGTCCTGGGCTCTGAGAAAAGCGGCAACGCGCCGCCGGCAGCAGCCGCGGAAGAATCTTTGGCGGCAAGCACGAGCTGTCTCGCTTGACGAATGGCCTCTTCCTCGGCCTTTCGAATGGTCCCGCTGACTCTGACAACCTTGAAGGTGCAGGGCTTGCCTTCTCCGCTCTTGAGAGGCACGCGATTCATAAACGTCAGAGCAGCCCAGACTAGACGGTAGTGCGCTCTCTTCACTTTCAAGATGAAAGTCGACGTCGCCTGAGAGAGATACTTGACTACATGACTGTTAGATGCTGCTCAGCACAGACGGACGTATCCTTCTCCGTGAACTCACCGACGAGATTTCCTTCTATAGCACCAGAACCGTAATCACCGAAAAGAATAGCGACCTCAGCTCGTATCGCCTTAAGAAGTGACTGAGGTGTGAGACTTCCGGTCGTCGGTTGATGCATCACCACAAAATCTGGAACATTGGATTTTTGTTTTGAATCTTCCGGCGGGTACAGAATATTGACGAGAATGTATCTCTCTTTGATTCGGACCATCTTGGCGCGCTCAAGATCGTGTCATCCAAGGAGAGGAGGAAATCGGCCTTGAAAGTTGAGTCTTGTAAAAGTTCAAGCTTGAGGTACGTATCCTGCAAGTGCAATCCGTTGGAATGGGTCCATGCAAGGACAAGAGTATCATTGCTGACTAAGGCGGGGAGCTTCACCTCCGGTAGCTCCCTCCTACCACAAGCTCCCGACGTCACCAGGCATACTAGGTAATCCATTGAGGTGAAAAATACCTAGTTCATCTGATTTGATGTGCTTGATGGTCGCCGATTTATCTTGAAGAAAACTGTGTCTGGAAACCATCTTTCACCACTGCTTATAGCATCTCGAGCTACCTCCACTATGACTGACACCCCGCTCAAAGTAGCTATCTTGATCGTGTCGACGACTGCATCGAAGGACCCGTCGACAGACAAATCGGAACTAATCCTACGAGATGTGATCGAAAATGAGGGTGGCGGTAAATGGCAGGTCACCGATACCAAGATTGTGCAAGATCATGTCCCCCAGATCCAACGGCAAATCATGCTCTGGGCGGATTTGGGTCCCGTGGAAGGAGTCAACTTGATTCTTACTACTGGTGGAACTGGATTCGCTGTGTCAGATAACACGCCCGAGGTACGATGAACGACATATCTGCATATATGCAATCGATGGATGCTGATCACCAAGCAAAGGCTGTCGCAACCCTCCTCCATAGGACCGCCCCAGGCCTGGTTCACGGAATGCTCGCTGCATCCCTGGCCGTGACTCCATGTAAGTGAGTATGATACTCACAAAAAACACAAAAACTGACTGCAGTAGTTGCAATGATGTCAAGACCGGTGGCAGGTACACGCAACAGCACCGTCATCGTCACTCTACCCGGCTCCCCTAAGGGCGCCAAGGAAAACTTACAAGCCATCCTCAAGACCTTGCCGCATGCGTGCGTACAGGCCGCCGGCGCTGACTCCAGGATCCTTCACTCTGGCGGGGTGAAGAAACTCGAGTCTGAGGCGGGAATCAAAGGCGCCTCTGCAGGATCAACAACCGAAAAAGAGCAGGCGCACTCTCACGACCACCACAGCGATGATCACAGCCACAGCCACGGCCACGGCCATGGACACTCACATACTCACGGCCATGGCCATGGGGGCCTCGTCAGACACACCAAGCCGGAAGAAAACCCCCTCTCCAACGATCCGAGTCTCGGCCCAAGTCGCAGATACAGAGAGTCACCGTACCCGATGCTGGAAGTTGACGATGCCCTGCGACTGATCAAAGACTTCACCCCTGACGCCGAGGTCGTGACGACCAAAGTAGACGTCAACATCATCAACTCGGTTCTCGCAGAAGACGTAACGGCCAGAGAAAGCGTCCCGGCCTTCAGGGCATCCATTGTGGACGGGTACGCGGTGGTGGTATCCGAGGACGGCAACATGAAGGGCGTCTTCCCCGTCACCGCAGTATCCCACGCCGCCCCAGGCGAGGTCAAGACCCTCAAGGAAGGAGAAATCGCGAGAATCACAACAGGAGCCCCTTTACCCCCGGGAGCCACCTCGGTCATCATGGTCGAGGACACCATTCTGAAATCCAAAACCAAGGACGAAAAGGAAGAAAAGGAGGTGGAGATTCTCGCTGACGGCATCAAACCCGGCGAGAACATCCGTGAAGTCGGCAGCGACATTCAAGAAAACGACACAATCCTCAGAAAGGGTGAACAAATCTCTGGCGTCGGTGGCGAAATCGGTCTCCTCGCAGCCGTCGGCGTAGCAGAAGTCCAAACCTACAAGCGCCCCGTCGTCGGCATCCTCTCCACGGGCGACGAGATCATCGAACCCTCCCGCCCGGGCGGCCTTCGCCTCGGCGAAGTCCGCGACACAAACCGCATCACCCTCATGTCTGCAGCCCGCCAGTGGGGTTTCGAAGTCGTCGACCTCGGCATCGCGCGTGATAAGGAAAAGGCCCTCGAGGAGAACCTACGCGAAGGGCTCCGCCGCAGCGATCTACTCATCACCACGGGCGGCGTCTCCATGGGCGAGCTGGACCTGCTCAAGCCGACCATCGAGCGGGCCCTCGGCGGCACGATCCACTTTGGCCGCGTGGCCATGAAGCCCGGCAAGCCGACCACGTTCGCCACGGTGCCCGTCAAGACGACGCTCGGGAAGCGGGTCACCAAGACCATCTTCTCGCTGCCGGGAAACCCGGCGTCCGCCCTGGTGACGTTTCACCTCTTTGTCCTGCCGGCGCTGCATAAGCTGTCTGGCATCGAGCCCGCGGGCCTGCCCAAGGTTCCCGTGACGTTGGGTCACGATTTCTCTCTCGACAAGGCTCGGCCAGAGTACCACCGCGCTATAGTCACCGTCGGAAAGGACAGGTCTCTGTCTGCGAGCAGTACCGGCGGTCAACGAAGCTCAAAGGTTGGCAGCCTAAAGTCTGCAAATGCCCTGCTCGCTCTCCCGGCCGGTTCGCAGCCGTTGAAGAAGGGGGCCAGGGTGGAGGCTCTGATGATGGGGGACATCCGTGTGGAGTATTGAATCGTTAAGCTACGCCCGTACCAATAATAGGAATGCGTGTATGATGACATGATCTTCGATCTTCAGTCAGTAACGTTGACCCCTCATGTGCCTAGCTGTGCTTGCAAGGAGCTCAAAGGACGCTCGTCAACTCTAGTACCCGGTAGAATACACCAGCTGCGTAGAAATGACTTGGGTCGAGATCCTATACCAAGCGAATCAGAGGTCGAAAGTTTATGACGCACAGAAATCATCTCGATGAGGAGCTATAATACTTTGATAGTGTACAATACAAAATGTCCTCGCCCTGCCTGTATGCCATTAACGCCCGCCCAAGTAAACCTTGGTGTAATGCAGTGCTCCACTGTACATCGTGTCCGAGGTAGATAGTTGCTATGCTTTCGGTGATAAACCTCCTCTTTTCGAACCTTTCATATCGTGTAGACAGCTTGTTACGCCTTATGCCTTGCCGAAAGCGTTGGCCTTGCCAGAGACAAGAAGTCCAACAATCAGACCGAAAAGACCGAGGACAGAGCTGAAAATCTCGACAACGAGAATCTTGACGAAACTGTACCCCGGCTGATTAGCACATGTAAAAGATCGCTCATCGTATCTGGAACAAACATACAGTGTAGGGTCGGCGGCATCGGCCAGCGCGGCTCCGCTGCCGTTGATGCCGACTGCGACACCACAGATGAGGTTGCACATTCCGACGGTGATACCGGCCCAGAAGAGGGCGAAACCAGTGTAGTAGCTGTTGCCGTCGTGCAGAACCTCACCCTGGACGTTCTCGAGCTGGGCGGAGAAGACGATAGCCATGATGACGCCGTAGATGGCGACGACTTCGCAGAAAATGATGGAGATCAAGTTCTTAGTTCGCACACGCGGGGCCTTGACGCCCGCGCCGAGGATGGAGGAGCCGGTGATGAAGATACCCCTAGATTTGGTCGCCATGTTAGATTATGCATTGGCCCTGTGTCGTCAATTGCTGGGAAGCTTCGCTCCATACCATGCCGCGCCTACAACGGACAAACCGATGCAAAGGGCAATGCCCGTGTCCGCCCACGCGTAGGGTGAGATAGATTCGAGGAACTCGCCGACGTTGAAAGCCTCGCCCGATCCCGTGAAGAGCATGTCTATTTAAAAGGTGTTAGCTGGGACTGTGATTCGCGGAATAGTCGATGCCATCGCGGAGATGGGGTTTCGTACAAGCTCCTACAACGAGAAGGGTGCTCCCAATGCCTCCCAGGCCATATGTGAGACTCATCGTGCTCGATTCGGTGCGTTGCGTTGCCTGTGTCGTGGTTGTTGTTGACGGTGGAGGGCTTTGGGGGGCGTTGCAGCTACGTCGAGCTCTCTAGTCCAGGCCAGTGAGGTAAGGTATCTGAGGTAAGGCAGAGGGATCCAGAATCGGGAAGGTCACATGATGTGGCTTGATGCATCCTTAGGTAATGCCAGCCAGAGTCAAGGCAAGAAAGACTGACAGGCGTGGCAGGCACCAGGGTGCCATCAGCCACGGCAAGAGCATGTCAGCCCCACATACAGCAGATGAATAAGCAGAATCCAAGGATATCCTCAAACAATGCCACTATAAATACAACCTCGCCTCTTTCACACTCACAACCGCCTAAAACGACCCGCCCGTAGGAGATCAGAACAAATCTCCAAGATGGCCGCCGCACCTCAATCGTTCTACGAGCTTTATCGCCGTAGCAGGTACAGCGCCATCCAAATTAATTACTACATACCTGTGCTACAGATGACTAACTCATTTGCTTGATGCAGCATCGGCCTTGCGCTGACAGATATGCTGGACGATCTCATCAGCGAGGAGCGTATTCACCCTCAGTTGGCGATGAAGATCCTGGCCAACTTCGACCAGGCCATCACAGAGGCTCTGCAAAAGAGCGTCAAGGCTCGCTTGACTTTCAAGGTACGTGCTGCTTACTTACCATCTTGCTCGTTTGCGCCGGGGTTCAATCTCTATTGCCAGCCTCCGGCGCATAACCCAGAATACTTCTAGTTTAGAAGCGATTCCCTCTTGGAATGCGCAGAAGATGCGCCCCAATTGGCACGAGAATTGTGAATCAGAGCTAACGTTGCGCGCATCATAGGGAAGCCTGAGCACCTACCGATTCTGCGACGAAGTCTGGACGTTTCTTATCAAGAACGTTCAATTCAAGCTTGATAATGGCGGGCAGATCGTGACCGCCGACAAGGTCAAGATCGTCAGCTGCAACGCCAAGAAGCCCGGTGAAGGCCCTTGAGGGGTATGCGTCAACGACAGTGAGCATCAGAGGCGGCGTCGACCACCTTACTCGGATACACGAACGAGACGCACTTGCGGACAAGGACGATGGGAACGACAACGAGCGCCCCCAGTGGCTGCATATTACAGGCGTTCAGGTTCTTGCTCTTACGATGGCACGGTTTAAGGATACGGGAGTTTGTTCTTTCAAGATTGCCATTTTGATACCATCAGAGGTTTATACAGCATCGTTCATAGGTTTGCGTCAGCGCATCAATAGACTGGCTGCCTGCATTTGAACTATGTTACGACTGGTAATCTTGATTCATGATTCGCTGCGACCAAAACCCAAGTCCGGAATGGTATTATAGCTGGATTGTACGGAGTAGAAATTGGCTCAATGCAGTGATTTGGTTCTTGCCATTGTATTGTTCTGCACAATATGTAGACAAATACTGCTCGCCCATCATACGTCATCTTGTCCCGTTTGTCCCAACTGGGCCAGTCACGATGTCGGATATGGCCCCCATTGGCATCTATGCGTGATACCGGTGAATTGGATAGAGACGGAGATTTACCGCATAATGTGCTTACAAGTTATGGCTTCTGAGCCTCGAAGTTGAAGCAATAGCCCCTGCCACTTTGTAGAGGGGAAGCCGATGCCGGGTAACTGTTGAGCCAGCCGGGGCCCCATCTTCCGGAAACGGGGAGTACAACCGAAGTGGTTCCGCGTCGGATTTCCTCCCTGACAATTGGCGATTGGAGACTGGTAACAATAACTTACTAAGGTAGACCTGGCGCTTCTTTTCCCCTTCAGCCTCAACGGCCTGTGATTCCAACGACTTGGTCGCCAATCGAATTCCTTTGTTCATCATAAAACTTATTTCAAGTTCCAGTGATACTAGTACAAAGATTTTGTCAGACCCACGTTCAAACAGCGAAACAACACCTCCGAGGCTCTGAAAGACAAGGACGCGTGCCCCTGGATTTGCACGCACTGGGATGTTCCCCTTACACTAGTCGTGCGACTTCTCGAGGACTTTGTCAAACAATCCCATCCACACCATTGAGACACACACGCCAGTAGTCGCCATCAGACTTTCCCAACTCCCGCGAACCCGTTCCTCTTTTCTCTGCGCGCACACACACTCTATCCGGCACGTGGGTACATCTGTCTGCAGGAGTTGCTGCTGCACCGAAACCGCAGCAGCAGTAGCAGCGGCGCACCGAGCTACCTTACCTCATCCCCCATCGCCAAGCCCACCACCAAGGCCGTCATCCATCCCGTCCCATCCAAGCAAAGCAGTAATTAGCAGGGATCACTCACACCAACACCCAATCTCCCTCCTTCCTCTTCCTCTCCTTTCCCTCTCCACATAATGCTCCGCCAGCGACAAGCCGCCGCAGCATCCGCCCCCGACCGCCGCTCTCAAAAGGATCAGATACCCACCATGGCGGGCGCGACGACGACGACCCTGGACAATGAGCGCAGTCCGCTGCTCCCACGCCACGAGGACGACGCACACAGCGAACCGCCAACCGAGGCAGAAGACGACGACGAGCAAGCGACTGAGAGCATGGCTTGGGCACGACGGAATCAGTGGATTGTGCTCGCCGTTGCGAGCGGCGCTTGCGCTGCTTTCAACGGCGTGTTTGCAAAGTTGTGAGTTGATATTCTCAATTCGGCTCATTCGGGGGACTATCGAGTGCGATGCCAAGACTTTTTACCACTTTGAGTCGACATCACAGCTTGAGAACCAAGTTCACTGTTTTGCTTTACCAGAGCAGCTTGTTTCTTAGTTGATGGCTCTGTGAACTAAATGCGCTCAATTTGAGTGTCTCGGGCACACTGTCGGGCTACGGTCTGTTGAATGCTTTACTTACAACTGCATAGGACCACAACTGAGCTCACAACGACAATATCTCAAGCAATCTCCAACTTTCTTCATCTTCAAGATATCGAAGGAGCCTTTGAGGTTGTCATGCGAGCAGTGAGTTGAATTGAATACTCAACATCATTAAACTGCTAATCCTGTCTCAGGTCTTTTTCGGTCTCAACCTCGTCTTCAACGGCATCGTGAGTTGCCCAGCCTATTATTCTCGCCTACGTGAACTCAACTGACACTTACCTTAGATGTGGACTCTCTTCACAAAAGCACTCGCCAAAGGCCAGTCAACCACGCAGGTGTCCATCATGAACACGTCCTCCAACTTTGTCATCACCGCCATGCTCGGTTTCGTCATCTTCTCCGAGTCGTTGCCGCCGCTCTGGTGGGTCGGCGCCGCCATGCTCGTCGCCGGCAACGTCATCATCGGCCGCAAAGATGAGGAGGCGGACAAGTCTGGCGACTATGCGCCGGTGCCGCAGCAGCCGGGTCTCGCTCCGGTCCCGCTGGATGGCGGCGACGAGGACAAGGACTCCGAGGACGAGGATATTGTCGATTTGGGGGACTTGAACTCTGTGGAACATCGCACTTGAGCTTAGACTGAGGCGATTGTAGATAGGAGACCTTGTACATGTTTGCTTATATATATCATGCATGTTGGATAGATAGATAATACCCCGAGTTGATTAAGAGTGAACTTAGATGAGCTCCAAATGCTTCTCTCTGCTTGTATACAACTGAAGCGACTGGCTCCACACATGGGTGTTTGCATGATCCGGTAGTCGCTACCTACCACTCGACGTATACCGCTCCTCAGAGTGCAAACGAGTTTTTATTAGCGATGCTTCATCAAGCTATGCTCGGTTACTCTGCATTAAGAAAGAAAGAAAGAAAGAGACAGAAAAAAAGTGAAAAAAGTGATTCGAACCGGCATAAATAATGCTACAGCGAGACGCCAGGCATCTGTAGACTTTAAATGGCAGGTTCGCGTCAGTGAAGGAGAAGCCGCACGATGAACCACTGGCCCAAAGTGTACTTTCTCGCCCACCCCGACAGACTCTGCGACTTGGTGGGCTATGAAGGACGACGAGGAGTGTATTCGTGTGGGGCTGTGTTGAACCGCAGAGGTACCTGGTTGTGAAGTGTCTCTCAAGGTCAGCCAGTGAGAACCGCTACCCTGTTTGCGCCTTCCACCCTACTCGACGATGGAGATTACGTTTTTCCCATGTTATGTCGGGATCAGGCTCAGCTAGGAGATGCGAAATATCCGAGTCTAGTGTCTAACAGAATCTATAGCCCATCGCTTCAATCAAGATGATTACTAAAGCTTCTGAAAGGGGGGATGGAGGCCGCTATCTCGCCATAAGTGAAGCATATTGATGGATGTAGTGGCTTGGGATCCGCATGACATGTAACTTATCAATATCACCACAGCTAGAAGAGTGAAAAAGAATAAGCTATCGTCCATGGCGTTATATAGAACCGCGAGCTAACGGAGAAGGCCTTCACCATTTCCGGCTAGAACTATATCTCTCGATTATCGGAAGGATACTGCCTATTGATAGCTCATCGATCTTTGGTCCCTACAAGAGCTGGGATGCAGGGTGGTTGGATAATAGGGGATGACCTAGATGGCCTAGATGGCCTAAGTAAGAGGAGTGTGCCTTGTATTAAAGAAATAACCTCCCTGAGCTCCGAAGAAGTACTGACTCACTAGCATATGTGCCGTCAAGAAGGATGAGACGCTTGGGTCTCACCTCCTTCCCTCTTATTACAAACCAAATCAACTCCAGATGGCCAAGGGGTACATTAGAAAGCGCCAACCTCAATATCTCGAGTCCTCTCAACCGCCCTTAATCATTTGCTTCTTCCTTCAATCCTATGCATTTGAATATCAAAAGGGCCTCAAGACCAAAGGGTTACAGACGAAAAAAAGAGTTCCACCCCCCCCCCCCCCCCCCGGTTCTGAACTGGGGGCTACATCTCTTGGTGCTCATGCTGGGATTCGAACTCGGGTACTCGCTAAGCCTGTCGTCGACTAGGCTGGTTGGCGTATGTGTAAATCGATCGTTGACCATAAACCCATTCCGCCACCTGTCCCAGTTTGACCTGACCTCTCGACCTAGAGAGGCGCCTGCTGGTGACTGGAATGGATTGGAAAGGGGGGGAGGGGGTATATACCCTTCTCGTGTATTCATACGGGGAGGTAGGTAAGATCGGGGCCGCGAGGAGGGAAGGAACGATGAGATATGCTTTCGCAGCAATTGAACACCGCAAATCTATTCGACGTCTATGTGCCCAAACCCCTATATGTTCGTAACTAACATTGTTGTATACATACGCCCGACCTCCCAAGATGACCATGTCCCTTACCACCTGAATCACACGTTTCAAACTCCAAAGTTCCGAGAATCGCCCGCACCAAATGAAATCAATCTAGAAAACCTCCGTTTACCGGTTCTCGAGCTCCAAAGCGCCGTCATCGACGTCGTCCTCGTCGCCGTCTAATATCTGCGCCCCAGCCGGCCTTCCCCCACCGCTTCCGCTGCCGTTGTTACCACCACCACCTCTGCTTCCACCGCCCATACCTCGTCGCTCTTCAAACGACGAAAGTTGGATTCTCCCGCCGGAAGCCGTTGTCACCTTGTCAGAAACCCACCCAGCCGCACGCCGCATCGCACTCCACAACCTCTCCTGGCTCTCTGCAAAGGCAGAGTCATCGCGCGGATTCTCAGCGTGCTCGGCTGTGAACTGGTACTTGAGGCAGTCCTTGACCGTCACCAGACCTGACAGGCGGCCGTGGTACTCGACGAGCACGACTCGTGGGCCGATTTTACGGAACAGTTCCATGACGGTCTCAAGTGGTAGGCGCGGGTGCGCTGTGACGGGCGTGGTATCGATGTAGCGACTGAAGTCAACCGACATGGTCGACATCGGGTCCAGGTTGACCGTCACAGTCGGCGTAAGTGGAGTAGTTGCGTTGAGTGACGCTGGCGGAGGCGAGAAGGTGCATCGGGCCTCCGGGTTGATGGGTCTCTCTCGCCGTACGCGGTCAATGGCGTAGCGCAGCTCGGTGCGGCCGATGTAGCCGACGAGGATCTTTGAAGTTGTGTCCTCGACGATGGGGAAGCCCTGGTACTTGTCCTCCTTAAGAAGCTTCTCAAGCTCGGAGAATTCCATGCCGCTCACGGGCAAAGATGTAAGCTCCTTTCGCATCACTTCCGAGACGGGGACGCCAAAGTTGTGCTCTTCCTTGTTGTCTAAGAAGGGGAACCCGCTGAACCAGATCATCCTGTCCGCAATGCCGCCCTTGCCGAACATTTCGCTGACGATCTTGGTCACACCCACCACGATCATGGTGGGTAGAATGTACGTCAAGGCGCCGGTGAGCTCAAACATGATGACAACGACAGATACGGTAATGTGCATGATACCACTCAGCGCGGCAGCAGCGCCAAGGAATGCGTACGTGCCGGGTGTGATACATGGCTCGTCCGGCTTGCAGGCTGCGAAGAAAGCACTCGTAGGATTGGCTTCGTGAATGGCCTGAACAATAATACCCACTGTCCGCCCAAATGAAGCCCCGATGGCCATGGACGGAACGAAGATACCAGCTGGCACTTTGCAGCCGTACGAGATGATGACCAGCAGGATTCTGAGGATCGTAGCCAGAGCCAGTGACAAGATATTGGACAGTCTCTTGTCTGGTTCGCAGAGGCCGTGGTAGTCCTCAGCTCCTTCGCATTCGAGGAACAGGATTTCCATGCTCTCGGTCATGTCAATCCTCAAAAAGACGTTGGGATAGCAGATGATGGCAGTGCCGGCGGCGAGAATCGTTGCCTCCGCAATGGCGTACTTTGACAGGTACTTCTTCCTGAATGCCTGAGCCCGCAGATTCCACTTCATCACAAAGGCGCCGTATAGACCGCCAAAGATGCCCAAGATGATGTAAAAGACAATCTCGAAGAAGTGCCACGAGCGATCGTAGTGGACCTGGAACATGACGAGCTGTCCCGTCCTGAAGGGGTTCATGGCCGCAAGCACAGCCGTCGCCACAAGAGCGCAGAAGTAGCTGCGCCACAACGTCTTGAGGGGAAAGTAGTTAGACATCTCTTCCAGAGAGAAAAGCACTCCGCCAATTGGACTACCGAACGCGACGGCGACACCAGCAGCGGCGCAGGCGCTCAGTATCTCTCTCGTTTTGGAGGCGTTGCGTCGGTACTTCTCGAATAAGCGAGAAATGACGTTTCCGGTACACACGGCGTAGTGTACACTGGGGCCCTCCTTGCCGACGGACAGACCAGAGGCGATGGCCAGGGGCAGACAGACGGACTTGATCAAGAGCGTCCAGAATCCCAAGAATCCCTTCATGACGAAGCCCGCAATGATGCACTTGATCTCCGAGATACCCGATCCCGCGGCGTACGGTGCAAACGACTTGACCAGAGTGGCCGACGTGAAGGCGAAGAGGGCGCCAACGACAATGTAGATAACGTAGTTGGCTGGGCCAAACCCCGTCCAGGGATGCCACTCGTCGCATCCATTGTCCTCTCCCCAGCAGCAAAAGTTCTCGTTCAGGTAGAACGCCGTTGTGCAGTGCCCCATTTTTATATCGGACAACCACTCCGTAATGATGTTCAGGAACGCAGCGTTGAGTCCAATGGCGATACCAATCAGCGTGACGACGAGCCAGCCCTGCGCAGCGTCGTAGGACTCTCGCAGACGATACCTCCAGCCCGCCGCCTGACCTGTGTCGAGCATGCCGGCGCGCCGCCTTCGACGCAGCTTCTTGCGCGCCTGCTCCCTGGCGGCATCTTGTACCCAGTCTATGGTGGTGAAGTCCTCGTAGCGCTTGATCTCGGCGATCTCGTCCTCGATCTGCTGCTGCTGATGACTCGCGGGCGGGGCGCCGGCGGCCTCGTCATCGTGCTCGCTCTGTTCGGCGGTCGAGACGGCAAAGGAGATCCTCGAGCTGATGGAAGGGCGCGGGGGCCGGTGCGGGCTGTGCGAGAAGGATGTGCTTCGGGAAGTCATTGTCGCATCCGCGCCGTGCTCATGTTCGCGGCGGTCGAGGAGTCGTGGTGAAGGGCCGGACGTCCCAATGAGTGTCGTCCCCGAAGTTTGGCTGCTTTTTCGTTCGGTTTGGCTCTTGTTCTAACAAGGCTTCGTATGGTGTGTAGTCGTAGATGTTCTCTAGGCAGGCTTTCTTAGATTGCCAATCACCAGGAGGAGGCACGAATATGTAGTCGCAGACTGCGGCGACGAGGCTAGCTGGGTGAGCAAGGATGATGAGGACAGTGATGGCCGATTTGCCGTCTCCCAGCTAATTGGGGTCACTGGGGACGCTGCGAACGTCTCCAATGTGGCGGGGGCTCCCCTGCAATTGGCGTTTAAGCTTCCACTTACCTCGCCCGGTACGCTGCACACCGGCGCGTTTTTAGTGGTCGCGTCCCAATGGCCTTTTTGGCGCGACCCGACTCTATCAAAAGTGATTCCCTCTCTCCTTGACGACCACATCTGAGAAGACATCTCACATCCACGAAAACCTACGACCGACGAAACCACGGCAACTACCTAGCGAAGAAATCACTGCGTCACAGCGAATTAGCTTAGTCGAGACAAAACCAAGCAGACTCGACCGTTGACGCCGGTACCTCTCTAACCCCTTATCCTCCTCGGCGGCCACTCACGCCAAGGTTCAATCAGGTAGGCTGTTCTTCTCCTTCACCAAAATCCGCATCTCAACCCTATGGCACGGCCAATTTCGACAAGAGCATGACAACCGGTGTTTGATGTATTATGAGACGTTATAAGATAGACCTTGGATTCATTCCTGGACTCACTTACATGCACCCCATTAGACTGGATTTGCATGAGCTGCGGAGATGGTCTCTGGTGCTTGGCCTGCGTTAGGCACCCTACAAGAGGTCGTCTACCTCAGGTACTTCAACCAACTCAGTTTGATTCCATCTTCCTGCATACTTAGGCACCTTGGGAGGTCTTACCGACTTACACCAGCTTTCATAACAATGTCCATTGTCTCGTATACCTAGTAGCTAACATCAATCAAGGCACATCATCTAAACCTCGCCTCCTGACAAGACACCACTCACATCCCATCCCAACTCACAATGCCTCCCAACAACAACGCGATACCTCCCAGAAAGGAGGTCACAGGCCAGCCGGCCCTGCCTCGTAAGTCACTCACCTCCCTGCTCACGGTCTTACGGGTTATTCTGACAGCCCCTGACAGTGGCCCGCGTGAAGAAGATCATTGGTACAGATGCAGACATTGGAATCTGCTCAAACAACGCGGCTTTTGTTATCACTCTAGCAACAGTATGATGCTCTCACCCACGTTCTTGCTCCTCATCTTTCATCGAAAGGGGCATGCTGACCCTCCACTCAAAAGGAAATGTTCATCCAGTACCTTGCCGCCGAGGGCCATAACATGGCAAAGGCAGAGCGCAAGCCCCGTCGTAACGTACAATACAAAGACTTGTGTACGTGACTCTTGCGAAGTAATAGCTTGCTTCTTCTTGGCCTGGCTTCCCTGTGCCTCAAGCGTTTTCAAGGAGTCAGCAGAAGCATCATTGAAAAGTCACTAACAAGGCAAACGTACCCTCCAGCAACCGCAGTCAACCACCACGACAACCTCGAATTCCTCGAGGACGTCATCCCCAAGACGGTCCCCTACAAACAAATCAAGGACTCGGCCGCTGCCGCGCGCCTCAACCCCCGGAAAGCTGACCAGGAGCCCAAGAAGCGGCAATCGACCCTCAAAACGAAGGGCGCCAACGCAGGCGCTTCCAGCAGCGGCAACAGCAACGGTGTCAATGGCACAGCCGCCGCTGCCGCCTTGGATCCAGTCACAGCTGTCATTCATTCCGACGATCCCAGCGCCCAGCTGGTCGCCGAGGCTCGTCGTGCGGCTGGGGACGAGGATGTTGACATGACGGGATAGGGAAAGTTCTAGTCCGTTTAGAGGGATAGCCCCTTTTTCTTGAGCTGAGCGGGCATCTGGAAGCTTGGCAGACTATCTTTTGCGATTGTTTGTACGGAATAGGAGCACCTTAGTCAAGGAGCTTGGGTCTGAACAGCCAATTTTATAATAGCCAGGACCGCAGCATTCACCAATGAGGGAGAAAGGGACACAATATTACGAAGTGTACGATGCATAATCTGTCTCCTTTTTTTGCCACCGAATGAATATTGAATGGGTCTTTTCTCTCCCCAGATCCAACGATCCCTTCATCCATTAGCAAAAGGGGGAAAGGTTCGTCTTCGACTCAAAATATCCCCTTTTTTTAGTTCTTCATCAACAAAACAAACGCCAGTCCATGGATATGACCCGTTTTCTTCGCAACCATAGTTGAAGTTGCCTCTGTTCTCTCCCTCAAGTACATTCTTCTCTCTCAAACAAGAGGGATTCGAGTGGTTGACCCTGCCTCCAGCCGCAACCAAAACACTCAGTCCTCCATGGTGGCGTCCCCGTCCAGGTGTACACCCGCCGGGATAGTCCCCTCGGTTAACATCTTCTCCAGCCGGATAATCTCCTGCAGGCTGTCGGCCTTCTTGATCATCTCCTTCAGCCGCTCCTTCTCCTTGTCCGTGAGCTTTATCCTCGAGAGCTTCGAAGGCGCGGCGCCGCCACCGGCCGTGCCATTGGAGGTTGCGGCGGCGATGTCGAGCTGTTTGGACTTGTTGCCCATGATCTGAGAAAAACACGCCAGAATGAGTATCGAGTAGACGTAGAATATGAAGGAGGGGAAGAGGGCGTGGACATACCTTAGCCGCCGCATCCGTAGGCTCCTCCGCCGTACCAAACAGCTCCCTCGCTTTCTCCCTCTCAGCCTCCTTAACTTTCTGGTAATCCAAGAACCGCACAGTCGGACACCTCCAGACGACCCAATATCGGTAGTTCTAAAGCCCTCACTGTCAGCCTTCCACCCCGCCATGGACCCTCCCCTTTTTTTCGTCAAAAGAAAGTAAGGAAAAGGGTAAGCAGTTTGAAAAAGCGCACCTCCTTCTTGGTTACCGGGTTATCCACCAACACCAAATGCGTCAACCGCTTGAACCCCGCCAACACATCCAGGTCCGCGAGCTGCGCAATCTGGTTTGACGCCAGCACGAGCTGCTGCAGGTTCGGGATCGCGTTGGGGAGCGACGTCTGTATGCTCGCGACACGGTTGTGCGCCAGTAGCAGCGTCGAGAGGCGCGTCGAGAGCGGGAAGTTGCCCAGGACCTGGATGTCGTTGTCGGTGAAGTCGATGGAGTCGTGGGGCTGTTTTTTGCGCAATTAGAACAAACGGTCAGCCAGAGGACAAAACTCAGGGAAAGCCGAGGAGGGAAGGAGAGAAACTCACGCCTGCGACACCCAGGTTCTCAATCGCTGGGATTCGATGTCCTATTCATTCCAACCGACGCAAGACGCTATCAATTCTGGCCCTCAAAAAGTGTAGTATCTGCTCCTTTCACACAAAACGCACCTCGGAGATCAAGCTCTCGCTCCTTGAGCGGATTCAGGTAGGAGAGCGAGCCCTTGATGAGCTCCGCCGTGAGCCTCATCTTTGGTTTCTTTGGCTTTCGTTGGTGGTAGAAATGCTGGTGATTTGGTTGTGCTGGGGGTTACCTCTCTCGAAAGTTCTCGGGTTCGCCGTGGGCTCAGTGGTGATGCGACTCGGATTTGTTCGTCGAGCTGTGTCGTCGGTCAGTGGTGCCGCCGCAATTCGTTTTTCGTTGTCGCGTCTTGGGGTTGGTCGCGTGGGTATAATACTGGGTGGACGATTCGACGAGGCTGAAAAGTTGGCGGTCGAACAAGGCGCCCAAAATTTCCCGCCTGATTATAGCTGCCATCCCCGCGATTTCGTACTGTGTATCTAATTCTCGACACGGCCCATTATCCACTACGGGTCCGCCTGGTCTGTGAATATTTTAATTGGTTGCGCACTGTGTCTTCCGTACCTTTCAGCCAAAGCATGTCTCATTCCAAAGGTATTCAAGTTGAATAGACATGATATTGTATTCGTCAGATAATATTTTATCGATGAAGAAACAATCATTGCCAGGTGTTCATTGACAAGACTCAAGTTTCTTCCCCCATGTGTTATGTATCTTGTATAATGTATTCACTAGGTATCTATGTTCAAAGAACCCTCGACCAAACGCCCAAGAAGCAATCCGCTATGAAAACACAAACACCACGCCAGATCGATCCACCGACAGCGTCATGCTATACGGGAGCTCAATCAGCGCAACATCCATAATGGAATCCAAGTGAGACCGCAGAAGCTGCTGCTGCTGAAGTGAAATCACAGTCGAGCGCGGCGGTCGCCCACCAGCCGCCGTGCTCTTTCCGCTGACCGCCGCATTCGGAGCCGTCGGCGCTTGTCGCGGGATCCTTTCCGTGTTCAGCGTCATGGCCGTCGTCGGATGGGAGGCCGTGAACGTCGGCTTCGGATCCTCCCCTTGCAGCCCGCTATAGACCACCGAACTTTCTATGCGAGACAAGTCCCAGAATCGTAACTTCTTGTCCGATCCCGCGGTGACGATGAAAGCATGCCGTACGTCGCGTGAGTCCTCTGAGGCGCCTGTGCCTGCTACCATCGCACGAACACCTCGGTCCGTGTTTCCGGTACCGCTAGGCTCAATGTTGGTAGCAAATCGCCCAAGCATACCTTCAGGCTTGTCCTCGTCCACTTCCCAAGCCTCGTATCCCTTCGGGCCCTCCTTATTGCCCCCAACGCGGTAAATCTCTCTGCAGATTGTACGCTCTAGGTCCCAGACGGTGACTTCGCCCTGACCCGTTCCACCAGCGACGCAGACCCATTTGCCTCTGCCCTTGCTCGGGTGTATGCATAGTCTGTAGATGGAACTCTTGCCAGGAACGCCCCAACCCTTGAGTCTCATTCGGAACCTTAGGTCCCAAAGGTCTATGACTCCATGAGTAGTTCCTACGCATAACCAGTTTCTCTTACGATCGACACAGAAACACGTAGGTGTACCATGGTGCACAGGGTTCTCCAGCGTATACAGCAGTGACATGGTCCGCAGGTCGATGCCGAGAATCCTGGAGCGATTCGTCGCAAGGAGCATCACCGAGGTGGATTCCACTTTGAAGTGCTCGCACCACACTGCGTACTCGTCTTCTGGAAGCTGATACTCCCGGAGAAGACGGAGTTTCCCGTATCGCAATGTGCCACTTGCCGAGACGGTCTCGACCTTGACAATGTGAACGCTTCCATCGCTGGCGCAGCTGATGAAGCAGTGTGTGTTCTCAATGAAGCACAGCGCAAGCACCCTAGCGCCATCGGCATGCTTATGGCTTTGCCTTGATCGGTGCGTAATGTTCTTCTCTAGGCGCGCACTATCCCAGACTCTGACGGAGCCATCATCGCCTCCTGTGATGAAGAACACATGGTCTGGAGACACCACCAGACGGTTGATTGAGCCGGTGTGTTCAGCAAACGTGGCAACCATGCGTCCCTGTGGACGCCACGGCTCGTCGCCTGGCTGTCCCACTGAGCGATTTGTTTTCCGACGTGTGATAGGGGTAACCATCGGTCCGAACTCGGCGATATCGTGAGGATAGTTGTCCTGGTACATGGAGTCGAGCATTTTGAGAATGCTGGGGTCGGTTCCCTCATAGGAGTGATTGGGCCTTAGTTTCGCCACGACACTCGCAGTGCTGGTTGAACGGTCCTGTAGATTTGGTCGAGCAAGAGGAGTAGGAGCAAACGGACCCTCCACTTGGCCAACAGCATTCGCTCCCGACATGCCAGTCTCCGGCACGCTCTTATTGCTGTCTTTGCGGTCCAGAAGACTAAGAGCGCTGGCCTGGTGGCGAATGGCCCTCCGAGTTGCGTAAGGCTGATCATGGATAGAGGCCCCATCGTCAGTCGGGCTCCCGACCGTGAGCTTACCCTGCCCAGTCGATGCGCGTCTCGCAGGATCGATCTCTCTCACACGAGAAACGTCACGCGAAGTAGACCCGTGGTCTTCCACCACGCGAGTCCGGAGACTGTTGAGAGCTGCAAACCGTCTCCTTCCTGTCGAGTCATCGATTGTCATGGAGGCATCCAGAAGAGCATCAGCAATGGTGTACGGGCCCTTCTGATTTGACTCGGGGGTGAATGTGGACTGTTGCAGTGGCTCCTCGTCAAAGAATACTGTCTGCGGCGTGATGCCGAGACTCTTCAAGGAGATCACTTCGTTGAGCTTGGCCGGTTCGCCGTCCATGCCATCTCGCGACTTCATTTTGCTGATTCGCCAAATGAATTCTCGCAAGACGAGGAGTTTGAACTCGTCGTCCGGCCCAAGGCCAAGGTTCCGAAGGCGGCCAAGCCATAACTCGTCTTCATCGTTCCGCGAGACTTTGCTCAGTGTATCCTTAGACGACCGACTGCTGATAGTCTTGGGAAGCGATCCAAACGAAAATGACCTGAGCTGCTGCGTCAGCTTCCAGAAGACGCCTTTGTCGGTCTTGAGAGCCCAGACTAGGGCCTGATCAAATACGGCTCTCGACATTGGCCGTTTCAAAGCGTCCAACAGACTGAGCTCTGAAAACGCAGGAACCATCCCAGTCTTGAGGTATTGCTTGACCAGGGGATACACGATGCACCTGACGTCTGCTGGAGACAAGAAACGAGTTGTCTCAGACAAGAACTCCGTCGCAGATTCTCGGATCCATTGGTTGGGGTGCATCGTAAATCGTGCAACAACGTCAATAAGCTCCCAAATCTTGGTTTTGGAAAGGAGGCCCAGCCGTGCCAGCTGTGCCAAAGAATGCAGGGCTGCTTGTACCACAAACTCCTCTGGATCGGTAAAGGCCTGCACCATGAGCGGCAGCATGAACTCCTCGAGGCTGACGCTTCCCACCACGCTGGCTATACTGACGATGGTTTCGAAAAAGGCACACTTTAGCATCCAGTCTCGGTCGTTTAAGTAGGTGTTCAAATGGGTTAGAAGAATGTCGTTTGCCTCTGCGGGACCAAAGAAGAGGCACAAATCGGGCACAGAAGTCAAGAACGCCCTGCGAACAGAAACATCCGAATCTTCCACGAGTGCCTTCGTATGTAGCTCAAACATTTCGTAGAGTTCGCGTTGTGCGTCGTCGAATAGCCCATCAAAGGCAGCCTCCGCTTCGATCCCTGGCTCGAGCTCAGGATCAGCTACCGTCAGGGTTCCATCCGACTTGAGGGTTGCCGCGAGCTCCAAGTAGCGAGCAGCTGTAGTCGCAAGGCTTCCGATACAAGATGCATAGGTTGCTCGTACCAGTGAGCTAGCTGGTTTCGATGGTGCAATCAAGGCACTTTGCAGTCGAGGTAAGATGTACTCGACAAAGATGTGCGAGTTGACGGGAGACACCACTCGGACTAGGTGTAACAATTGAGATATGGACCGGAGCGCTGCGATAACCACAAGTTCCGAATTATCATTAAGAAGCGTCATAAGGTATGGCAACACGCGGTCTAGTTTAGCTTCGTCCGTGATTCTCTCGGAAAAGGCGAGCAACACATCACAGGCTCTGATCTTCGACGCCGCCCTAGCCGTATTACGGAGGGATGAGACAATCAGCGTGAGGAAGATCAAAGTCCCGTCATCTTCTGGCGGGTCGGACGACCCGGTGATGTACTGTTCATGGTTTGGTATGTTGAGGCGAACAGGAAAGTGGCCCAACCCCAGCTTTCCGGCCAGGGGCTCGGCTTGCATTGGGCGTTTGTCGTTTGGATAACCGAGAAAGTAAGATATTTTGTCAAAATCGAGGAATACGCGGTCGATACGGTCGTCCGCTTCTCCCAAGTTCCTCGTCGCACCAGATATAGGACTGTTCCCAGATGAAGGATCCGTAATCAACTCCATGTACTGGTGAAGGAAGTTGTAGAAGTACTCGGGAAAGACCTTCTTCTTCCAGAAATCCAAGTATTGCTCTGCAGAGTACCGACGTTCGGGGTCAAGCTGAATCATGTGCGATATCATATCCCGCAAGTCCTTGTCCGGAATACGACTGATTTGCGAAATGACTGGGTCATACTCGCCCTTGCGGAACTTGTACAACGAACTGAGTGTGAAAATGGGCGACTCCAGGAACATCTCAGCAATGACGCAGCCGGCACTGAAAACATCCATAGCCCACGTAAGCTTCGCGTCCTTGCTATTAACCTCCTCCGCTGCGACGAAGCGTTCAGGCGCCACATAACAGGTTCGCCGTCCGGATGTGTCAAAGTAGTACGAGAAGTCGCCTGGATTGTCATCGGGCAGCAGTATGGGCTTGAAAGGAGCAGAGAAGTCGGAGAGGTATAGCCAGTTCCAAGATGTCACTAGCGTGTTCTCCGTCTTGATGTCGCCGTGATAAATGTCTCGGGCATGGCAGTCGCGCAGGGCGCACAGCAACTGGAAAGCAAGCCATTTCTTCTCGATGTCCTCCAGGAATGGACGGGTACTCATGCGATCGTAGAGGGAGTTGTAGAGGAACTGTCGGACTAGGTAGCCATTCGTTTCGGTCTCGACGATCCGGTGGAAGCCCAGCGCATTGGGCACATCGGCCAGGCCGCTACGTTGTTCTTGAGATAGTCAGCCATATGCTCAGCGATTTCGGGAAGACAGGTCAAAGGCTGGCTCACTCTCTATGTCGCGTTTGTACTTCCCCAGAGGCATCGGGGTGTACGGCTTGACTAGGACCTTGACAAGAGCTACTCCATCGTGATGCCTCGCGCGTATGCTCTTCATGAAGCGCGCATTTCCGATACTCTTCTCGTACACGAGGTCGGAGAGCTCGGGTATATCGATACCCGCAGAGCCCGCGGAGGGCGTCGCTAGAGAGAAACCTTGGCCCATGGCGGGCAGAGATAGCTCAACTGCTCAGGAAGCTATGCGATTACTTGGCCGGTGTGGTAGGGAGCGGTCATGTTGGGGAAGGTAAGTCGCAAAAAGCAGTCATTTGACCTAGTTGTACCGAGGGACGGGACTCTATCTGTGGTAGAGTTCTCGTTGCGTCGCGAAGATTGACGAGTTGTTGGTAAAGATGCCTTGCAGCAGTGATGCAATCACGAGTGCATTTAGGTCACCGTCCCCAGATCAAGCAAGGTGCCTGCCGCGGGCGGGACGTAGGCTGTCCACTTAAGCAATCAGTACATTACCTTACCTTACGTGGTACATCGGCGTCCCGCCGTCTTTAACCTCCGCACCGCGTACCCGTAAACCTGGCCCGTGCTTCCACCCCTGCCAGGCCTCAGTTGAGTGATTGAAGGTCACTCGGTAGCTTGATACCATATTCATAGCAACGAGAATTAGGTAAACGATAGCTTACAAAGCTTGATCTGCAAACTCTCGATCAAGCACATAAGTTAAATCTGTCCGCGTCTACGAACGAACCAAGCAGGACTTATACCAAAAGCTGATCACCGGTCATGCAACCTGCAGGAGCCCTCAAAGCTGGTGTGTCTTACCCCAGCGTCTTGACGGTGTCATTGCTCAACCCATACAAGAACCGTTTCGTTTACTGATATCCCCAACTTGGTGGCTGATATGTATACTCAATTTTGAGCACCGTATTATCACAGTATCATCTAGACTCAAGCAGGAGTAATGCTTCGCAAAACGTCAGCAGTAGCTGCCCCAGACAGGTGGGTTACACACAGCTCACTTACCGTAACATTAATCGGAAGTCAGCTCACCCAAGAGAGCGACAGAGACACACACAAAACACAGGCTGCCCATATAACCGACAGCTTCCCAGCGAATCAGCACGCAACAAGGGCGCCCGACGATCGCCAAGTTGCGAGATGGCACATGTCAAGATCTCCCCGAAGCGGAAACCTCCTCATACCTTACCGCGTAAGGTAGGAGGAGCTTGAAGAAATTAACCCCTCCAAAAGACCTCCCCCCCTCCCAAACCCCCACCTTGGCGCGCGCCGCAGCAATAAGAGCATGGAAGTAGAAAGGCCACCGCCTTCACCGGGAGGTAACCCGGCCGTCTCGGCGTTCCACGTCACTAGCGAAAGACAAAACCTACTTCCTTTCATTCGTACAAGATAAGGTGGGAAGAAACGACAGGTCTCAGAAGCTAGAATAAAACCGCCCCTCCTCTTCGGAGGAACACCTTGATATTGGAAAGAATAGCCCGCCGGTGTTAATCCCAAGCGGAAACCCTTTCAAACACGACAAGCTGCTCAACTTAACAGCAAACCCTTTCACTCTTCCCTTCCCTCGCCCAATCCAAAGCCTGTTCCATGATCCCCCCAAACTGCGCAATCCGAAGCGAGCGAGAGGTAGGACAGCAAGAGTCATGCCTGTCCATCAAAAGTGGATGACTCTGTAGATACAGTTCGTCTGAAGAGCTACGCCATACCTACGATGCCCATGTCATCAGTGTCAAGATCTAGGTCTAAAAGTCTCATCCCACCAAACTCTCTTTCCAGCCCTAGCCTCACCGCCAAATTCCCTTGCAACAAACACCTCCTCGTTGTGTCAGCATTTTCTGTGCTTCTTAATTCGCGATCTTAATCTTCCTGGTTCAGGGACTTTCCCGACGGAGCACAAGCTGAAAGAAGCTGCTCATGCGCGCGTGACCACAAGAGTTTCAGCTCCCGATGCGGATGAAACCATTCAGGGTAGCATCAGCGGCACCAATACCACACTGTCACGTCTGCCTCACAACCGTCAGCTATAGCAAGAAGCATCATCAGTGTGAGAGAACTCTCTTTGGTATTTGAGCTAAGTAAATTGAGCGGCTATCCAGTAGGTTACAGGAGGAAGCCAAAGTAATATCGTCAGGCCATGTGTAGCAGGATAGGTTTCGCGCCGCAACGGCCAACGATTAAGACGAAATCCGATTCACCTCCTCAAAACCAAGTGCCCAGGCTTTGTCGTTGTCCTCGCCTCCACCTAGTCGATCGGGAGTCGATGTGTGACCGAGTAATACCAAGGACGACAAGCCAGACATATCCGCTGCCGCAGGCTCAGCTCTTCTGCCCAAGAGGTCCGCCATTAAGTATGTCGCATAGGCCCTCCCCGACCTCTTACTACTCCACAAACATCAGTACCTCGTCACCGCACCATGGGTATATAAGTCGATTGTTCGAAATGAAAGGGGAGAGCGCATTGCGTGCGTGTTCGTCATAAAATTAAGATCGCGTATCGTTGTCTCATCAGAACCACTCGCATGGGGTGCTCGAATTAGTCTGTGAAGGCTTCCGAGTGGTCGTCGTGATTCGAAGCGATGCTGCGTTGAAGAAGAAAGTTTCGTTCGTTCGTCTAGGATTGATGACATTAGGCGGGTCGTCGCAGAAATGTAGTTACTTCGTCTCTATGTGCAAAATGCCAAGGGAGTCAAGTGAACTGCGGTCGGTGGAAACGTTAGGCACGTTTCATTAAGAGTCGCTGGTCAATGTCGCCCGAAGGGAACCTCGACCTCTCTGTGAGGCCGAAGTCAATACAAGCTCGATGCCTCAACGCCGTAGCCCATGCTGAAAAGACAACTATTTTCGTTTGGGTGTATGCAAAACTCAGTAAATTGGCCTTGCTTATTCATGAAAAAGATGAGTGTCCTTGGTGAGCGCTGGAACCTTCTGTCGAGACATCCCCTTCAATAGTTTTCCTCCAGTGTTCCGGTAAGCAAACGCAAACGAGGGGGAAGGCCTTGATCTCGCCGCTCACAGGCGGCGAATTGTCCTGATGCCGGCCAGAAGTGTTGGAAACACCGCTGTCTCGTTGGGCCTGTCGTCGAGCTTCCCATTCATCGGCCCGCTCATCCACCAGAATACCCGTTGCCCAACCGTCGTCCCAGATACCCACAATCTTGAGCATATCGCCGCGTTCGAGAGTAAATTCATCGGGGGCACGGGGTTGATAGGCCCAGAGTGTAGCGACTCTATCACCGGGGTGGATGTCGTCTTGAGAGTAGTAATCCTTGAAGAATGGCAGCTGCTCAGATTGCTGGCTGGCCATGCCTTGTGGAGACGACATTCCGGCGCTCGTTGGCGATTGCGGATCCGCCAGGACTGAGCTACTAGACAGAGACCCCGTCCTCCGGATGTTAGTGGGAAGGGGCCGTAGAACACCAGCTCTGGATTCCGACTCGGGGCTGTCTCCAAATTCGGATGAAGACGGATCGTCGCCTCTCCTCCTGCCCGTCATATATCCTGCTGCTCCTCCAGCGGCGACGGCCATGAGGGGGCCACTGTTGCGGCTAGGCGGGACAGGAGCCGGGTCTGATGCGCTCTCCAAAGCTGACATTCGGGCGATTCGGCCGCCGGGCAAGACTTCGTATCCGCTCGTGGTCTGGGCCGGCGCTATCTTAACCGTAGACGGTCCTTGCCTAGAGGGTGACGGTTGGTTGAACACACTGCCTTTCTGGCTCCCACGTCTTCTTCTTTTGGCGAGCAAGATGCATGCGAAGATGAGGCCGGCAAGCAACAGGGCGCCTACCACGCTGCCGATAACGATACCGGCAATGGCACCACCTGATAGTCCTTTGGATGCAGCTGCCGTATTTGACGGGCTCGGGGTCGCCGTTGCCGTTGGGGGTGCGAAGGTCATAGTAGGGAAAATGGAGGGTAGCGTGACTCCGGCACAACGCTGGTCGATGTTCGAGTTGTAGCAGCATGTGTCAGTAGAGTTAATACCACCAGATGCGCAATAGGAGCACAATCCCACGGTGCTGTTGCCGTATCCACAGTTCTCCTTCTCGTTGGCGACGCCTTGAATGCAGTTGGAAGATGACAGAGAGCCGGCAGGCAGAGCGCAGTTGGTGAAGTCTGCTCGAATTTGATTGACGAGATTGCTGCCCGGGTTACCGCAGAGACTGCTGTCCGAGGTGAGCAGAGCCTCACTTTGTGCGAATTCGGCCTTTGATTCACGTTAGCAACTGTCGCAACTGCTGCCAATTCCACGAGTCACTTACACAAGTGTCGGCGCACACGGGTCGTGAGTTGGATGCAGTCAAATTGCATGCGTCGATCGAATTCTGAACAATTGAGTTGCAGACAACTGTAGCCGTGAAACGTGCATATAGCTCGTCCGGGTTGGTAAGATTGACGTTGCTACAGCCAAGTAGTGTTTGATACCTGGTTCCGTGTGAGCAAAAGCATTTACGAAATCGCTGATGGATGAGCTTACTTCTCCCGCACGTATGTTGTCTCAAGATAAGACGACATCTGCTGATCAAATGTTTCTCTGCTGGACACATATTGAAGGAAGGGGCTATTAAGGATGGTCAGTGTAGGTCACGGCGCTTAGTGATTACACAACGTACAAAATCCCCGCCACAAAGCCTGTAGTCGAAACGGATGCTGACTGAAAAGCTGAACATGTCGTCGATCCCTGCAGAGAAATACAGCTTGACTGCGCCGAAACCACTGCCGCGGACAGCACTGACGAAAGTGCTGCTCTCGCTATTTGACCCATCTCTCTTCCTCTGCCTGTAGGCTTTCCTTCACCGGTGGTTGAAAATGTCGTTCCGTAACTCGTGGCCACCAGCTTGGAAGGCTCGATTTGAAGTCGTTGATCAGAGAAGGATCCCGTTCATGACTATCTTTCCAAGACTTCACAGATCGTCGTCCCGAAGGAATTTCTTGGCGGGGCGAACGGGAGATCGTCGTGAATGTTTGACAGTCAAGGTAAAGAGTGCTTGTGGCTCTGAGAGATGCTGGACGAGTGATAGTCGTAACCAAAAAGGATTCAGGCAGTCGTTCAATTGATTTTGTAAAGAGGCCGAATCGTTTGCACTGAGCTGTTGCTGTTGTTGTTGTTGTTGTCGTCGGGAAAAAGAGGCAAAACGGCGGGTAGGTGGTTGATCAACTGTGTCAATTGAGAAAATAGCTCCAGGTGGGGGCCGAGGAAGGTGAGAGACTGTCGAATGCTCGGGAATTGGGTCGCGATTAACGTATGGACATGGAAATCGGATTGATATTTCGTCGCGGGAAGGAGGTTGACCAAGAGATTTAGAAATAGGTACTCGGGGAACTGCACCACTAGATTGGTGGGTTGCGAGAGGTAAGAGGCTGAACGAGAGTAAGTAAGTGAAGGCAAACAAAGGTTGATTGACAATATTCGGGTAGGAATACAATTAGGAGGATGCAGTTAAGATCCGAGATTTGTGAGGAAATTCGACGTGTCACGGTCGGGCTCGTCGAGGCGAGAGAAGAAGGGAAAGGCGATGATGTTGTTTTGAGGCGGGACGAAGCTCGCAACCACACAAACACACACACTCACGCGCGGGAGGGAAGGGGAAGGGGAGGCAAGAGGAGCACTCTGCGGCAGGTACGGGAGGACCTTGGGGAAAATAGGGAAATTTTGGAAGGCAGCAAGCAGCGCGAGGGACATGGGATGGGCACATGGGCACAGCCGATTATCAGAGGTGCGGTGGAAGGTACCCTCTCAAGTCTTCCCACGCTTCCTTCCCTCAGGTTGACCCCGGGCCGGGACCTGGGCGGTGGACCATGGACCAGGCCCTGAATGGCGACGGCACGCGGCGGGAAGGTGCAACTAAGAGGTTTGGAGGTGTGGACTTTCTTCTCTGGTAAGGATGGAAGTTCTTTCTGGACGCGAACTGGGGCCATATGAACATGGGTCATGGGACATGGATGTAAGGAGGCTGGGGCCCTTGCCTTCTTTGGGTCTTTGAGAAGAGACTCTCACACTCGGAGGGAAAAGGAAAGAGGTGAAAGCGCACCAGCAAAAAAGAAAGTCGCCCACCTCGCGGCCATCACCCATCTGCAGGAAAGCCATCCGCGCGACCTTCTCTCCAATGAGAAAGAGAGACTACCAGAGACCCGTCAGCTGTGGTCGATGTGAGTGGCTGCGCTACCCAACAGGCACAAGAGGCTACGTAAGACACCACCCCACACGACGGATCACCCCCTACGACGGATCACCCAATTCGGTACAATTCAGTTAAAAACCACTAATTCTAACTATTTCATTTTATGATATAAAAAATATATAAAAAATACTTTTAGATATAGAATATATAGTTTTCTTATTAAAATAATTTTTATAAATTATAATTTATTATAATTACTAAGATATTATTAAGTTAAATATAATGTTTTTTACTATATAAAAATACGATTTCTAACTTTATGA
>MOOC01000206.1:0-81352 GCA_023376865.1 Colletotrichum filicis
AAATAGATATAATGGGAAGGCGCGCGCCCATGGCCTAACATGTGGCTGCTGCGGCTGTGCAGTCACGTGTAGCCCACTATTTGCTCGAGTAGGCCTAGTATGGGTGCGGGACAGCCTTCGTGTGGGTGCGGAATAGCCTTACTCAACACGAATATTGGCTGCGCCGTTACTGCGCAGTAGCGTGGTCTCACCATCGATTCTGCTAACCACAACGAGGTATGCTTCTCCGATGTTCTGCCAGGCCTTTGGGGGCAGCGGCAACACGGACGGTTACCAACTACGGCTCCAATCTGCGGGGGATGCTGGGCATCAGGCCACAACCCGTCGAACCCGTGATGGATGAATTCCTCGGCCGAGAGATCGATGGGGAAGCTTCGCCATGCTCTCGCCATGCGACACAAGGATGAACTTACGTAGTAGCATCTGATCGAGCCCCCTGAGCCGAAGCACGCAAATCGTGTTGGAGGGCTGCCAAGTGCCATCCGCAGGGGCAATGAGACGGTACGGACTTCTTGTATGTGTCATCGTAATCTAAGGTATGGACTAAGTCTGCTAGGGGTGATCGGCAGAGCCTTGGAAGAGCCGGTGATTATTTTCCAAAACGGCTCTTAGTCTAGAGTCGTCGTAACCCAATATTCCGGGCAGTGCAGGGACTAAGAGGCCGTCTTTACGGAAATTTCTTTTCACGCCAGCGGACGTTGAGGCAATTTCTAGACGATATGTCATGATTGGTTCCCGAGTAGCGTCGACGGGCTTGATCAAAATCTCCCTACCTGAAGCGACTGACATGAGACACACGCAGGTGTTAGCCTCCCTTTCCTTCTACACCGCATTCTAGAAGCTGCACTTCTTCGCCCGTTGAGCCTTGCCCACCATGCGTTCCCACGCGTTTAGAGTTCTTCTGGCGTTTTCGTCGTGCTTGGGCGTGTCCGAGTCCTCCTCGTCCGCCTATTGGGGTCCTCGTCCCAAGCCCACGCCGCCTGGACCTCCTGCGGTGCACCTCTCAGACGGGACCTACGTCGGAGTGCGGAACCAGCAGTATGCGCAGGACCTCTTCCTTGGTATCCCGTATGCACAACCCCCCGTTGGCCCTCTTCGGTTCGCTGCTCCTCAACCGCTCAACGAGACGTTCGAGGGGACTCGATCAGCTTCCGAATATGGCTGGATGTGCATAGGGTATGGCTCCGATACTGCCAACTTGGGAAACCCCGTTTCGGAGGACTGCTTGACCATCAACGTCGTGCGTCCGGCCGGTGTCCAGCCAGGAGATGATCTGCCTGTTGGCGTTTGGGTTCACGGCGGCGTAAGTTTCTGCCAAGTGTAAGACAACCTTTACGTGGTACTTTTGCTGACTTTGTCGAAACAGAGTTATGTAAACGGAGGCTCGCGCGACCCGAGGTACAACCTCAGCTACATTGTCGACCAATCCGTCAAGGAGGGAAAGCCTATTGTGGCTGCATCCATCAACTACCGTGTTTCGTATTGGGGCTTCCTCTTCAGCAACGAGCTGCAAAACGCCGGTGCTGGCAACATTGGTCTCCGCGACCAGCGCCTCTCGTTGGAATGGCTCCAGCAGAACATTGGCGCCTTTGGCGGTAGCCCTGACAAAGTCACCATCTGGGGAGAGTCTGCGGGTGCTCGTTCCCTGGGCATGCAGCTCGTCGCCTACGATGGTCAATACAACAACCTGTTCCGCAGCGCCATCCTCGAGAGTGGCAGTCCCATCGCGAGGTTTGCCGACGCCGACGACTGGCAGCCGTGGTTCAATGCTCTCGTCGACAAGACGGGTTGTACCGATGCCGCTGACAAGCTGAGCTGCTTGCGAGGCCTTCCCTGGCAGACTATCAACGCCATCTACAACGGCACCAACCCCTTGAGCGTAACGCCGCCTACCATCAGCGCTGTGGTTGACGGCGACTTCATCACTGCCCAGGGATCCGAGCTCTTGGCTGCGGACAAGTTCGCACATGTTCCTCTTTTGCTCGGCAACAACTTCGATGAGGGCACCGCGTATGCAAAGCAGGGCATCAACACCACTGAGCAGTTCCAGGCCTGGCTTACTGCCCTTCAGCTGGACAGCGAACAGGTGGCCGCCATCTCGGAGCTTTACCCCGACGATCCCGATGTTGGAATCCCCGTCTCTCAGGTTGGCCGACCTGCGGCGTACCCATTCGGCCTTCAGTGGAAGCGGGCAGCTGCCTTTGCCGGCGACTACCAACAGCACAGCGGCCGCAGGCTCCTGGCCAGCACCTACGCTGGCGCCGGACTGTCCGTTTACTCTTACCTGTGGAACGTCTATGTCAACGGCATCGCGGCCGTCTACGGAGCGACCCATTTCCAAGAGGTCGCGTTCGTGTTCAACAACGTGGACGGAGTGGGATATGCTACCAACCCCTTTGCAGGAAAGCCAGAGACCTTTGTCGAGCTGGCGGACCTCATGAGCAAGATGTGGGTTGCGTTCATCCACGACACCGACCCCAATGTCTGCAGCGGCCCCAAGACAGGTCCTACGTGGCCATTGTACACGGTGGATGAGCCTAACAACATCGTCTTTGATGTAAACCGTACCGGTCTGGCCTATGTTGAAGAGGACAACTACAGGGCGACAGAGATCGAGTATCTCTTGGAAAACGTCTTTGTGTAATGCTGACGCTTCAGCGCCCATCAAAGTCACCTCCAAATCATGTCTTGCCTCAAGTGCCTAGATTAATAGTACCTGATTAATCATTCTATCATAGCCTTTCTAATAGAAACACTTCATCTCGTTGAGCTTGCTTTCCACAGGCCATCCAGGCCTTCTCTAATGGCATCGTTTCAAGCTCGAAGCAGCACCTAATCAAAGGATCTTCCACTCTTACTCAAAGGCCCGCTTGTACATAGAGAAGTAATCAAGAAAATGCTCGGGATAATTCGGAGAGTCTCTATAAGCGAGTCCAAACCGGTTGCGTTTGGCGGCAATTCAGAGTATTTAGAGTTCATCGATATTAATATCTGCCCTTTGATCAATGCAAACCCAGCCGTTGCTCTGCAGGCTGTGGATTACTGAATGCTTGTGCCAAGACCTCAACCCGCTTCTCGTTACAATCCCGGTGTTGATCTCGCCGGCCTATCAGTTACCCCGATCGTGAACCAAAAAATGCCACAATACCAGCCACACCATCGCGGGGTGGCGGGGTAACGCAAACATATGCTCACAAGGAATCGCCAATGATGACTAGGCATCTCCACGAGATGGATGAGCTAGTTGCAGGATATATAGAACTCATGAGCATCGTTGTGAGATTATTAAGATCTACTCACCGTGAGAACGGCACTCTTCATCAACGGTAGCAACCCTGCGTCAACGACACATCAAGTTAATCGGGTCAAATGAGAGCAGTCGCCAAGCAGGTATTAGGGACGAGAATAGCTGCTGAGGCTACATTATCATCGCAATCCCCCAAGGACCCTGTTGACTCATTGATCTCTATAGCTATCTACTGGACTACCTTGTGTGGCGAGGGCCGATAGATCTAGCCGTCTTCTGCCGCAATCTTCATACATGAAGTATCTCTAGAGTCTGGAACATCCGAGGAACGTGATCAAGGCCTCGAACAAGATGTTGCAAATCATCTGAGCACAAATCCCACAGCAGCTTCTCATTCTCACGTCTTGACCGATGTCGTTCATTTAGCGTCAAGGAGATGGAGGGCGGACCGGTCAAGGTCCTCACTTTGAATAAGAATAAGCCTTGCGCCTCATCAGCCTAGACCTAGTCGATGGCTCGCAAGGTTTCCTGCTTCCGTCGTCAGCCTCGACCATGAGGATATGGAGATCTAATATGACATGATCTAGTGGCGTGGTGACCCCGACAAACTCAAGTCTGATGTGAGCCGTTTGGAGACCTCTATGGGCGAGAAACTATAACACTGCTATGAGTATCTATGTATTTAAACCCAGACTCATGTGTTTTCGGGCAAGCCAAGTCGTCAAAGGAAGGAGCAAGCATAACAACTTTGAACATGTACGGCATTCAATCAACAGTCTTCGGGAGGTCGCGAGATTCTTCCCCAAGCAAGATTCCACTACCGAGGAAATCGGTTGGGCTCGAGAGGAGAATGAGCTGCTTCTCCGCCAGCAATATCAGCAAAGCTGCCCCTTTTATGATGGCGTTGGATAAGCAGCTATACCAGCCCTACAGTCCACGAACGCCTCTGATCATGACGCCTATACAGAAAGATGAGGTGACCAGCTCAGCTCGGCGACAGCACCAGGGCGGCCCCTCCGACGAGTCTAGCGTCGACAATTACTTCGAAATCCCCTACGATGCTGACGAAACCCGAGCCGCGCAATCCCCAGAGACAGTGGAGGAAGAGAATATCGAACAGGAGATGACACAACACGAAAGGGACGTCGCAGAGGCATCCACCTTTCTGGAAGGCTTTATCATGGAACGATGGGAAACGCAATTGCAGGCGGGATACATCAAGATTGTCTGCAACTTGACCTTGGACGAGATCAGAGAGCTTGGTAGACTACGTATGGCAGATGGCACAAGAGAATGTCGAAAGCTCATCACGGCTCCGGTACTTCACGATGCCATCGGCCATGCTCTCTGGCTTGAGATGGCAAATGAGATTGGCCGGCACAAGATGACCACACAGTTCGCCAACACGAGCCTGGCTGCAGTGGCCGAGAAGGAGGAGACACCAAGACCTTCTGTCATCAAGTGGTCCGTCGAGAAAGATGTGGCCGAACGCAGAGCAAGATCGATGAGGAGGCGGGCTACAGAGGGCGATGTCTTCACTGAACCAACGCCGTCCTTGAACCACTCGGCTCCGCCCACCGCAGATCGTACAAGGCGAAAGAGCGAAATGCCGACCCTTCGACCCAATCAGATCATGTGCACAACATGCGGAAGCCGTGCGATGCCCGACTACAAATCTGACGAAGAGCAAAGCCAAACCGATGAGGACGAGAACTGCGATGTGGACATAAGCACCATGCGAGAGAATGGCGACGTTGAGGTACTGGAGGCGAGAGACAGTATGGAAAGGCAAGTGAAAAAGCGGAGCAGCATTTCGAGGCGGCTGTCCCTCAAGGTGAACCAGACTCTAACAAAGTTCGGTGAGGGTCTCGCGCCTGGCTACATGTACGGTGGTGGCGCGGGCGGCCGGGTGCTGAGTTGAGTGGCGAGCCGCAAGGGGAGGCTCTGCCATCCTGAGAGTGTTTGGCCGGGCCTATCTATGTTCAATAGGGACCTCTCGTTCCGGAACAAGGTGGCAGAAGTCAGTTGACATGGCTCGATGCCATGGATGAGTACCGTTTGTACAGATCATGGCTCGGGAAGTAATGTAGGTGGAGGAGGATACCCAGAATGATACCATCATGGTGAGAATGAGAGACTCCTGCACTCAGGAACCTGGATAGTCTGTGGAAGGTTGATCCATTTGGTTGCAGTTCTGCACCACTGACTCCGTTGATCCTCAAGTTCTATTCTGAATACGGTGATTGTTAGCGACATTTTGGTTATGCCACGGACAAGCCGCGCCGAACTCGGCCGGGTGATGACCCGGTTGCCGTCACTTATTGACTTGCCTCATGTAAGCTGAAATTGTCCTACTCTTGCCCTGGTGCCTGTGCTCCATCTTTGATGAACTCTCCTCTCAGTCAGCACCTAATTATGAACCCAGACACCCACGATACACAGTCAATCAAGGCTGCTGTGCTTCTTTCAACTTCACGCCAGCAAATTATGTTGGCCTGCCACACTATTCAAGGCTAGCTCTGAACGGAATGTCTCATCTGGGCACGCCAATCGCGTCTACCGGTTTCTGTCGCCCCTGGATTGTGGCGTCTGCCGGCTCCTGAGTCATTTCTGCCGCCAGCAAAGGTCAAAGGCACGTAGGTTATCATCATATTACCATCCCGACGCCATCACCATGGGTCTGGAAAGTACCGACAGATCGAACAACCAGTGTTGTCTTCTTTTTTGGATCACTTGTCGACTTTCCGAAGCGATGTTTTCCCCGCCAGCGAGACAAATGAGTTGTGACTTGCTGCGAGTGCGAGGTCCATGACTGTACACTACCAAATCATCAACTTGGCTTGCCTAGCTTGCTTGGCCTAGGCTGAACCAGTGTTTGATTAAACAACGCCATCGCGGCTGCAGCTAAGCTGTCTTGTGGACACCTCCAACGTTGCTCCTATTTCCGCGAGGGTAGGATGATAAGAGGCTCGTTGAAACGTGCGAAAGCTCTTCACCTGTTCATGCTGTTCAACTTGGGCATTGTCACAGAGAATGATGAGGCCTGATATCTCCAGGGTAGCGAAGACTCCGCCAGACTCCGCGATGAGTCGGCTTTTTCGTGTTTTTCCGGACAAACGACGCGGAACATGAAATCTCCACTGCGGAACCGCAGAGGCGATCACGTTGAAGCTATCCCTGGCTCAGCCCTTCAGCTGTCAAGGGGGTGGTGCAACTTTAGCGCCATAGTGACAGGGGTCAGTGACCGTCGTGGTGATGATTGACCATCAAAATACCAAGTCAGCCTAAGCCGAAGTAGAGAAACTGGGTAAGCTTTCACGCTTTTCACGGGTACACGGGCTCAACGGTGGACTTCATTACCCCTTGCAGCGAGTTAGAAACTGTCTCTCCCCCGCGCTTAGCTTCCCATGCCTAGCCAGTCACTCTAGGCAGAGACATTGCCATTTGGCCCCCTCGTCCTCTTCACATCATGCTTCGTGAAAGGCTCCTCCTGTCTTTTCTGACTCTGTTGACCGTTGTCGACGTTCCGTTCCTTGATATCCTTTGATTGCTGTTGTGGTTTGCCTGGGAGAGATGTCGCGGATATCAGCCCAGCTATGGCTGTCTCTCTTCCTCATCGGCCTTGGGAGAGCCGCAAGTATCGTTTATGTCACTGATCTTTCCATTTACACCTTGTTGGTATGTCCAAAACCTTTGCCGGAATGTTGATTAAACGATACTGACCCATATCAGGCGCCGTGTGTTCAGACTGCCGTGTCGTACAATATTTTCTCCCAGACCTACTCGGCGTGCGGTGAAGCACCGACAGATTTGCAGTCATGCATATGCACAAAGAACAACAACCTCGCCGCCATCTCAACATCCATCGCCAGGTCAATCAGCTACAGCTGTGGCTCAACCGCATCCGATGACCAGACCAGCGCCGCGGCAGTCATCAGCCAGTACTGTAACCCCGATACGACAGTCAACTTTCCGACGCCTACGACCAACATCGTTACCAAGTATGCCACCGATATCGCCGAGTTCGCCAACATGGCCCCGTGTGCCCAGTCTGGCGTGTCGTACGCCATCAGCTCAATGTCAACGTATTGCCCTGAAGCCGCAAGCCTGATGGCGCCCTGCATCTGCTCGAAGAACGACAACTCAGCACGAGTCAGCCGGTCCATCGCATCGCTTGTACGGTACTCATGCTCCAACGCCGCCGACGTGACTTCGGGTCTCGCTTTCTACGATGCGTACTGTGCCATGAATAAGGGCACCACATCGTTTCCGCAGCCTTCGCCGCCTCCAGGAGATATGACCTACTACATGACGGCGCTCTCCCAATATAGCTCGCTGGCCGCATGCGCACAGTCAGGGTTTTCGGATGCTATCTACTCGCTTACGAGATACCAGTGCCCGACGGGCCCTCAGGCCTTGGCATCTTGTATGTGCTTGAAAGATGGAGTGACTAACATCGTCATGAGCACGGTGACCTCAGATATCAAGTGGTATTGCTCATCTACGGCTACGGATGATGTATCTTCTGCAGTTGCCGTGTTGGATTACTATTGCAAGGCAGCTAGAAACGAGGTGGTGGCCACTGTCGCTGAATCAAGTGAGTAGATCATGCGTCATGATCGCATCGGCTTTGACTAACCAAGCGATAGTTGCTCAGACTTATCCAACAGCACAGGCCGGCACGGGGTCAGGGACTTCGCGCGCCGAAGCTACTGCTACTGCTACTGGCTCTTCGGGTACTTCTGGCGACGGTACGAATACCAATGGCAAATCGAAGTCCAGCATTCCAAGCCTTGCAGCCATCATCGGAGGTGTTATTGCTGTCGTTGGTGCCTTGTCGATTGCCGCTCTCATCGCGTTCATCATCTACCGCCGTCGGAAGAAGAACGAGGCTGGGTTCCCGCTTCCAGGTGCTGCCGGCCCTCCTGAAATGGCGGGCAAACCTGAACTAGGCGGCACGATGCTATCCGAGCTGCCACCCAAAAGCCCTCAGATGAGCGTCTCTTACACGACTGGTTCTCCGCATCCGGACACCATATCGCCTGCGTCAAATGCTGGTGGTGTATGGGCCCAATCCCCCCCCGGCGTGGAACTCCACGGCCAGACGAGATTGCCGTCCGAGATGCCAGCCAACACCAACGGCCAGCTGCAGCCTGCCGGACAATATCTGCCTTCGGAGCTCCAGGGACAGCATGGCCAACCGGCATATCCGCAACAGCAACCATATGGCCAGAGCCTGCCTCTCCCACCCGAGCTTCAGAACAGCTACAACCAGCCACATGTGCAGAATACCTTAGCAGAGGCTCATGGGCAACCGATTCATCAGATTCCGAGTGGGCTATCGGCGGTATATCAAGGGCAGGGACGAGACAGGGCGGAGCTTCAAGGGATGGGATGGCATGCAGGCCCGACACCAGGTTACTCTGAGATGGATGGGGGCCAGCAGCGACAACAATGATGGCACTGATAACGGCTGGGCCGGTGGTGGATTACTGGGAAGGGAGTTGAGGCCTAATGAAGACGACAGGAAGATACTTATCCTTGTTGAATCTTTAGCTTAGTTTAACGACGTAAGAAGAGATATACCCATTTTTACATACCAAGGGGACTAGAGTTTAAGCATCGGTGCGAGAAACTAGCTACATGCGCATTTGAAGGAAAAAGAGTGTCGAGGGAGGGAAAAAGCTAAGAATCAAGAAGAGCCATAAGCTAGAGGACAATATTGGAGCCTGTTTGAGGGTCAAAGTTGGGGATGCATCTGGTTAGTCTGGAGCTCACCCTTCGATGACTTGGGGTTTCGGTGAAGTCTTACCGAGCAAAGACAGAGGTGAAGATCGGCGTTCTCGGTCAGGAAGCTTTGACTTCATCAACTCACCGAGAGAGGGCCTCACCAGGATTGAGCGGAGCTGTTGATGACTCAGCCGGATGATCCTCGGGTGTCGATACAGCTTCCTTCTGCAAGGCCCTCTGATTGGCCTAACGAGTACCTTTGTCGCCCGTGGTTGCAGGCAGCTCCCCCCAGCCTTGTACCTGCACTGTGCGTTGGCCAGAAAACATTCGCCTGGTCGCGCTCTTCCCAAAATCTTGCGATCTGCCAATTAGCCGCCAAATCCCACCCAATTCCTTGTCGCTTGGAATCAACTCTTGACCGCCTGTACCAAAATTGGCGGCTCTCGAGAGACTTCTCATCTTCTTCCGTGGGGCTATCCTCCCTGCTTCTGTTTCCATCACAGCAACACCTACCTCAGCCTTCCCGACCGGTGGGGTGTTTGACGCGCGACGCAGCGAGCCCATCGCCAAACAAACCTACTTACATTCCGACCACAAACGACCTCGCAATCCTCTTTCGATGTCCATGACTAGACACTGAGCTTACAACAACATGGCAGCGGCGGTGGATGTAGGCTATGTGGCCGGCCACCTAGGGCTGTCCGAGTCGACGGTCTCGACAGCCACAACCGACCCGACCCCCGAGCTCGTCGCGAGCCTCCTCGAAGCCGTCATTGCGAAGGCACGCGAGTACGATGAGTTATATGCTCAGAAGCTTCAGGTCGACATCGAGCTCGAAAGCGCACACCACAGCGCCGAATCAAGATGCCAGACATTCAAGGCGACAGCCGACAAGGCCCTGAAGGATGTCGAGGAGATTCGCCAGAAGCTCAAAGAAGAAGGTTTGTACAATGACGAGATTGTTCGATTGGGGTATCAATTTCTAGGTGACTAACTTGACCATGACAGAAACAAAGCGACAAACGGTCGAGAACGAGCTCCAGTCGCTCAAGTCCCGCGGATCCGATCACGACTCCGAGATCACTACTCTCCGCGACCGCGTCGAGTCCCTACAATCTTCCAATCGCGCGAATATGGCTTTGCTTGAGTCTCGAAACGCCCGCGATTCAGAGCTGTCTGAAGAGTTGGCGAAGCAGCACCAGAAGAACGTCCAGCTCCAAAAGGAGATCACGGCTCTGCAGCAGTCGGTTCAGGCTGCTCAGGCCGCTGTGAGTAGCGCAAAGTACCGAGAGGAGTCACTACAACAACAACTCGATCTTGCTCGACGCAATGGCGAATGGTTCGAGACCGAGCTCAAGACCAAGAGCGAAGAAGCTCTCAAGTACCGCCGCGAGAAGGGCGCTCGGATCGCCGAATTACAACGACAAAACGAAGACGCGAAATCTAGTATCGAATCCCTGAAGCGAGGTGAACAACAGCTTCGAGATCGCCTCGACGCAGCTCAAGCCAAGGCGGAAGAGGCCCTCACCAAGGTCCAGCAACAACAGGAAGCATTCGCCCGCAGCGAGGAGAGCTACAAGCATGAGATCGAGAGCAAGCAGCGCGTCGTTGATATGACCAACCAACTTGCCGACAGTCACAAGGCCCGTGTGCAGACCCTGGAGGGCGAGAAGGAAGCCTTGAAGGAGAAGCATGCAAACGAAGTCCGTCGCATACAGCACGAGCTCGAACGCGAGAGGGAGACTTGCCGTGCCCTGGAGGAACGGGTGACTCAGCTTGAGGGCGAGGTCGACGAGCTTCACGCCCGCATTGAACAAGGACCCCCACCGGGATCTGCACCTCAGACACCCCGTATGAATGGATCCCTTCTCGGAAGGCCTGCCTCGCCTTTTGCTACTCCTGCTTCTGCGCGAAACAAGTCCGCCATCACCGCAACACAGGCTATCGACGAATTGTACAAGGTCAAGGGGCAGCTGGCCGGAGAGAAGCGCCGTAATCAACAACTCGCCGAGGAGCTCGACAATATGATTGCTCTGTTGGAAGCCAAGACACCCGAGATCGAGGAGCTCCAGAATGAGGCCGATACCCTGAGGTCCGAAATTACTAGGATGTCCGAACTATCTCAGTCAAGCTTCGAAGAGCGCGACGCAGCAAAGAAGAGCGCGCGAAAGGCTGAGAGTGCCTTGGCTAACGCTCAGGCCGAGTCCAAGATCCTCCGCACACAACTTCGTGACCTCAGTACACAGATCCAGATGTTGGTCTTCAACATGCATGCCCGCGAAAAGGGCTTGGAGCAGCTGACTCGCGAGGAGACGGTCCGCCTGGAGCAACTTTCCCGTGGAGAAATCGCCGAGGGCGCTCTCAACGACATGTCGGATACCCACCAGTTCATTACCCAGAAGTTCGTCGTCTTCAAGGACATTCAGGAGCTGCAAGCCAAGAATCAAGAGCTTCTGAGGGTAACCCGCGAGCTGGCAGAGCAGATGGAGAGCGAAGAGGCTGTTGCCGCCAAGAGCCAGGCTGTGGAAGATCACCAATCGGTTGAGCGACTGCAACAAGAGCTCGCCAACATGATTGAAGAGACCAAGTCCCTGAGATCAACAATGGAGAGCTTCAAGTCCGAGCGCGACATGTTCAGACGTCTCCTTCAGCAAAAGGCCTCTGCCGGCGAGCTCGCTTCTATCCTTGGCTCCGACGACGGCCAGCGCCTCCCCCTCACTAGTATCGAGACTGAGGAAGGTGACGGCCTGTCCCCACAAGCTGCGCTGCGTAATCTGCAAGTCGAATTCGACACTTACCGAAACGACGAGGAATCCGTCCGTCGCTCCTTGCGGGAGCAGATTGACAGGCTTTCAAGCGAGAAGAATTCCCTTCAGGGCGAGGTTGCAAAGATTACCAGCCAGATTACCCTTGCCTCCGAGAGATACGAGATGCTCCACTCCAATTTTGTTGCGCTGCAGAGCGAGAACAAGGAGATTCAGAAGCGCAACCAGACGCTCTCAGAGGACTCCATCAAGCACGAAATCCGAACCCAGCAAGTTGCCGAAGAACTCATCGATGCCAAGGGCTTGCTCGAGAGCGTTCGAAACGAGGCGGCTAACCTCAAGGCAGAGAAGAAGTTATGGAAGGACATCCAGGATCGTCTCAATCAAGACAACGAGAGTCTTGTGCAGGAGAAGACGAGACTCAACAATCTTTTGGCAAGCCAGCAATCCATGCAGAACGAGCGTGACATTTCTGAGTCTGAGTACAGGCGGAAAGCTCAGTCCAAGATCGACAATCTTGAACAAGAGCTGAACAGCACGAAGCGCAAGCTGTCTGATGAAATGGAAGAAGGCAAGAAGCTTCAGCTCAGGAAGGAGTTCGATGCTCGCGAAGCCCAGAAGCGCATCGATGAGCTCTCTACCAGTCTGAGCCAGATTCGCGAGGAGCACGTCGCTGTTAAGACCAGCCGCGACCACCTGCAAGCTCGCGTTGATGAGCTCACCATCGAACTTCGCAATGCGGAAGACAGAGCTGGTCGCCTGGCGCCCCGGCCAACGCCAAGGCCCGGCACGATGGCACCTCCTACCCAGACTGACCAAGACAGCGAGGCCGAGGTTCGCGAGTTAATCAATGAGGTTTCCGACCTCAAGAGGGAGCTTGACATCGCCAAGTCTCAGCTCGAGAATGCCAGGGAACAGACAGAGCAATACAAGCAACTCAGCGAACAAAATGAAGAAGCTCTTACCGAATTCACAACCACCACAGAGCAATTCAGGGAGGAGATGGATGCTGCGTTCGCGGCCAAGGACGCCAAGATTAAGGAGTTGGAGCAGCGTGTTGAAGATCTGTCATCGGAACTCGCTAGCTCCAACAAGGAACTGTCCCACCTCCGCGACTCCCAAGCCGAAGTTGCCCGCAAGTACGAGGATGAGAAGACGATTCTAGACGAGGAAGTGAAGCGTTTGAAGGAAGAAGCGGACCGCCACTCAGAAGCCGCCAAGTTCCACCAACAGGACCTTCGTGCTCAGTCAGAGATCACCGCCAAGGCTCAACAGGACTACGAACACGAACTCGTCAAGCACGCCGAGGCTGCGAAGCTCGTCCAACAGTTGCGCACCGAGTACAACGAGCTCAAGAGCCAGACGGCGACTCTGAGAGCCGAGGCGGAGTCGGCCAAAGTTGCCCTGTCTCAAAGTGAAAGTTCCTGGGAAGAGAGGAAACAGCGAATCGAGCAGGAAATGTCAGAAATCAAGGCTCGCCGCGATGATGTCAACGCACAGAACAAGCTTCTGCACGAGCAGCTGGAGAGCATCACGAAGCAATTCTCTGCGCTCAAGGAGGGTCGCAATGCGGCGGCCGGGGACGTCAACGATAGCGCGGACACTAGCAGCGACGGTGCAGCCGACGGTCTTCGGGAACTCAACAATTATCTAAGACGGGAGAAGGAGATCTTGGAGGTGCAGTACGACCTCAAGGTGCAGGAATCCAAACGCCTGCAGCAACAGCTCGAGTACTCCCAATCCCAGCTCGATGAGGCTCGGTTGAAGCTCGACCAGGAGAGACGCTCACAGGCTGAGAGCGGCCAAGCCTCCGTTGCCCACAAGGATCTGATGGATAAACTCAACGAGCTCAACCTTTACCGTGAGAGCAGTGCCACCCTCCGCAACGAGCTCGCCCACGCCCGGACGCAAATCTCCGAGAAGAACACCAGAATCGAGGAATTGGAAGGCAAGGTACAGCCTCTGGAGGCTAGGATCGAGGAGCTCCAGACTCAAAAGGGCTTCCTCGAGGAAGAAATCAAGCAAGTTCAGGAGGACCGCGACAGGTGGCAGAAGCGAACCGAGGGCATCCTTACAAAGTACGGTCGCGTTGATCCCGCCGAGATGGAGCAACTCAAGCAGACCATCAATGATCTGCAGGCCGAGCGCGACGCTCTCAAGGAGTCTGAAGGCCCTCTTCGAGCAGAGTTCGAGGAGATCAAGCAGACATTGGAGACGGAGAGGACCAATTGGGCGAACGCTCGCCAACGCATGACCGATCAGTTCAAAGAGCGGTCACGTAAGATCACTGGCGAGAAGAATGAGGCAATTGGTGCACGGAACGAGGCGGTCACGGAGAAGGACGCTGCGATTGCTGAGCGTGAAATACTGCAGCAGCAACTCAACTCTATGAACACCGAGCTCGAGACAACAAGACAGAATTTGCAGACGACAACACAGCAGCGTGCGGAGTTTGAGCAGCAAGTCAAGAACTTCCAGCAACAGGTACAAAGGCTACAGCAGGATGCTCAAGCCAACCAATCTAGCGCGCCACCTCCTGCCGCTCAACCCACGACAGACGGGTCTCCACCAGTATCTTCGGAAGTAGTCGCCCAGTTGGAGCAGCAACTCGCCGAGATGCGAGCCCAATTGGAAGCCATCTCAGCCCAAAAGACGACCGCCGAGCAGGAGCTTGAGGCCCTGCGATCGCAACTGCAGACAGCCGTCTCCGAGAGAGACCAGGCTGTCGAGGCTGCACAGCAGGCTGCCCAGGCGCAGCTTCAGCCCGCCGCCCAGTCGACGGCGGAGCCTGTTGCCACAAACGGCGCGAGTGGCTTATCCGATACTGAGCGGAAGGCTTTGGAGGAGAAGATTGCTACCGCCGAAGCCAAGGCTACAGAGGCTGACCGCAAGGCGAAGGAGCTCGAAGAGAACATCACCCAGACCATCAAGGAGCGGTCTGATAAGATGCGCAACGCACTCAATGAGAAGCTACGCCAGTCTCGCGAGAAGATGGAAGCCGAGTTCGCCACGAGGGTAGAGCAAGAAAAGGTCATTTGGAAGGCTGAGCAGCAAGGCGCCGCACCTGCTAAGCCTGCGGGAGAACAACCGGCTGTGCCTGCGACGCCCATCAAGCAGCAAGACCCGGACGCAGCTCCGGCAACGCCAATGACCGGTACACCTGCTGGTGCTGCGGATCTATCTCAACTCCCCGATGCCGAGATTCGGAAGTTCCTTTCTACCAATGCTACCGTGCGGAACATTATGTCGGGAAATCTTAGAAAGAAACTCGAGGAACAGACTGCCAAGGTTAAAAACGAGACAGAGACGAGTATGAGGGCCGAGTTCGAGCAGAGAATCGCAAACGCTCGCGAGGAAGGTCAGCTGCTGGCACAGAAGAAGTCTGCGCTGCAGATCAACATGAAGGACAATCAGCTCAGAGGTGCCAACGCCAAGATCGAAGTCGTGTCCACGGCCGCAACAAAGACACCTCAAAGACCCGTTGGGGAAGTTTGGGAGGAAGCTAAAGTTGCCAAACCAGCTCCCGCCGCGCCGCAGCAAAGCCCGGCGAAGCTCGCTGGCAACGCACAACCCGCCGCACCCCGTCCTTCGATCTCGGCGCCCTCAGCTGCCACACCAGCCCAAGCTGCTGCCCCGACACCTGGTGAGTTTATCCAAATGAACGTGCAACACTCTACTCTTTCTAACCGTCCTCAAGCCCCACCAGCCTCAACCAACCAAGCACAACCATCAACCGGGGCTGCTACTAGCGGAATCCCTGCGCCGGGCAGTAGCATCCCTCAGAAGAGACAAATACCTACTCCTGGGGATACCAAGCCGGCAGCCAACAATGGTGCAGCGAACCCGTTCGCGGCCGGTGCTGCTAATGGCACTCCGGCCCAGGCCAACCCGTTCTCACAGAGTACACAAGGACAGCAGCAGCAGCAAACACCACAACAGCAACAGAACCCCTTCGCTTCCAGTACTCAAGGGGCACCGGCGGGTCAGACCGCACCGCAAGGTCATGGGCTACCGCAACCACCGGCTCAGGCTGCTCCAGGCCAAAGGAGTGGCATCCCTCTTCCAGGACGAGGCGGTGCAGCTGGTCGTGGTCGGGGTGGCGCTTACGCTGCCGGAAATAGGGTGTCAAGCGGAGGTGCAGAGAGAGGTGGTCTAGCAGGACGTGGCGGACGTGGTGGTGGCCGAGGAGGACAAAATGCCGGCTCGTTGAACCCTGGTGCCAACGATTTCCAGCCTGGTAACAAGCGGCCTAGAGGAGATTCCGAGGCCGGCGGAAATGCTGGTGCGAAGCGAGCCAGAGGAGGTGGACACTGAGTCTCGACTGGAGACACGAGCTCATGGGCGATGTGGTAATAGCGGTGGTTATTGCTTTCCAGCTTTCAATCTGTATCGGTATGCAAAAGGGGTGCAAGGTGGTTCAAGGAATGGATGAAAACGGGCCGGCCACAGCGGTCTGCGAGTGTGTATAACCAGCATATACTCTACAAAATGAATTTTCCTATGTTGAGCAGATGTGTTTTTGTTGCCAGTTGTGTGCTGCTGCACTTTCACCCTCTTTCATTCTTACGTAAGGACGGCCAAATCTGAACAACACGGCGATATGCCTCATCGATTCGATCGGATACAATGAGCCATCGCATCTGTCGTGGTTCATCAAATTTCCAGAGCCCATGAGTTGAGATACTCCATCATTCCTACCTCACCTACCAGGTAAAAGCAACTTACTTCTACCCATGAGGCAACTCAGAGCTCTGGCACAACGAGCTACTCGAATGTATCCTACTCGGACGTATTTTCCTTCTTATTCCAGGATTTGTAATGTGTTCCGTCAGACAGTCGGACAGTCTGTCAGTCTGTCAGTCTGAAACGGAGAAGAAGGCTAAGCTGGCACGTTTTGCATACCGGACCGTCCACCAACTCCAATTGAGAGCACATCGGCCTGGAAACTGACTACTCGACTCGCGCAAAGGTAAAAAGCTGGTGTCATGGCAGATCTCTTGATCCCGGGACTTCGTCCCCTCTCAAACAATCTCCAGGACCCGCACCGGAGTCCATAGCAAACAAGCCCTACCCTCCGGAAACGCGGTAACCCTGTCAAAAAACACAACACGTCTAGAGATGGGCCGTGAAAATTATATACACCACCCCGTCCGGTCCAATCCACCAAAGGCTCCATGGACTGATTCCGGCTTGCTCACGACAACACACCAAGCCATTGGATTCTATCCGCCCGGCTAGCTCAATCGGTAGAGCGTGAGACTCTTAATCTCAAGGTTGTGGGTTCGACCCGTAAGTTATAGCTCAATGCCACATGATGATCATGGAACATCATCGCTGACTCTGCCTAGCCACGTCGGGCTCAATTCCCGTCAGCGATTGACGCAATTTCTTTTTTCTTTTCTCGACACTTTTGTCCACCTTGTGGTTGAGTAAATTTTAAATCGTTTCTGCTCATTCATGTCTTGCTTCTCGTGTGTTGTCTCTCTCTCACAGCTCAATCTCTGGGGTCCTCGCCCTGCACCCAATAACCGTCCTGGGATCCGGCACAAAGCGACTGACGAACATGCTTGCCGGGGGCTTTCCTTCCACAATCCTCCAATCGTAGTTCATGATTAGATGCGCCAACACAATCTTCATCTCGTTGCTGGCAAAGAATCGTCCCGGGCACGCGTGCGTTCCATGGCCAAAGGCGAGGAACTCTGGACTCGTCGAGACAAACTGCCACCGGTTCTCCTGCCCCGGCTCTTCACGCATACGCAGGAACCTGTGGCCGTCGAACTTTTCGGGCTCGGGTCCCCAGAGTGCTGTATCGCGGGTGTTGTGTGTGGCTACGGTGATCAAGGTGCCCTTTGGGAGGTGGGTTCCGTCAGAGAGGGTCATGGCCTCTTCGACTCTGCGGTTCATGATATCTAGAGGGCGTGTAAGCAGGTCGTCGGTCCAAGATCCTCGCGGTAGGACCCGAATGTGCTTCCGAGGACCCAATATGTGCAATCGCTGGCTCTCTTTCATACAGCTGTCCATCAACTTCAACTTGAACAGACTGTTCTTGCTCCAACCCCTATCCTCGGTAAAAACCTTGACAATCTCTTCTCTCAGCAGAGTGAAGTACTCTGGATACGCCAGTAAATCATACAATATGGCAGTCACCACAGAAGACGTCGTGTGAATCGCCGCAAATGTGAGAAATAGCTGCCCAGCGACGACATCAAACTCTCGTCCGCGCCGAACATCGTCAATCCATGACAATGAATCCATAGGTCTTTCTTTCTTATCCCTCGCGAGCCTTCGCGCCGCAAGCTCCGGCTCCATAATCTTTCGTGCCTGCGTGATTTGACTTCGCAGGTAGTTCAGCGTCGGCACGAAGCGATGCACCAGTGGGCGGAGAAGGACAGGCCAGGCGCGCAGAGCTCGGCCTGCGCGGAGAATGACACCGGTGAAGTTGATGGAAACTGCTATCCACTCTTTGTCGCGACAGAGACGGTCCCCGAGGAGGATCTTTGCAGATAAGCGTGCAGCAAGTTGAGTGGCCACGGGAAAGAATTTGACTTCTTGCCATTCTTTGCTTGACGGGAGTTGTTCTCTGAGGATGAGAGACGCCTCTTCGCGGAGTCGCTCCGTCAAGTACACTGAGATACCGATCAGCATTGGCGCTTTTGATGTCTTTGCCTGTCTCTCGCTGTTTCGAGGAGCTCACTTACTCAGTTCTTGGTTGAGGTTCTTCCGCATGGCTTCTTGTATGATTTCTCCCCTAAGCCCATCTTGCAGGATATCCAAGCCGGGATACCGCGTGAGCCATTGCTATGACCGCCGAGGTTAGAAGAATCTTGCTCATAGGCCCTGACCTTTGGTCAATTCAAAGTTCCCTATTCTACAGACTTACTCGGTCGATGAATCCGGTGAATGTTAAGCGTTTGTCATTCCGAACTTCGTCGCATAGACTCGGAGGCAGCATCACCAAGGGACCAAACGGGGATATCACTTGAAATGGCCGGCCGTGTGTCTACGAATTCAGGTCAATATCGTGAATTCTCAAAGATTGAAGTCAATTTCAGTATACTTCTTTGAATCCTGCCCGCAAGAGCTCGAAGGCGTTGTTGTTCCATCTTTCTCTCGCCTTCTCATATGACCATTCTCCTCGTTCTTTGCCGATCAATTTGAAGCCCACGTACGGCTTATCTTCGCGGAAATGCCAAGCCAAAAGTCCTACAGCACCGAGAGAAGCGAGTAACAGTGTCGTCAAGGTTCCAAGCTGGTTCCATGGATGGTAGTCAACGAGAGGTTGTAGGAGGATGCCCATGTTGTTCCGGAGATTTGGAAGCCCTGCGATGGTGATCCTAGTCTTGACCGTCTTAGCGTAGCCTGGTAACGCGGGGAAGCTCGGCAGTTGTGCCTCGATGTCAATGAGGATCTTGTGGCTTCAGGTTGCTCTTAGTTCTCTGCCCAAAGTAACTGGTTGTCTGAAGTCAGAAATGGATGGGTGTGCAGCGTTTTTTTTTCCTGCGTGCCGCTGGATGAAGAACACGATGGGGAGATATCAGACCTTGGGATGAAGCGGGATTTCTGTCCTTTATCCTGAATTGCATGCTACATTACTCGGTGTAACAGTACTTTGACTTTGCCATGGTTCGGCCTTTCGAATCCAGCGAGGCCGTGCTGATACACGCTGTGAACTCTATTTTAAGCTGCAGCGGGGGATGAAATCGGATCAGCTGCACGAACCCACAGACCCAGGGGTTCGTTGGAGACTGAAGCTCTTCACGGTGAGATATACCGAGAAGTGAACAAGGACTCCTGATTCACAATGAGTACTGACTAGGCCAGAAAGTGTGCCTCGAAAGAGATGTCTGATTACCAGTAACATGCTACGTAGTCCGAGTCTCTGAGTAGTTGATGCTAGATATTAAAGCAATATTGCGATTCCGGCTACATGGTACTCATTAGATACATCTCGCGCGTGCTTGACCAAAAACACCAACATGATGTATCAAACACTTGTATGAGCTACCCTACACACTGAAAGCCAACTACTAACAGAGATTATAGCAAGTACTATTGTTGGTATACACATAGGCAGGTCAGACCTTTCGGTCGCAACGAGGTCAATAGGTCAGTATAGGTCTATTACGCGTGTATATAGGAGAGGAAGTTCGTAAGTAGAGCCCACGATCCCTCTGTAAGTATAAGTAAGTAGAAGGGTCCGTCTATACGGGCCCAGACTACCTACTTACTACCCCTACCTAACTACTTAATAAAGCCCTTTTTTACTTTATAATCTAATATTAATAATCTTTTATTTTTATAATAAAAAAGGGTAGAATAGGGGCTAGGTCCCCCGCTAATAAGAACTAATAATAAAATCTATTATTAATTTCCTATTTAGAAATACTTAAAACTATATACTAAAATTTTAATATAGCTTTTACTATAATTATTTATATAAAAATTTTATTATCCCCTTTTTTTAATTACTTCTTAATTTTTTAATATATATAATTTATATATTTAAACTCCTTAAAAATTATTAAATTTAGTATAATTAAAAAAGAGCTTTTTATTAATTTAACTACGCTCTAAATATATATATTTCTTTTTAAACTAAAGCCCGAGAGGTATATACGTTTATTAAATAACTTACTATTTATAATATACTACTATTTTAATTACGTATTACTTACCTTTCTATTTTAATTATAATAATTCCTTTATTAATAAATTACTCGAGGGACTTATTTAATATACTTTTTATAAGCCCGTTAACTAGGTTATTATTATTACTAATCTAACGGATCTTATAGAGCTTATAGTATTTATATAATTATTAAAGTATTATAATATCTATTATAAAGCGCTTTTCTTTTATAATACCTAGCTTAATAAGGTATTTATATAATAAGTATAAATTTATATAAATTATTATAAAGATTTTTAAAACGTCGAGTTATTTAGTAATAAGGTCTAGGGTAGTTAAAATAATATAAGTAACGTTAATGCTTATAATTATATTATAAACCTCTAATATTAATACGCTCCGGGTAATCCTTTTATTTTTCGTAAAGCTATAATAAATAATATTATTATTAATTATAAAGCTCTCGTTAGTTTATTTTTTATTTATAAGGATAATAATATAACCTAGCTATAAAGTATAATTAGTATTATTTATAAATAACTTATTTATAAAGATAAAGAGTTTAGTTATAGTTAAATCTAATAATACAAATATAAGCCCTTAGTCTAAGTAATCTATTTATTATTTAATATAATAGTTTAGCGTAGTATAGTTAGTAAATAATAGATCTATTTAGTATTAAGTAGTAAATAATATATTAAAAACTACTTCTAATTAATAAATTAATATAATATAAGTACCTCGGGCTCGCTACTTAACGAATTATTATTTAGTATTTAATACTAAGGGGTTAACTTACTTAAGCTTTTTTCTCTAGTTCTTCTATCTAAGTACTATATTACTACCTTTTAGTAAAATAATTCCGCTATTAAAAATAAATAGCTCGTTAATTAATAATTACTATTTTAATTTAGTTAGTAACTTAGTATACTTAAGCTTAGTCTCTTTTTTTTAACTAAAGGTCTTATTTAATAATCTAATTATATTATTAATTTATATTTTAATAATACTAAATAATCCGCTTTTTTTTATTAAGATTAGTAAGTATAAGTCGAACGTAAATATTATTATCTAAAGTATTTTTAAATAATACTTACTATATATTACTTATTAATAAGTATTAGATTTTATAAAACTATATAGTAACTATATAATATATAAAATAGTACCCTTAGGGTATAAATAACGGATCTAAGCTAATAATTAAATAAAAACCTTATAATAAAGAAGTTAGCTCGATTATATATATACTTAAGTAATATTTTATAGCTAAATAACGTAACCTTTTTAGATTAGGGTCGGGGCTAAGGTAAAGATTAAACGTTAATTAGTTTTTTAAATTATTAATAACTACGTAAGGATCTCCTTTTTTCCCTCGTTATTATACCCTTATATAACTAAATAAGACTTTTTAATAGGGTTAAGTCCTAGGTTCTTTATTTTATTAATAAATCGAGACTTAAATATCTTTATATTCCTATATTTAGGGCTAAGTTAAATAAATTTAATTATATTTTTCTTAACTAGTCCTAAAAGCTCCTTATTAATAAATTTTATAAAAAGTGCTCTTAGTATAGTAATAATACCCTTATTATAGAGTTTAGTAACTAGCTTAAAATTTACCTCCTTTTTAAATATAAAATAAGTAATAGTTATAAAAGTATTATTATAGCCGCGCTATATTAATATTTTTTTAGTCCTCCTTTTTTATAATAAAAGGTTATTATTAATTATTACAATAATCTTATTAAGGACTTTGTTAATAATAGTATTATTATTAATTAGTTAGTTAATTATAGGGATTAGTAAGCGGTTAACGTACTCTATTATTATAGCTAGTAGCTCGGGGTTAACCTTTTTTAAATACTAAGGTTTAATTATAATAGCCTAAAAGCTTATTAAGCTATAAAGTAAGTTTATTATATAAATAATACTACTTATTAAAACGAGCTTAAATAAGCCCTTTTATTCCTTACTTTTTCGCTAGATTTTAATATTTAATTATAATAATAGATTAATAATATAAGAAATATTTAGTTTATTTTAAGTAGTTAGTACCTCGCTTATTTACTTATTAATATAAAGTCTATAGACTTTTTTTATTACCTTCCTAACTACCTCTATATATTAAATAATATTTAGTAATAGTAAAGAGTCGTTAGAAGTACCTAAAAAAGCTCTGAAAATAAGGAGTATAAAAACGAGGCTATTTAGGCTAATTATATTATTAATTACTTTAATTATAGCCTAAAGTATAGCCTCTGTGCTTATTAATAAGTACTTATTTTAAATAATATTATATACTTTTTTAAGTACTACGTAGTATTTCTTAGCCTTATTAATATTATTATAAGCTTTAATAAGTACTTCTTTAACTTTAATAAATATAAATTTAGTAAAAGACTTAAACTTTATAATACTAAAGTTCTTATTAGTATTTATAATAATTTAGTCTAGTAGACTAAGGTAAACGTCGATTTAATATAACTAAAGAGCTTCTTATATATACTTCGTAATTATATTTATAAAGAACCTTATTACTTAAAAAGAAGTAGTAGTATTAACGACGTAAAATACTAGTCGGTTAGTACCCTTATAATTTATTAAGTATATTACGTTAATTATAATTTTATAATTAAAATCGTAATTATTTTATAAGGTAAATTTAAATCGGCTAGGGGTAGTACTGTTAAGTTAGTATTATTAATAAACCTTTATAAGCTTTTTAAGGACTATAATCTCTACGTTATTACTAAACTACTAAAGTAGCTTTAAGAAATAAGGAACTAAAGGGTAGCTAAAGTGCTAATATAAGTAACGTAATTCGCCCTTTATTAAGTAATTAATAATAACTTTTTTATTATTAAAGAGTAAAAGCTAAGAGTATCCTTATTTATAAATAATAAGTACTATAATATCTCCCTTAATTAATAAGTTATTAATATTATTAAAGTATACTCCTAGCTTATTTATATCCCTTAGGTAGTATAAAAAAGGAGTATTAGTTAGTAAAACGTAAAAAGTAATATTACTAAATAGGGTACTAATAATTATAAATCTTAATAACCTTATAGGTTTGCTATTATTAAATTAAATACTTATTTTACTAGCTCTAAAGGTATTAAAAATAACTTCGGGTTATTATTATTATAATATAAAGAATTAAGAATAGCCCGTAATTAAGAATTCTATAGCGCTAGTATTAAATATAATACTTTAAAAGTCCCTTAATAAGTACCTCTTATTTAATAAAAAAGAGGTCGCTAGTTTTATAAGCTTAGTTAACTCGTTAATAGAGGTAATATTAATAAGGTTATACTCTATTACTTAAGTAGCGAGGATATTTATAAAGGTTTTATTATTAGTAATAGTTATAAGGTATACTATTAAAATCTAGACTTCGTCCTCGTAATTATCCTTATAGTTAAAGTCGAGGCTATTAAAATATTAAATTATAATATTATTATTATTATTATTATTAATAGGGGTAGTTCCCTTATAAAAAGTAAGGAATTATAAGTATAAGCTCGGTATAAATCTCTTATTTTTTTTTTATTATTCTCTATACTTTTAATATACTTAACGTCGCTCGTCCTCTAAGTACTTAGTTAATTAATAATTAGTTTTATAATAAACGAAGTACTTTTTATTAGTAGTACTATAGCTACGTTAATTTTATTTATTAAATCGGGTCTCTTTATTAGAGTTATTATAAGTATAATTAGTTTAATAAGTAGTAGGGATCTCTTTATTATAAGTATTATTTTATAAATACTATTACTACTTACTATAGTCGTACTCTCTCTTTATAATATTAATTAAAGTACTAAGCTAGTAATAAATATTAGTAAACGTAAGTACTAGGTTAAGTATAATAAGTCTATATTTTAATATATTACTTACGTAGTAAAAGAGCTAGTTATTTATATTAAAAATAGATCCCTATATAACTAGCGCTTTATAAAGAATTATAATACGGTTAATAAGCGCTTATAGGATTTATTAATTTAACTTATTTAGATTCTTACGAATTATAAAGTACTAATAAAGGTTATAAAGCTTAGTAAAATAGTTTTAATAACTTATAAGTAGTTTAAAATACTCTTAGGTCCTTTAGTATATTATATTAAAACTAAGTAAGTTAGAAGTATTACTAAATTAATTAAAATAAAAAGTTAACGCCCTTCCCTTAAGTATATTTAAGAAAGTACCGGAATAGTATTGTCCGCTAATTCTTACTTATTAGTATAATACTTTAAAAATCCGAAACTTCTTATTAAAAATATCGTACTTCTCGTTACTATACTTATTTTTATTATTATAGAGCTTAGTAAAGTTAATTAATTAATAAGTATTAAGTATAATATCGTTTTTAGTTTTTTTATTAAAGTATAATATTTAACGGGATAGATTTTGCTATTAAGTAATAATAACTTTATTCTTTAGTTTTTCTTCCTTTTTTTTTTAAAGAAGTAGTAGGTTAGTTAGTTAGTAGCGAGACTAAGGTCGTAATTTTATTTACTTTAATTAAGCTAACTAGGGTTATATAAACTCCCTTACTATTTTTTTAGCTCGTTAAATAAAATTATTAGTATTTACTAATTATAAAAATAATAAATAAAAAAAATAAGGATCGTAATATAATATATTAAAATATTTAGTACGGTTATAATAAGTTATAATTTCTTTAGAGGTCTAGGTAGAGAAGTACTAAGTATTAAGGGTGCTAGCGATCTTATTTACTATTTAATTACGGTCCCTAATCGTTAAGTTAATACTATTATTTATAAAGAAGTCTCTTAGCTTTTTAAAAATCATACTATTTACTCTTAAGAAGTCCCCTACTTCCTAGTTATTAAAATTAGTTTTAAAGTCCTTTTATAGCTCTTTACTTATTAAATTATTTTAATAATAAGATCTTATTATAAAAAGGACGAAAATATTAAGCTTTTTATTATTTATAAAAGTAGGTATAATATTAAATAAGCCTTATTAAGTTAGGTTAACGTAATCCTATTAGCGAGTTAGAATTAGGTATAGTTCTGTAATTTAAAAGTATAAATAAGTCTAAAGTAATATTAGCTAATTATTAGCCCCTTCTTACTTATTACTAAGGCTAGCGGTTATTATAATATATTTATAAAGTAAGTTATATAATAAAAAATAATTATAATATTTTAATTATAATATAACGTTAATTAGGTTAAAATAAGTAATAGGTCGGTTATAGTAATTGTTTTAATAATAATAAGCGGGCTACTATTACTAGTTAAAAAATTCTACTTTTTTAACGAGGTATATAAATAGAAAGTTATTAAAGTTAGTAAAAAGTTATAAAAAGAGAAGAAAGGCCTTTTATAACCGTACTTCTAATAATAAATAGAGGATTCCGTTAGTTACTAATTAGTAATTCTTTTTAGTACTTTTTATATTTTATTTTTATTAATCTAGTCTCAGAGCTTCCGTTAGGTTAAAAAGAGGTAGATTTACTAATAATATAAAATAGATCCCTACTACTACTACTATTAAAATCTTTTCTTTTCCTTAATATTTTAAAATACTTCGCTATTTATAAGAAAATACTTCGCTATTAATATATTTATAATTCTAAAAGTCTTACTATTACTAAGCACTAGTATATTAGTAATTATTAAATTAATTTCTTAGTAATTAATCTCCTCTTACTTATTACTAATTTAAAGTAATACTAAGTTATAATATATTTAAAATAAATTCCTTTATAAGTAGCTTAATTAAAGGGAAGTTAGTAATCGTAATAAAGTTAGTAAAAATAATATTAATAATAAAAGCGAGGTTAATAATAATAATAAAGTAATTAATCTTTTTATAATAATAACTTTAATAAAAGAGATTATACGTAATAAAGTGCGCTCTTAATAACTTATAACTAATTAACTAATTATTAACTAATAATAATAGAGGAAAGTTAAAATAATATAAACTAGGCTACTTATTATTAATTAAATAAATAGAACTAAGTTAATAAGTCGGAATAATTAGCGAAATAAGTCGAGGCTATTTTTTTTATAATTATATCCTTATTAACTTATAGTAAAAATATATATATAATTTAACTACTAATTAGTATTAATATATATATAAGTAGGTTAGACTTTTTAGTTATAACGAGGTTAATAAGTTAGTATAGGTCTATTATGCGTATATATAGGAGAGGAAGTTCGTGGGTAGAGCCCACGATCCCTCTGTGGGTGTAAGTAGGTGGAAGGGTCCGTCTGCACGGGCCCAGACTGCCTACCTACCACCCCTACCTAACTACCTAATAGGGCCCTTTTCTGCCTCGTAATCCAACAACTATCCTCATCAGCCAGCAGCCTGCAGACAAAAAGGAGGATAATTATCCAACGTAAGATAATGCACAATCAATGGGCGAAGCAAAAGACAATGTTGAAAGGGACGAGACTCGAACTCGCGCGGGTTGCCCCACCAGGAAACAGATGTTAAGCTGACCTTAACCTGGCGCCATAACCAACTCGGCCACCCTTCCAGGAGCCCAGATTCCACTGGAGCTGTTGTGGGTGCGGATAAGTGGCAGGGAAAGCATCTATAATCTCGAGGCATGGGATATTTCTGCTTGTTGTGGAGCGTTGAGGAGTGCGGCAATCGAATGAGCTTCAATACGACTTAGTGCGGTGGAGTTGGGGTTGAGTGTGGTCTTTCGAGTGATCTAAGCCTATCACGACCCACAAGTAAAAACCGGGACTGGGCAAGAGGTTCCCGTGGAGTACTATAGATCATGATTAGGGATTCATCATGAATGGTGCTCACGAACGGGAGTCTTGAAATGCGAAGATCTAATTCTGGCTCTGGTCTGACAGCAGCAGAGAAGTTACAGCCCGTGACGGCAACTTTATCGCTCTAGGTTGGGTCCATATCATGCACGCCGCCTAGTCCTCTTGAACCCATATCCTCGATGTAAATGTTGACGTCCAAGGCACTCTAGTATGTGTTTTCCGAATAGATCACCTCGCAGCGCAATCGGTTGTAAAACCTGGGAAACCGTGCACTGGTTGCACTCGGTACAGTCAGGATCATTCTCTACCCATACCACAGATATATCAGGCCCTCATGCCAATCTCTTTGGGTTTCTTGGCTATCTTAACCTCCTCTCCAACCAGGTGGTTGTTCTGTCCCACCGGTCCGGCTGTGGAATAGCTCAGATGCAGTGGTAATTACCTCCCTGACACTAACGGAGTTATCATCCTTGCTTCCAACCAACTCCCTCTCCACCATACTTCCGTCCCCGAATTCAGGCTCGCAAAGTACATGCATCAGGACAGCAGCGCATTGCTGTGGAGTGGGAGTCAGATCATCCGGACGCACTCCGTCACGGCAATACTCGGGATGAAAGATGAGACTCTGCGGACAGCCAGTTCGTTATCGGTATGAGTGAGGGGAAACGAGAGGAAATTGACGTGGTGTGATGTAGGCTCTGTTTTACTCACATAGACTGCTCTAGGACGAACCGCAGCGTTGCGGATACCTGGCGCCTTTCTGAGGCCACCAAGGCTTATAACCATGCTTAAGATTGCAGCGTTGTAGCTTTGCTGGAAAAGCACATCGGCGTGTGCGTTGACTGCACATAATTCTGAGCTGAAACTCAATCTAAGGCTTTCTATCCTTTCTTTCTTCCTTCCTTTTATCTTTTTTAAAAAAAACTCCAAAAAAATTTGATACTGCAACGTAACTATATATACCTTGAGGTAAAGCAAGATCAAATTCAGTACTTACAGTGGATCAGTAATGAGCCAATGAAGAATAATAAGAATGAGGGGAAAAGTAGAGACTAAAGCCAGGGCTCAAGACAGGGACCACGTGAGAGAATGAGTTCTGAGGTGCTCAAGGAAGAGGGGAGAAATGAGGGAAGCCACGCAGCTGCCAAGAACGACGTCAAATTAACCAGACTCCTTAAAGTCGGCATCGGTGCCAGGATGGTACCGATCGGGTGTTTTGACCACCGCAACGGCGAGCTCCGATTTGCAAAACACAGCCTCACGGGCATCAAGTCAAGTAACTTGGCTCTGGGAGCATAAGTATATATATACGACTCTAATCAAAGGTTTGTAATGAAGACATATCACTCCTTCACAGCAAACCTCTTCTTCTTCTCCGGTTACAACATGATCAACCTCTATTTTCTACTCCTTACTGGATTCTCATTTGCCCATTGTCAGGCTCGAAATCTTGACATTTCCCGTTGCTCCCTCGAATCGATCACAGAGGTTTTACCTCCTGGTGTATCCATCAACTATGTCAACTTTGTCGCCGAGAATGGTACTTTTGGCGACAAAGCAGCCGTTGGAAATGCTACTGCGTTGCCACAAGGATGCGCAGTCGGTGTCAATCTCATTTCATCTGCTACTTCCTCCTACAACTTCGCCCTTTACATGCCCACCAATTGGAACTCACGATTCATGGCCACTGGTAACGGCGGCTTTGGCGGGTTTACCAACTGGGCATACATGGGAATGTTCTCTCAGTACGGGTTTGCATCCATGTCAACCGATACAGGACACATCTCTGGGTTCGGTGACACCTCTTGGGCCCTGAACAATCCAGAGGCCATGATCGACTGGGGATATCGTGCAATGCACGGCTCAGTTGTTGTGGCCAAGGCGGTCCTAACTGCGTACTATGGATCTGTACCGGATTATTCCTATTATGTTGCCTGCTCAACTGGAGGCCGCCAAGGTCTTAAGGAGGTGCAGGAATTTCCCGAGGACTTTGACGGCGTTCTTGTGAACGCGCCAGCTTGGTGGACAACCCGCCTTGGTGCAGCAGGCGTGCAGAGAGGCATTCTCAACTTGCCATCTGATGATCCGAAGCACATTCCAGTCTCTCTGCTGCAGCTCATCTTGACTGAGATGATCAAGCAATGTGATCCACAGGACGGGATCACGGACTCCATCGTTATGGATCCTTACGCCTGCGACTTCCGCCCTGAAGCCATGCTCTGCACCTCAACAAACAACAACGCCTCAAGCTGCTTGACGCCGCAGCAGATCAATACTCTCCGCCAGTTGACAAGCGATTATGTCGACGTTGATCAAACTTTTGTATTTCCCAAGCCATCACTGGGGTCAAGTCTTGCGTTTGTAGCGAGCGGCACGGAGGAGCCATCTGCGATCGGCTTACAATACGTCATCAACATGGTGGTGAACGACACAGACTGGGACTGGCGAAGTTTCGACTTCAACACCGTGAAGCTGATTGATACCATTGACCCCGGCAACTCGACTGCCGATAAATACGATCTATCTGCTTTCAAGAACCGCGGTGGCAAGCTGATCCATCTTCATGGCCTTGCAGATGACACAATCAGCAGCGGGGCAAGCATATACTTTTACGAGGAAGTTTACAAAGCTATGCAGATCAGTCTTGACGACTTTTACCGTATGTTTCTGGTTCCGGGTCTTTTTCATTGTACTGGTAGCACCGCCGCGCCCTGGTACACCGGTATTTCGACGATTGGCGGAGCTACCCATGGCGTGCCGGGCAGCGACGATGCCGACCATAACGGAATTTATGCCATCATGCGATGGGTTGAAGAGGGTATTGCACCTCAGAAGTTGGTGGCTACAAAATACCATGAAGACAATGTCCTTCGAGGAATAGCCAGACAGAGACCTATTTGTCCTTACCCTCTCAAGGCTCGTTACGTTACCGGCGAAATTGATTTGGCAGACAGCTGGGAGTGCGCCTAGAAAGGATCGTTGGATTTCACAGACGGCGATATCAACAACACGGAGATGCGTTTTCTTTCTCTTTTTTTTTTGGATGGTATCGCATGGGACCTAATCATGTACAGTCCGAAAATATTCGTGGTATTTTGGCGGATCCGGAATTTGGACACCACTTCTGTATTGGACTAAAGGTAATTGGACGTAAATTAGAGGCGAGTTCACTGTTTATTAGTGCTGCTACCTTCGAATTGGTTATCGTGAGTGGACGCCAATAATGGACCTATCTTTGTCTGCTACACCTGCAGCAGTAAGCGGAGAAGCACGTTATTGAATCAATATAGCCAAGGATTCCCCCAGGCGACTACACCGAGGGGCCATCGCTATCATTACGTATGGTCAGCTCGCTAAATGGGGAGGTAGATGTAACTCCATGTTCTCAAGAAACATGGCCTCTCATCTAGGTATCCTACATGAATAAGCCTGCAGCATCCTTTGTGATTTTCGCTAGGCCGCGACTCCGACTTCCGCATGCACTGCGGTGAATAGCTCAACAATCGAAGCATTCATTGGGCCATGTCACACAGTCACGCAGCACACCACCAGCGGATCCACACACAGGGTAGGTAGGTGGCTTCAGACCACCTGCGTTGCAACACTCCCCCACGCCTATTGATGTCTATTGATTCTTGATGCCCAAGGTGGCCACCAATGTATCAGCGTCCTATCACCTTCTAGAAGATCACAGGTTCACCTGCAGGAGGGCAGAGGAAGGTTTTGTACTTTGCAGTGGATGGAGACAAAATCCATTACACCAGGCATTGACGAATGATCGATGTTGCCAGCGAAGAAATAAATAACGACTGCTCCTATCAGCTACCCACACCTTTCAATAGTCTGAGTAGAATGCCACTCGCTTAGGGTCAGCTTTCATGTGGAGCTGAAACTTGAGTACAGCGATGTTCCCTCAACATTTGGCTTTTCATCGCGAGGTTGTGTGGACTTCCGAAAAGCACGAGTACGCGAAAAGTCACAGCCGAAAATACGAAACTCTGAGCCTTTGAACAATCACCAGCATCGTTGTACCTAGCAGCCTGCCGATGTGATTTCCTATTGTAGTCGATGTGGCTGGATAAGAAGGTGTGTGATTGTCAGCACTTATGCGACCGTATCGTCTGATCCACTTGACAAGCGATGCCATCTAAAGCAGCATCGTGGCGCCCCAATTTCTACATTTACGGAAGGTGTCCAACTTGACAGCAATCGCATCTCAGAAATTTTGATTGGTACATGCAGAGGGAAGACCCATCTGACCTCAGCTGTGCTTGTTACATGATGTGTCTAGAGTATTTACATTAAATAGGCCTCTCGTGCCCCTCCTCCAGACTACGCTCGCAAGACTTTTGCATCACTGACTTTGAACTCTTGTCATCCTGCCCGTCATGAACATTGATTCATCAAGGCTATTGACGCTCTTCGTGTGTTTAGGGTTGGCAATATGCGTTGAGTCTCTATCTGCGACGTGTCAACAGCTATCCGCATCGACGAAGATCCAACAATACCAGGGGATTGAGATAGAGTACACCCAGGAACAACAAAACTATTGGTAGGCTCATTGATCCAGCGCTGAATTATTTTAACCGCCAGTAGGTCGACTGCTTGCAGCAACCTGAAGCCAGACTGTATCCTGGTTCCAACGAGTGCTACAGAAGTTTCAGCTATTGTCACTGCCCTGCTTAATAACAAAGAGCAGTTTGCTGTTAAGTCGGGAGGACACAACCCGAACAATTACTTCGCAAGCGTGCAAGGTGGCCCTTTGATCTCTACAAAAGGGCTAAAGGAAGTCGTGTACCACAAGGAGAGTAATACGGTCAGCGTCGGTCCCGGAAACAAATGGGAAGAGGTTCACGAAGCTCTCGAGGGAACTGGAGTGACTGTCGTTGGGGGCCGCATCGGGAATGTCGGCGTGGGTGGCTATCTTCTAGGAGGTATCTTGATGTTCAACTTCGGCGCCTGCATGGAATGAGGTATCTAACGTTCTTCAAAGGGGGGCTCAGTTTTCTCAGCACCCAATACGGCTGGGCATCGAACAACATAGTGTCAGCGGAGATGGTACTTGCAAATGGATCGGTAGTGACCGCTTCCAATACTTCCAATCCGGACCTTCTTGCTGCCATAAAAGGAGGTGGCAATGCGTACGGAATCGTGACAAGGTATAACTTGCAAGCGCATGCAATAGGACAGGTAAGTGCTGTGGTCCCTCAACCAGCGACTTCCCATTGGCGACAGAATCTGCTAATACAAGGGGCAGATATGGGGCGGAAACTTGGTATTTGGCGGCGATAAAACAGATGAGATACTCGCGGCGATTCGAAACTTTACTGAGAATTATCATGATCCAAAGGCAGCCATCATCGCAACTTCAGAGTTGACTGTATTGAACAGCGTCAACATCTGGATCTTCTTTCTGTTCTACGATGGACCACAGCCTCCATCTGGAGTATTTGACGAATTCTTGGATATCCAATCGTCGCTCAACACTTGTAAGACGAGGTCCTACACCGACTTGCTCAAAGCGAACAACGTCTTCGTCTTGAAAGGTAGTGTTTACACTATCGCTACGGAGACGACACCTCTTCCGCCAGCTGCAGCAGGCGCAAAGGTGATGCGATCTTACTATGACCATTGGTACAACACGTCAGCTGTAAAGTCAGGAGTAGCTGGGATCATTGCCTCGATGGCTTTTCAGCCCATACCGAAGTCACTAGCCCGGGTCAGCCGAGAGAGAGGTGGCGATCTGCTGGATCTTGATGATGGGTTCGACAGAATCATCTTCGAGTTTGATTACTCCTACTTGTTTCAACTGGATGACGCTGCAGTTGATGATACCATGGTCAAATTGTATACTGGTATGAAGTCTCGTGTTGATGGATTTGTCCAAGACGGCACTCTTCCAGACGCCTACAGGCCCCTGTTCATGAACGATGGATACTTTCGACAAGACTACTGGGGAAGATTGAAGCCAGAGAAGAGAGAGTTGGCGGAAAGAGTGCGGGCTTCGGTTGATCCAGAGGGCCTGTTCCATAACAGGACCGGGGGATTCAAACTCTAAGTCCAAACCATCCAGATTCCAAGTATGCAGGATTCAACCCGCGTATTTTCGTGGTTAGCTTTGGTAATTGATTAAATTGCGTGATGTTAGGCCGAACTTATGTACTCACACCCAGCTTCTCATGAGCGAATCATTGACACCTCATCGCCTCGGATTCTCTTGAGTCTTGGCATCTACCAAAAGGCCAATATAAAGTATAGATCAAATGACCTTTCCAGAAGACGTTGGGCAGGCTAGGAAGTTACGTAGCTCGTCGTATTACGACACAAACTTCCTCCTGTGAAAGCTCTGGCTTAAAGTAAATGCGCATGCAGAAGGCTGCTTGATATTCAAAGGTTCTCTGCAAACTCTGCATGTAAATTTCCAAACGTAGATATGCCCCCAGAGCCTCGTGCCGTCGTCTTAACTACATCAGTCATTGTCAAGATAAAGATAACCTCAAAGGGTGTATCTAAACTCCTTGTTCATACGATCAGTCATATCGCTGAACTCGACATCCTTCAAGTGGCTAAGCTCTCCTGCTTGAACAAATTTATCCCGTCGCTTATTTTCCCATATGTAATAGTACCTTAGCATCAACGTGAACATCATCGCCAACCCGCAGGTTACGATGATTGCTGTTTTGGCTGGGAGGTATCCGGGCGCAGACTCAGCCGTGAATGTCAAGGGTCCGATAATGTTACCAACACAGAAACAGATGAGCAAAGTGGCGTTCATGGTGACCTACGCTCTCCCGCATTAGTTCTGGATTAACAGAAAGACTGTCGAGAAAAAGTCCCACGTACCTTCTTGGTGTGACCGGCGTAGTTGGCACCAACAAGAGAATATAACAAAGGCAAAGTTGCCCCAATGCAATTCGTCATATAGTTTCCAATCAGTTTACCAGCTTTACTGTCCTCTGGTAGGAAAGCCATCAGCGCAGCTCCGATGACACCGGGTATCAGAAGGCAAATAATGTTGATAGCTCTTTGATTGAATCTCCCTGCCACGTTGGTAGCCGCTAGAATCGAGACGATACTGACTACACCTGAAGGGATAGATAGAAGTGCAGTCTCCTTAGATGTGTACCCAAACCCCTTGATAATGGTGGCCTGAAACGAGGAGACGGCTCCATTGGGCACATTTGAAGCAATGGTGATGAGCGCCAAAAGATAGGTTTGTGGGTCTGTGAAACACTCGATCGCCTGCTCGCGCTTGAATCGCTTGTTTTCGATGCCAGTCTGGTTGCTTCTTAATCGCTCGATAGACCAAATTTTCTCCTCGCGGGAGAGGAAGCGTGCGCTCATCGGATTATCCGGAAGAATCAGAATTACCGTGATACCGATAGCAATGGTGATCAAGCCGCAGATGAGAAACATGATCTGCCATGAGGTAAAGCCGGAGCTGTGGTAGTGCTGAAAACCGAAAGAAATGAGGGAGCCGACGATGGTGCCGCCACCAGTGCCGAGATACCAGATGCCCATCCTAGGAGGCTGTTCTTGACGTTTGTACCAATGTAGACGAAACATTAGGAGGATTCAAGGACGTGAACATACGATGAAAACTGACCATGGTCGTAATGACGATGAGTGAAGGGGCAACAGCACTCTCAAAAACGCCTAGAAGGACTCTCGTCACAACTAGCCCGGCCCAGTTGTGGCAGGCTGATGTAGTTGCCAGCACCGTACCCCACATGCAGACCATAATCCCAATGTATTTTGCCGTTGGGAATCTCTGCATGCCCCAAGCGTGAGGGAACTCGAATGCTAGATAGCTGACGTAGAATATCATGGCCAGTTGGGAGTATTGATCGCCAGTGATATTCGTGTCGCTCTGCAGCCCCATGACGTTCGCGTAGTTGATCAAGGTTTTGTCAAGATACTGGAGAATGTAACACGCAAACATGAGGGGAACGATTCGCCAGTCAATCTTGCGCTTTAAGAGGCGCTCATCCTCCGCTGTCATAGGTGTGACATCCCCGCCGTCTCGAAGAAATTCCAGCGCAGCATCAGCGTTCTTGATGTCCCTGACCTCTCCGACCAATACTTCAGACTGACCACCACCAAAGCGTGTGGCCTTTTCGACATCGATCTTTCCGTCGGAGCTCATGGTGATGGCGTGAGGAGACGCGGCTGGAACTTCTGGCTGTAGCAATAGTAGGGACGAGTGGCTCTGCCATCGTTATATGGGACTGCCCGTCGGAGCGCCTCTACTGATATCACGGCTGTCTATGACGCACCTATATCTAATGGGGTGTAAGGATCGCGTGGAGATGTTAAGCATGTTGGAGAACATCCCCATTCGCGCCCTCGATAAGTATGTGGCGATCGTCAGGCCGTTGCTGTTCAGACGAATCAAATGCTGCGTTGCGCCGAGAACCATGCCATTGCAGGAAGGTGACTGGGGTGTTGGTTGGGCCCGGTAGTCGTTATCTCTCAGTCCGGAAAAAAAGGACCCGAAGATATCATCTTATTCCCGATCGTGGTGCGGCAAAACACGTCTGAATGCCGGTACAGCCATCCTATCATTATCTTGTTCAGCTGATAGCGCAGCGCTGCAGTTGAGGGGTTGCGGGGAATGCTCGGTGTCGGCCCTGAAGACCTGAAGCAGGAAGAGTTGTTCGCTAAGCCTCGTACTGGAGCCAGCCGATGGCGGAACAACACAGTTGCTTGTGAAATGTCTTAAGCTTACTTGTGTCCATACTAGGAACAGGCAACCAAGTCATGTTATCAAACAAGTATTGGCGCAGAGTTGTTCTGCATGATAGTGATATCTTGAGATATGTTATCAGGCTGCAGATGTAAGTATTAGATTACGAGGCAGAAAAGGGCCCTATTAGGTAGTTAGGTAAGGGTGGTAGGTAGGCAGCCTAGGCCCGTGCAGACGGACCCTTCCACCTACTTACACCTACAGAGGGATCGCGGGCTCTGCCCACGAACTTCCCCTCCTATATATACACACATACACACGTACAATAGACCTATATTGACCTATTAACCTCGTTACGACCAAAAGGTCTAACCTACCTACGTATATACTAATACTAATTAGTAATTAAATTATATATATATTTCTATTATAAATTAGTAAGGATATAATTATAAAAAAAATAGCCTCGACCTACCTCGCTAGCTATTCCGACTTATTAACTTAGTTCTATTTATTTAATTAATAATAAGTAGCCTAGTTTATATTACCTTAACTTTTTTTTATTATTACTAGCTAATAACTAATTAATTAGTTAAGGGCTATTAAAAGCGTACTTTATTATATATAATTTCTTTTACTAAGGCTACTATTATAAAAAGATTAATTACTTTATTATTATTATTAACCTCGCTTTTATTATTAATATTATTTTTACTAGCTTTATTATAATTACTAACTTCCCTCTAATTAAGCCGCTTATAAAAGAATTTATTTTAAATATATTATAACTAAGCGCTATTTTAAATTAATAATAAATAAGAGGAGATTAATTACTAAGAGATTAATTTAATAATTATTAGTATATTAGCGCTTAATAATAGTAAGACCTTTAGAATTATAAATATATTAATAGTAATATTTTTTTATAAATAGTAAAGTGTTCTGAGATACTAAGGAAAAGAAAAGATCTTAATAGTAGTAATAGTAGGGATCTATTTTATACTACTAATAAATCTACCTCTTTTTAACTTATAAAAGCTCTAAGACTAGACTAGTAAAACGAGGTACAAAAAGTGCTAAAAGAAATTGCTAATTAGTAGCTAATAGAATCCTCTATTTATTATTAAAAATATAGTTATAAAAAGGGCCTTTCTTCTCTTTTTATAACCTTTTACTAACTTTAATAACCTTTTATCTATATACCTTATTAAAGGAGCAGAATTTTCTAATTAATAATAATAGCCCGCTTATTACTATTAAAATAATCGCTACGACCGACCTATTACTTATTCTAACCTAACTAACGTTATACTATAATTAAAATACTATAATTATCTTTTACTATATAACTTACCTCGCGGATATACTATAGTAACTACCGGCCCTAGTAGTGAGTAAGAAGGGGCTAACGATTAGTAGTAATAATAACCTAGCCGACGGGTTTATAAAGAGCATACCGAATAAGTCCCTTGAGCAATTCGTTAATAAAGGAATTATTATAGTTAAAATAAAAAGGTAAGTAATACGTAGTTAAAATAGTAATATACTATAAGTAATAAGGCGTTTAGCGAACGTATATACCTCTCGGGCTTTGGCTTAGAGAGAAATATACGTATTTAGGGCGTAGTTAAATTAATAAAAAGCTTTTTTTTAATTACGCTAAATTTAATAATTTCTAAAGAGTTTAGATATATAAATTATATATATTAGAGGATTAAGAAATAATTAGAAAAAGGGGATAATAAAATTTTTATATAAATAATTATAATAAAAGCTATATTAAAATTTTAGTATATAGCTTTAAATATTTCTAAATAGGGGATTAATAATAGATTCTATTACTAGTTCTTATTAATAGGGGACCTAGCCCCTATTCTACCTTTTTTTATTATAAAAATAAAAGATTATTAATATTAGATTATAAAGTAAAAAAGGGCCTTATTAAGTAGTTAAGTAAGGGTAGTAAGTAAGTAGCCTAGGCCTGTATAGACGGACCCTTCTACTTACTTATACTTATAGAGGGATCGCAGGCTCTACTTACGAACTTCCCCTCTTATATATATATATATATATACGCATAATAGACCTATACTAACTTATTAACCTCGTTGCGACCGAAAGGTCTAACCTGCCTACGTATATACTAATAGTATATAATATTATTTAAAATAAGTGCTTATTAATAAGCGCAAAGGCTATATTTTAAGCTATAATTAAAGTAGTTAATAATATAGTTAGCCCGAATAGCCTCGTTCTTATACTCCTCGTCTTCGGAGCTTTTTTATACACTTCTAACGACTTTTTATTATTACTAAATATTACTTAATATATAAAAGTAGTTAAGAAGGTAATAAAGGAAGTCTATAGATTTTATATTAATAAATAAATAGGCAAAGTACTAGCTATTTAAAATAAACTAGATATTTCTTATACTATTAATTTATTACTATAATTAAATATTAAAGTTTAATAAGAAAGTAAGGGATAAAAGGGCCTATTTAAGCTCGTTTTAATAAGTAATATTACTTACGTAGTAGACTTATTTTATAGCTTAATAAGCTTTTAAGTTATTATAGTTAAACCCTAGTACTTAGAGGAGGTCGATCCCGAGTTATTAACTATAGTAATAAAGTATATTAACTACTTATTAATCCCTATAGTTAACTAGCTAATTAATAATAATACTATTATTAATAAGATCTTTAATAAGATCGTTATAATAATTAATAATAACCTTTTATTATAAAAAAAGAGGATTAGAAAAATATTAATATAGTGCGGCTATAGTAATACTTTTATAACTACTACTTACTTTATATTTAAAAAGGAAGTAAATTTTAAACTAGTTACTAAACTCCGTAATAAAGGTATTATTACTATATTAAGAATACTTTTTATAAAATCTATTAATAAGGAGCTTTTAAAACTAGTTAAGAGAGGTATAATTAAATTTATTTAACTCGGCCCTAAATATAAGGATATAAGGATATTTAAATCTCGATTTATTAATAAAATAAAAAACCTAGGACTTAACCTTATTAAAAAGTCTTATTTAGTTATATAAGGGTATAATAACGAAGAGAAAAAGGAGATTTTTATATAATTATTAATAATTTAAAAAACTAATTAATATCTAATCCTTACCCTAGCCCTAACCCTAATTTAAAAAGGCTACGTCATCTAGCTATAAAATATTACTTAAGTATATATATAATCGAGCTAACCTCTTTATTATAAGGTTTTTATTTAATTATTAACTCGGATCCGTTACTTATACTCTAAGGGTACTATTTTATACGTCGTATAGCTACTATATAGTCTCGTAAAATCTAATACTTATTAATAAGTAATATATAATAAGTATTATTTAAAAATGCTCTAAATAATAATATTTATATTCGACCTATACTTACTAATTTTAATAAAAAAAAGCGGATTATTTAGTATTATTAAAATATAAACCGATAATATAATTAGATTATTAAATAAGACTTTTAGTTAAAAAGAAAAGACCGAGCTTAAGTATACTAAGTTACTAACTAAATTAAAATAGTAACTATTAGTTAACGAGCTACTTATTTTTAATAGTAGAATTATCTTATTAAAAAGTAGTAATATAATACTTAGATAGAAGAACTAAAGGAAAAAGCTTAAGTAAGTTAACCCCTTAGTATTAAATACTAAATAATAATTTATTAAGTAATAAGCCCGAAGTACTTATATTATATTAATTTACTAACTAAAAATAGCTTTTAATATATCGTTTATTATTTAATATTAAGTAAATTTATTATTTATTAATTACGCTATACTAAACTATTATATTAAATAATAAATAGATTACTTAGACCGAGGGCTTATATTCGTATTATTAAATCTAATTATAGCTAAACTCTTTATTTTTATAAATAGGTTATTTATAAATAACGCTAATTATATTTTATAACTAAGTTATATTATTATTTTTATAAATAAAAAATAGATTAACAAGAGCTTTATAATTAATAATAATATTATTTACTATAGCTTTATAAAAAGTAAAAAGATTATTTAGAGCGTATTAATATTAGAGGTTTATAGTATAGTTATAAGTATTAACATTACTTATACTATTTTAATTACCCTAAACCTTATTATTAAATAACTTAACGTTTTAAAGATCCTTATAGTAGTTTATATAGATTTATACTTACTATATAAATACTTTATTAAGCTAAGTACTACGAAAAAAAAGCGCTTTATAATAAATATTATAGTACTTTAATAATTATATAAATACTACGAGCTTTATAAAATCCGTTAGATTAGTAATAATAATAACCTAACTAACGGGTTTATAAAGAGCATACTAAATAAGTCCCTTAAGTAATTCGTTAGTAAAGGAATTATTATAATTAAAATAAAAGGGTAGGTAATACGTAGTTAAAATAGTAATATATTATAAATAATAAGTTATTTAGTAAACGTATATACTTCTTAGGCTTTAGTTTAGAGAGAAACGTACGTATTCGGGGCATAGTTAAACTAATAAAAAGCTCTTTTTTAACTACGTTAAATTTAACGATTTTCGAGGAGTTTAAATATATAAATTATATATATTAAAAAATTAAGAAGTAATTAAAAAAAAGGGATAATAAAATTTCTATATAAATAATTATAATAAAAGCTATATTAAAATTTTAATATATAGCTTTAGGTATTTTTAAATAAGGGATTAATAATAAATTTTATTATTAGTTTTTATTAACGGGGGACCTAGCCCTTATTCTACCTTTTTTTATTATAAAAATAAAAGACTATTAATATTAAATTATAAGGTAAAAAAGGGCCTTATTAAGTAGTTAAGTAAGGGTAGTAAGTAGGTAGCCTAGGCCTATATAAATAGACCCTTCTACCTACTTATACCTATAGAGGGATCGCGGGCTCTGCCCACGAACTTCCCCTCCTATACACGCGTAATAGACCTATACTGACCTATTGACCTCGTCGCGACCGAAAGGTCTGACCTGCCTACGTGTATACCAACAGTAAGTATCCAAGAGGCGGCAGCCCACTTCGTGCTGATAAATGCTCACTTAGCTTCACTCGAGAGTTAGTTAGTAATATTTTGTAATGGACACTACCCCACGTTGGTCCATGACACTACTTTCTATACATCCGTCCCGCTTCTTGGTCCTGCTGATCATAAGTAATGAAGGCATCGGATCTCAACTGAAGTATCGAGCGTGCGGTTTTGCTACATGGGAGTGGGGCGAATTCCTCAAGCGAGGCCATGACAACCGACACGTAGTCCAAGCCTTATAGATAGGTGCTTGAGTGAAAAGTTTCTTTTACATTATGGAACGTTTTCTGCCCTCTCTGCCCGTTGTATTATGGACCTTTATGACCCTTGAGCACGCATAATCATTCGATATTACTAGCCTCAAGCCTTAGACACCGGAATCATATTGATTCAAGTCAGACTGGACTACGTAGTTCATCCAGTTGGTGCAGGTCTGGTTCAGCACATCCGTGTCATAGGTGATCTCCGACTCTCGCTCAACGATTTGCACGGCAAAACCCTCCGAGGTGTGCCAAGCAATGTGGCAGTGCATCAACCAAGCCTAAATCGGACGACAGTCAGTGGTCTGAAGATCTGGAGGCAATTTAATGTGATCGAAGAGGTACTTACACCAGGGTTATTCGTCTTGAATGCGATGACCAAATATCCACTGCCTGGCATCATAGCTACGTCTCTTCTGGGAGCGTTTACCAAGGTCAGACGATCGGTCTGAGTGCTGTCAAAGTTACCGTAACCAGAGTCGAGAATCCAGAAGTCGTGGCCGTGAAGGTGCATGGGATGGTCCTGAGCAAAAGGCGAGTGAATGACCATGTACACCCACTTGTCAGCGTCAGGCAGGTGGATAACGTTTTGCTTGGTGAGCCAAGTAGAGTTATTTTGCGAGATTTGCATGGCGGTGGGGTACTCCCATTGGGTATGCATGGAAGTCTTGTTCATCGTCCACAGGAGGGCGTTGTCTGTGACTTCAACGGCAACCTTCTCATCTGCGCTGATGTAAGTGTCAGACGCGTTGATGGCGAGGTAAGGCACAAGGTTGGAGGATGCCTCATCCAAGCATGAGTCAGTGTAACTGTAAGCCGAGGTCGTGGGATCCGAGGTGGAAGAGTTGGAGTAACGAATGATACCCTTGACATCGTCAACAGCATCAGACTCGGAGCAGGACTCTTGTGCAATGGATCGCAGCCAGAAGTCGCCGTCGGTCAGGTCCTTAGCCTCCACAATGATGTCGTAGCGCTGGCCCATACCAATGCTCAATTGCGTGGCGTTGTACGGGACGATGGGGACAAAATCTGTTGCGATAATCTCCATGGTATGATTGTCGATCATGAAACGGAAGTGATTATCTGCGGCGGCGTTGACTAGGCGAAGGCGGTACCTAGTTCCGGGTTCGAAAATTGTTTCGAATCTAGAGCCCATGGTGTCGTTGAAGGTGTTGGTGCCGTTGATCAGACCGTTGACTGCTGTGGGGGGACCTCCCGTAGCAGCTTTGGTAACGAGTTCATCTGCCGTTTGCTGGATGGAAAAGTCAATCAAAAGTTCTTGAGTTCTTGCCAAACAGTCCAAGCATTCAACTCACGTGATACCAGTCGTTGAGGAAGAGATGACCTAAGTCGACGTCGTAATTTGCCGAAGCCGGTCCGTTGATAGTGATGCCACCAAAGACTCCATCCCATGCTTGAACGTAGAAGTGAGAGTGATACCAACCGGTGCCGTACTCAACAGCTCGCCATTTGTAGGTGTAAGTGTCGTTGGGGGCAATGGGGCACTGGGTGATACTAGGGACACCATCCATTTGATCCGTCCAATTCTGTCTGATGCCATGGAAGTGAAGACCGGTACCGTTTGTCTGAAGCGAGTTTTTCAGGTGGACAACTGTCAAAATTCAGTGTTAGCCCCTCGAATCAAGATCAGGCTTGTGTCCCTGTATGTGATTACGTACCAACAGTGTCACCCCAGTCAGCAATAATGGTTGGGCCGGGGAAGGATCCGTTGATGAGCTGAACTGGCATCTCGTATCCATCTGGAGCGGCTGTGCCATTCTCAACATTGAACCAATATTCTCTCACTACGCCTGTATCCGGGACCTCATCGTAGTAGTTTGTAGATAGGTCGAAACCTTCAGTCCAGCAAGCTCTGTTCGAAGGACTGTTGACGCACGCGGCACCGGAGCCAGGCGAACCAGACGAGGCAGATGAACTAGGCGAGCTTGAACTGGCAACAGCCTCGGTGACTGGGGATACGTCAGCAGAATCACCGGCGGTCTGGTGTCTGTTTGATGTACAAGCCGCAGTGGCACCAGTAACGACAGCTACTGCCCAAGTGGCGAGAAGCTTCCCGCAAACCATTGTGATATCAAGTAAGAAACAACGAAAGACTGTTAGCCCACAGCCGAAACAGTGAGAAACGAGTGTTGAAGTCAACGATTAAAGAAAAGAAGTGGTTGAGAAAACACAACGAAATCTGCCCCGTCTGCTGGTCTCATTTATATCCTTTTAGGTTTCGATGGTCACTGAGAAGTTGGGGACAACTCTAAATATTTGATGTCTCCATCCCTCTCTTCGCAATTCTTTGGACAATTGAACCACTCCGCCTTTCATGATGCGGGATGTGGGCTTTGGTGATGAACAACAAAAAACGGATTTTGCCGTCGGTTTGGGCGTCTTGCGGAGCAAGATGACTGTCGTCTTGTGGGTGCAAACAGAGTTTCTGCCTCGCAGAGACTAAGTTGTCCCACATAGTACGGTGATTCCGCACCGGGATAACCTCCTCAGCCCAGCAGGCCGCGATAGATTACACGTCGACTACACGTCAAACCTGCCAGTGAAGTGAGAAGAAAGCCTGCATCGGTGGGGCTGTGAGGACGGGTCAGATGGGGATATCTATTTCCAGAGTGGCCGTGGGCATTATGGTTGATTCACCGTTAAATGAGATGCGGGTGGTGATGGATCTAGCCACTCACCTTAAGCCATGCAATAAGGCTGACCTGCACCCGCAACGTTGGAAGAATGACAGCCGCAACAGAACTTCAGATGGAGGATCCCGGAACGGCCCCATTTCTCCAGGGGTAAAAACATCAGAGCCTTCCTAGTCAGGAATAAACCCACAACTTTGACAACTCTGACTTGTTTATTTTGCTGTCTGTGCTTCCCGAGGGTGGGCTTCGATTGCGTTTACGAGCTCGGAACTGCCCCTCTTTGCCAAAAGAACCAACGACGATCACCGGGCAAGCGGCATCTCAAAATCGGCAATGTGGGGGGCAATGCTTAGCATCTCCTTGTGGGTTGGGTGTAAGTGGTAAACTCCGCGGTCTTTAAGATATACGCCAACCTGGAAAGTCTCTGTTGTGTGAATCGACATCTATGTGCTCCGCGTTCTTCGTTGCTGGATTTCTGACTTAACCCGGCCGCATTCCTGTCCCCTCAGCCCCGATCTTGCCAAAGGCTCTTACCTTTAGTTCAGTCGTTACCAAAATGCATTTGTCCAAGGTCGGAGTTCTCGCTCTCCTGCAGGCCGGTCTCATCTGTGCCTCAGCCATCTCTCCCTCGTGGAACGTCAATGTCAAGCGAAAGGCCGAAACAAACGCAACACTTTACGCTTACGGAACGAACTCATCTTCATGGCCTATTGCTTATGGCTTGGATGACGGTATGTATTCCAGTCATCCGTATAAATCAAGTTTTGGGGTAACAACAAGCGTTGCTGACTTCGCCACACAGGATATCTGTACATCACTCAGACCCCTGACGATGCCAATGCCAACCTAGTCCCGATCACTTGGGATCTTCCGTCCATCACGGGTGAGAACTGGAAGGTCAATGGCACGTTCGTGAACGGAACATCTGCTGGCTCTTTGACCATCACCGACAGCGAAGATAATGCAATGGGTCTTACTCAAATCCCTCAGGCAGTCACTGTTAACCAAACTACCTATGGGTGGGCGCTTTTTGCGACACAGTTGGTGTACAACAATAACTCACAGCTGGAAGCGCAATTCTGGGCGAAGCCATCTGAATGGGAAGACACCTATCTTCTGTTCTGGAACGCAGACGACCTCGTTTCCACCGGAAGTTTCCCTGTGGTCGTCAAAGGGGTCGAGAATTCCTAGAGTACGCATCGTCTGTTATTTGTTAGCGAAGGCTATCCAAATTCGCTATAATGCGTCTTTTCTCAAGATGGTGTAGGGCAAGTTGGTTGATGGACTTAATTTTCGTGCCGTGAAAAGTCGTAATTACATCAACTATTTTCAGAGAAAGGAGCTAGAATATCTATTTCCGTCCAGAAATCTATTGTCATCAGTTGGAGTTGAGGCTACCTAGGTGCAAAGACACTATGTGAGCACCTCATGCATTGTTAAACGAGGATGTTAAACCTTCGAAGATACCAATTCCTAAATTCAGAACTTGAAACGATTGAGACTCCAATTGGTAACAATATGCACTCTTGGAGGTAACAGGCGAAATTTTACCATTTCTTCTTTTACGATTACTTATATGTAGCGACAGTCTTTTCAGTCGTTGTATGTTCCAAATATCCAACGTGAAGTGAGTCTCCCATCCGAGGATCAGACTCCATGAGAAAGACACCTTGAAGGATGCCACGAAAATACCGCCCAAACATTCCATGCAAATCAATAAACGTCGCCTCTGTGATAGAGGTCTTTCCGTGCCTTACTCTACCATGCCATGCCATGCCATGCCACTTCCCGCTTATGGGGGTTTCATCAAAGTTGCTGCCCCTTTTCCTCGGGTGGGGCGACAATAATTGTAGCAGGTACTTCCTCATCTGATGCGGTAGCATCTCGTTGCTTTCGCTTGAACAATCGGCCAACAGGCGCAAACATTCTCCCGCGGAATCTGTACACCAGTACAAAAGGCTTTCCGACGAAAACAGCCACTCTTTCAAACCAGACATCCGGAAAAATACGGACCAGCAAACCCCATGGCAAAGACATGAGGGCGATCACGACGGAGATGGCCCACTGGGTTCCGTTGAGGCCACCCTCCTTGATCTCAAACACGCGACCGCCAATGAAAACGATTCCCACCTGAAGACCAACCATCAGGAGGTTGATGAAAATAAAAAATTGATTGCGGTGGACACCCTCGAGCACGTTGAACTTGTTATCGAGGCGTCGATTGTTGAATTCGTTGAAGATTTGCATCCAGACAAAGGTGTTGAAAATGACCGTATCGAGTTGCAGCATTTGATCCTCGCTATTTCTGTCGTAGTTGAGAATCTCGGGGCCGGCGAAGTAAAGGGTGAGTGTAATGATGAGCTGGAAAATAGCTTGTCCAATAATCATCTTCCACATCTAAAGTTGGCTGTCAGCTGTGTTTGCAGGATTCAGCAACGGAGAAAGGCTTACGTTGATCGTGATAAGTGGTGCATCCTTTCTTTGAGGGGGCCGGTCGAGAATCTTGTCGGTCGGAGGATCCGTTGCCAGTGCGAGCGCAGCAAATGTGTCCATGATGAGGTTGACCCAAAGCAATTGAACAGCTTTCAGCACCGGCTCCATATGAGGGTCATACATGGCTGTGATAAACGCCAAGAGGACAGCAGTGATGTTAACGGTAATTTGAAACTATATCGTGAACATTTAGCAACCTGGTGATGCGTATTTGAGTGACTGGGGGCAACAGCCAGGTGACTAGTCGCCTCAATCGATTAGGAACTTACTTGAAGAAACTTTTGAACGGCATCATTGACTGCGCGACCCCACTTGAGTGCAGTCACGATCGATGCGAAGTTATCATCCATGAGAACAATTGCGGAAGCCTCCTTGGCCACTTCGGTACCTGAGATGCCCATCGAAAAGCCAACATCTGCGGCCTTGAGTGCGGGAGCATCGTTCGTACCATCACCTGTGACAGCGACCGTCTCTCCGAGAGCCTTCAATCTCGTCACGAGAATCCGCTTGTCTTCAGGAGACGAACGAGCCAATACCTGTAGCTTGGGAAGAATGTTATTCATGTCCTCATCAGAAAGTTTCCTGAAAGCTGGTCCTTCCATAATCACTCCCTGAGAGCCGGTGAAGATCCCGCACTCTGTGGCGATAGCTTGAGCGGTGACGATGTTGTCGCCAGTGACCATACGGACTGTGACGCCAGCATGCTGCGCAAGCCTGACCGCCTCGGGAACACCCTCTCGGACGGGATCTTGAATTCCAACAATGCCGAGGAACACTAGGTCAGAAGGCGTCAGTAGAGACTCAAGCTTGACGTGTCCATCTTCTGAAGGCATGTTTGTAGGCGGCCACTGGGGGTAGTCCTTGTACACGATGCCAATGGTCCGAAGGGATCGTCGAGCGTATTCGTTGATGGTTGATTCGAGAGATTGTCGCTCGGTGACCGTCATGGGCTCTTCGGTCAAAGTCTCCAGCTGAGTCTTAGATGAACAGTACCCAAGCATAATTTCAGAGGCACCCTTGACCAGCACACGATATCCCTTCGAGGTGTCGCGAAGTTTGATGACCGCGGCCATACACTTCCTTCCGGAATCAAAGGGAAGCATCTGCACGACTTGCTCATTGGCACGGGCCTCAGCAAGTGACTGAAGACCAAGGTGATCTTTCGCCAACTGTAAGAGTGCTGTCTCGGTCTTAGATCCGATGAAAGTTGCCTGACCATCCTCTTGACCCTCAAAGGCTGTGGAGTTCACAGCAACCGACTGAACGATAAGTTCCTTGGTTCCTGTAGGCAAGCCAGCGGCCCATGTAGTGACGTGAGGTGTCCCCGATGTCTTCTCATTGTCGGACTGGGACAATGCAGTGAAGCTAGTGGTGGAGAAGGTGCCGGCCACGACCGTCATCTTGTTTGTTGTCTGTACACTGTCAGTTGCTGCTCGGTTCATATCAGGAAGAACGAATCATACTAGAGTGCCTGTCTTATCCGAGCAGATTGTCGTTGCGTTACCCATGGTTTCGCAAGATCGAAGTACGCGAACGAGGTTATTCTCCTTGAGAAGCTTCGTTGTCGCGAACGCGAGGGCAAGAGTGACGGCCAGCGGCAAACCTTCAGGTACAGCTACAGCAATGATAGCAATAGCAACGACAAGCAAGTCCATGAAAGTCGATGCCTTGTCAGCAGGCAGTCGGTCATCACCAGGAAGACTGGCAACGAATCTGAAAAGCAGGATGAAGAACATCAGAGCCGATGCACCTCCGCCGAGCTTGGCGATGGCGATGGCAAGGCGTTCAAGCTTCTTTTGTAGAGGTGTAGCTTCGATATCGTACCGTACAGACATCATGATCTTGCCGAAGCTGCTGTGGACACCAACAGAGGTGCAAATGTAGGTTCCCATACCTGCAATCTATCAGCTTATAAGTTTGAAGGATAGGGGGTAAAGATCGTACCTTCGAGAACTTTGGATCCTGAGATGATAAAGGGGTCCAGGTCGTCATGATTGTTGTGTTTAGAGTCCAGAAGCTTCATGACTTGGTCGCCAGCAGTCTTCTTGAGAACATCGGATTCACCAGTAGCCGAAGACTCGTCGCACTTGACTTCGTGTCCTTCAATCAAGATTCCATCGGCAGGGACCATATCGCCAGGCTCCAGATGGAGCACTTCGCCTACCAGGATCTCGTTGACATTGATCATGACTGATTTCCCGGAACGAATGACCTTGACTTGACGGTCATCCTTCTTTGTGTTCAGCCTGACGAATGCCTTCTCCTTCTGCCAATCGTTGTGGGATCCGACGAGGACGACAATGATGACCGCAGCGCAGATGGCGACGCCTTCGACCCAGTCGACAGAAGCCGGTGCGCCTGCAGGCCTTTCAACGCCGAGTGTCTCGTATAGTCCGAGGGCCAAAGAGATGACTCCGGCAACCGTCAAGAGAATAAGTACCGTTTCATTGAACGCGATCCACATCAGTTTCCAGATCGACTTGGGCTTTTTTGGCGGCAGTACGTTGCGACCGTAAACACGGGTACGGTCCACGAACGGTGCCCCGGAAGACGGCACATGCTTCTCTGTCGTTGGGGAAACCGGTTTGCTATCGTTGTGGTTGTCGACTGCTTCATTAAAACTGATTCTTGATCTGACGCCTGCTTCGTCGACACTGAGACCACTGCGTACATCGGTCTGAACGCCACGAGCAATACCTCGGAGCCCGCCGAGCGCCCTGAATGCTGAGAGGGACTTGGGGTTCAGCAATTTGTTGAGTTGGCCGGGGGAAAACGCGAATGGGTTGTTCTCCACGTGAAAGTCGCGCTCCGTGCCTGGGTCAGGCCTCAAAGACGATTCAATATCTTCAAGATCGAGGCTCGCACCGGCGGTACTGGGGGCAGCGGTGGTCCCGGACGGCGTGAGAAACGGATTGGACCCGTCCGGGGCAATAGTGTCGGCATCACTCGTGGCCCGCGAACGGGAGTCCGCATGTGGGGGGTTGGGGCTGAGAAACTTATCAGCCATCATGAAAGGATGTCATGTATAGCCCGGTAGAAAAAGAGAAAGTGCTGTCGAGCTCGAAAGCAAGACGTGCCGAACAAGCGGCGCCCAGAGAATATGAATACTCTTCCAAGGGCAGCTTTCGCCGGGCTACCTCTTTCAAGCTTAGCCATCCAACCTCACCTTCATCATAGCTCTCCACTTTCCGACAGAACGGCAAAAGCAAAAGAACTCAAACCCCCGGCCGAATCAGCACTGCCACACTTCAAGAGACTTATTACTGAGGAACCAATATTCCTGATCCCATCTGATAAGCCCGAATTAGGTAGATTGGGGCCGGGAAATCGTTCTGACAAGCTTAAAGAAGCAGGCATAGCACCGTGTGTGTGGAGAGATGACCCGGCGGAATGCGGCCCAGGTCAGCCTCAGAAACCAACGAACAGCACATGATGCAGGCTTGGCAGTTTAAGAGAGCATTCACAGGAGCTCTGGTTGATGATCAAAAGTAGCTAGAGGTGTGAAGCTTGCAGAAAACGGGAAGGAGGAGGCGAGAAAGGCGAAGACTAGCTTGGGGATTGACAGAAATCTTAGCAGAGACAGGGGTGAACGAGGGATTTTCGAGCAAAGAATAAGCGAGATGATGGTAGGATCAGACGAGTTTGCGTGGAGAGGGGAAGGTTTAGCCGTACATGACAGACAAGAGTCTAGATGGCACGGATTTTGCTTCTGTTCCTCGCACTGGAGACAGGCCAAGAGTCAGGCAAAAAGAGGGGTTTCAAATCCTATTTGGCAACGGAAAAACAAAAAGTTCTCCAATATGTCGTCGGTGGCATGTCAAGAGCTTCAATGGAAGGTCAGGCGGAGCACGTGTGCGGTTGATACGACCTCGGCAAATCTTTCCCTGTCAACATCTCTCGTCACCTCTAGCGACATCCTGTTGGCAATCACTTGGGGCGGGGGCAACCCCACCCGATCAACAAGTGTTTCCAGCTTCCTGTAGGTTGCTCATCGGTGTTCGGGCGGAGTAAGCTCCAGTTCATCATCCGTACTGTTTCCCGCGCGCGCTTTGACTCAGGGGCGGGATCATGTTGCAAAGCTGTTGAATCGTGTGGCACTTTGTTTCTTGGCTAAAAGAGCTGTCGTTTCCGCTGGGGAATTTTCCTTTTGTCAATATTTCATAGCGCCATGTTATGACCATTGTCAAGACAGAGTCATCGCATTGAAGGACGTTCTCTAACATGCACAGCCCGGCCAAGAGTCTCGAAGAGCCTCACAGAGTCTGAGGTTGGCACGGAAATCTGATCTCCACGGAGTACGAGACCGGTCATGTCGAGCCGAAAGCCCCTCACCCGCTGATCACACCTACTACTGCGTCGCAATAGAAAGCCAAGAGTTTGCTGACTCCTTAGCTTCGCCATCTCGTTTTCAAAACTTGAGTCCAACTCTCAGCATGCACATATTGCCGTTGAATTGATGCGACTCTGAGCTCGGAAGTCACTGTAGCCGATGCGAGCTATCCAAGAAGTCCGGTCGGCAATAATTACTGGCGCAAGCCGGCGAGCGCTTACGTTGGTCGCCGGCGGGAGGTCACAATCGACCATGCGGGGAAATTCCAGCCTACAATTGACTCGCGCTCGCGTTCGCTTCAACATGCACATCAATTTTGACCGCCAATTCAATCGGTGGTATTCTACGGTAGACAGTGTCAACGCCAACTGCAGACATGCCAATCCAGTTTGCTGTACGGCGCGGGATCTTTGTCGCCTCAATTGCGGCTCTCTGTCTCAACCTACTCTAGGTAGTATTATACGCTGCTGCCTATCGCATGTAGAGACGAGTTCAGAATTTCTTGAATGTAGGGGCCCTTACCATCCGTTTTGAACTGTGTTTCCTCGGCCTTAAGCAGAACTATCGATGACAAGCTTTTTCATTTTGAGCCTTAGCGTAACTCAGGTCTTAACAACACGCACTCAGAAGACAGTCGAAATCATGGCATTAGCAGCAGTATCAACGACAGCTTTTCGTTGAAGCATTTAGAACTGCTCTTCAAGGGCTCAGAACCAGTTCAATCATCAATACAGGCCGATCAACGAGGTAAGTCGGAGCACCCCCATTCGGCCACCCCCCCCATTCGGCCACCCCAAAAATCCCTCCCAGCTACCCTAATTAAAATCCTACCCTCAATCTACAAACTACTATAATAATTATAATTATTATCTAAACGAATTTCTTTTTAATATATATATTCTTTATTATATTATAGTATTATATACTAAAAATAAAGTTATTCGAGCGCTCGAGGTAATTAGAAGTAGTACTTTAGTTAAGAAGGCCTCGATTAAGTTCGGGATTCTAAGGAGTATATTTTAGAATTATTAATAAGGTTAATAGGCTAGGGCGATCGCTTTTATAAACTAGTAAAGGCTTCCCCCCTAATAAGAAAATAAGCTAGCTAAATAGGTTCGTATTTAGTATACTCTAGGAGTTATACTAACCTATAAATAAATTAGAGAATTCGCTAAGTAAGTACTATAAGCTTAGGGAAATAATTATTTTTTTAAAAAGAGATAAATAAATACTTTTTTAAAGTAAAACCTATTTATTAAGGTCTAGAGAAGTCGTTTTATAAATTTAAAGTATATTAATAGAGTATTTATTAAAATAATTAAGCCCTAGTTCCGATTACTTAATATATTAAAAATTAAGGATATTAAATAGGTTAATAAATATAATATAAATAAGACTAGTATCCTTAAGAATAAGGGATTTAATAAGCTAGTCTTAGGTATAGCTAAGACTAATATAATATAAAAAAAAGAGCCTAAATCGCGTTCTTAAATCTCTATTATTAAGTATATTTTTATTAGTAATAGAGTTATTAAACTATTACTAATTTATAAAAAAAAGTCGGTTTAATAATAATAGTTCTTTCTTAATTTTAAAAATCTTAATAGTTAGGAGTTTATAATAATAGATAATAAGTAGACTATAAACTAGACTACCCTTATATAGTTAAGGGTAGTCTTCTTATTATAAACTAAGCCCCCCCTAACTAGGGGACCTAACCTATAGCTAGAGCCTCGATTATTAATTCTAAATAGGCATAGGAGTTATATAATAATAGAATTTATATAGGAGTACTATATTAATAATATTTACTTATTATTCTTATTATTATATACCTCTTATATCCTCTAGTTATTAAATATAATTATTTTTAGTCTTATTAAAACCTATTATAAAAAGGAGCTTAATAAGGAGGATATAGTAAATAATTTTATTATTATTAAAAAGCGGTACTTCTTAGTTTATTATATTATAGCTCGTTTATTTAGTTTAATAAGGGATAATATACGAAGTAGTTAAAGAGTAACTAGCTTATAGTTACCTAATATAGCTATACTTCTTAATAATCCTATAATATCGTCTAGCCTAGTTATATTATTAAACGACATTACTAATACTAAGTAAATAACTATTAATACTACTAAAGTCGTTAACTAGACCTTTATAGCGTTTATTATTAACTAGTTAACTCCTAAAAAAGCTAGCGATCTCTATAAATAGCTAAAGCTATTTATAGAGCTTAGGCCTAACTACTATACTTAATATTTACTTTTTTATAAAGTTAAAAAAGCCTTTAGTAAAAAGTCCTTCTTATTAACCTTATTTTAATAGTAAGTTCGAGTTCTAAAAGCTAGAGTTAAGTATATAGCTCTTAAAAAAAAAAAGAGTATTTAAATAGACCTAAATACTAAGTTCGCTAATATTAGGGATATAAAGAGGGCTTAGGAAGACGTTAGTGAGTATCTAATTAGTCTTAATTAAACCGTAGAGGTCGAATTATTTAGTAAGGGTAGTAACTATATTATAGTAGTAGTGGAAGGTAGTTAATTAATTAACTGTAGTTAGTGGCGATGTGCCTGGACCTACTTTTGATGGGGTGGCCGAATGGGGGGGGGTGGCCGAATGGGGGTGCTCCGACTTATAACGATGACCAACAACTTCTGGAGCTCTAATATTGTTTCGTTGTCTCGTCCATCGCTCGGTATAGTAACAGGATGAGCAGGACGTTAGACTTGGCCTCGACAGCAGCTTTAATTGGATTGCCATTGCTTCAGGCGACTGCCGTCTGTCTTCATGTTAGTATCTGGTCGGCCCGTTCACCTACGCTAGACTCACCAACGCACGACAAATAAATTGATACTATCGTGATCAATAGAGAAACTTCTGATTGAACGATTTCCAAAAATCCCTAAGCTCCGAGGGATGCTTACTTCTACAGCAGGCAATATAGCTGTTCTCGAATCAAGTTGCGGTAAGACCCTGAGCATAAATAGCTACAGGTACCAACATGCTTCTAATCAAAGGAACAAATTTCGAGGTTGAATGAATAGGGAATCATGAGCGTGAACACATGAATTGATCGTGGGGAAGTAAGGTATCGAGCGATACGACTTGAATGGCGTCATACGGGACATGCCGTGGGCACTCATGTGGCGGTGGAGAAGGGAGTTTGAACTTAATTAAGTCAGGTGAACAACACACAAGTGAAGGAGTGGCCTCAATCCATTGGTATAAGTGTGATTAGTATGAATTAGAAGCTATCAGTCGGTTCTGAGATTGAAGACAATATTTCAGCTGCCTTACCATAAGGTAGACAAGTCTTGCATGTGCAGCAGTCATCTTTACTTAAGGTACCTACTCACCTACCTTACCTGACACATATGTAGATGCGATTTTTCGATTTTGTCAGCGGGAGCAGCTGGTAGTCGCAGCTTGAGCGTGTAGAGTTTTGTATTTTAAATCTCAGGGAGAGTACGTTTGTCTCAATATGTGTGGATGCTTTCCGCAAGGCTGGATACTTCAACCGAGCTTTCCAAACCTCAAAAAACGCCTTTTTGGTCAAGTACTAATCTTAACTCGAATATTGCTTATACCACCCAAGACATTTTAATTGTCTCGAATCGCGTGATCGGCGGCCCGCCGGCCCTTTCTTGAGAACGAGTTCCAACGCGCAATCAAGAGCCGACTAGAATGGACAACTTGGGTACTTGTTTTTCTGTATCAGGCATAACGGATTAGGCACTGACCATATGAAACTTTCTCTTGTCTAATAGGTCCCTGAATAGACACGCATCGAGATCGTGGAGGGAAAGGCTAGTGGACCGGCTACAAGCTTCAGAGTTGGAACGAAAACATTTCCTGGGCTATTGAGATAAGCGGGGAGTAGGATAGCAATGATTCAATAGCATTCAATGGCATTTCGCTCAGCAGACAATGACTGAAGTACATTCCATTTCCGTCAAAAATTGTAGTCAAGTCTCGTTATCTTGGTGCTGGTCTTCTTGAGGCATATCTCCTTCCCGAACCTCCTCAGTCTGTTTAGTTGGGCCACGATATGTACCATGGTGCTCCTTAGAGACGCTTGCTATCTTAAAACATACGATTTCAAAAGCTAAGAAGTGAAGTCAACAATAAGGTAGTTAGGCTTCATAAGAACCTTCACCTCGTCCTACCCATCGACGCTTCGTCGCAGGGGTCTAGCGCTTCTTCGCTGAAGAATGTGATTCGACCACTCGCACTCTCTCTGTAACTCCACAGTTCGAACCCCGCGGCCCGGACCAGGCAACGGGCGACTAGGGTTCGAATCCGACAGCTCGGTCCAAGGTCTGCTGTAGGCAGTATTGTCCGGTAAACACTCAAGACTCGGGGTCTAGACCATCAGGCTCTAGCCAAGTATCATAGCCATCTACGCCGTCATAAATAAGCGACACACGCTCCGTCAGGCTCTTTGATCCCAACTCTTCTCTTCGTTCTCCAGTCCCTGTTCTTCAAGATCTCAACCTCCCGCTGACAACAAGTTACTGGCTGGCGTATCATTCGATCAGGTCTTTCCCGACTATGGAGCCTCCCAGCAAATATGTCGCGCTGGTCTTCGGGGCTAGTGGGATCTCCGGATGGGCCGTCACAAACAATCTGTTCATTTATCCCACAGCATCCACATTTTGCCGCATTATTGGTCTAACAAACCGATCGATGGACCTGTCAGGAAGCCAACTTCCCAAGAATGATCCTCGTTTGGAGATCTACTCTGGCATCAACTTACGTGAGGATATCGAGACTGTCAAGGAGCAAATGAAAATCAAGATCCCCAACATGCAGGACATCACGCATGTGTACTACTGTGGTCAGTATTGCAGCCGTTGACGAGATATGGTATGTGAACTGAGACGGAAAGAGCCTACTCAAATGCGACAGCATATTCAGTCGACGTCATGGAGATTCGTAATATCAACGTCACCATGACTCGAAACGCTGTCAAGGCGGTTGATGAGATCTGCTCAAGTCTGAAATTTCTGAGTTTGCAGACTGGCACCAACGTTAGTAATCTGCCATCTGCTACTCTGCTGTGTTCATTGTATGCCACTACCTTACTTACGATACTGAAATAGAGCTACGGAGTGGCTGTCTTCCAACATCAGGACAAGATTGAGATACATCCTCCATTGAAAGAGTCTCAGCCGCGAATTCCGTCTCCATACGGAGATGAAATCTTCTACTACGGGCAAGTGGATGCTATCGAGGAGTTACAGAAGGGCAAGTCCTGGAGATGGTGTGAAGTTCGCCCCGATGCAATCGTCGGCTTCGTTCCTGGTACGACTTCAATCATGACGTTTCTTGAGCCGATCGCTCTTTTCCTTGCGCTCTGGCGTTATGTCCATGGGCCCGGAGCCGAAATCAAGTTCATTGGTACAGCTACGAACTACACCCACACCAACACAGACTCATCGCAGGATATTATTGCAAAGTCTCATATTTATTTATCGACCGTGAAGCCAGAAGAATCGAACGGGGAAGCTTTCAATACTGCTGATAATGCAACTCCAGTTTCCTGGGTGGAGCGATGGCCTGTCATGGTCGATTATTTCGGGCTGCAGGGAACGCCTCCAGTTGAGGGAGCACAGAGTGAGTCTCTATACCGCTGCCATTCCTCTTTGATATATCTTAACATATTTTTCAGCAACGTTTCCCGTCGAAAAGTGGTGGGAAGAACACCAAGATGACTACAACAGGATGTGTGCCGAGTATGGCTTGAAGCACCGTGATATACCAGCTGCGTCTTGGATATTCACGATGGGGGTCGGTTTTTCTCTCTTACAGAGAAATCGGGCAATGTGTCTGGATAAGATCCGGTCTGTTGGGTTTAGGGAAGAGTTGGGCATGACCGAAGGCTATCTCATCGCCTTTGATCGCATCGTTGCTGCTAACATTCTTCCCCCGCGGAAATTGATGTAGACTTGGTAGGTTCAAGACCGCCACCAACTGGTGACCTTCGCCTACTATGGTACAAAATTAGACACCTGCTGGTTATTCAGTGGTAACGACAGTACAGTGGAACTCTGAAATCTCCAGTGAAGCGCTTGGCGTCGCAGAAGATACGCCGGCTGAATGTAACCCTGTTTTGTGCACACGCAGAGCTGCATAAGCTCCAACCTCCTGTATCATTCACTACGAATGGAGCCCAAGTCTATATGTGTGCAGCGGGGCTTCCTGGTAAACCCCTCATAAGTCAGCTGCTCATTTTCTCATTTCGACCTTCATCGGAACATGTTGACGCTCAGAAGCCCTCGACCATGTCTCTTTGTCAAGATTGCCGTCAGCTTGATCTTGCTGACCTAGTTGATGAGGAATACGAAGTTCAAGACATTATTCTTCATTCTTCAATCGCTGATCTCGAGAGAAATGTTTCTGCGTGCGATTTGTGTCAACTCTTCCACACATCTATCACCGAAAAGCTCCGGGTCGAGGGAGTTAGTGTTGACCAAGAGGCTTGGTATGACACAGACTCGCCGGTTATCTTGCGGGGCACTTAGTACAAAGATGAGAAGTACGAGTCTCGGGGACTCTTTTGGGTCAAGGTCCGCTGCGATCGCCTGAGCCCGAGGGCATACTGCTATTTCAGCTTCTATCCCAAAGACGAGACGACCCGGCTAGAGAACTCCATCCTAGGCAGACCCATCAAACCTCCCGCTAAGCAACTCAGTCTTGTGACAGACTGGGTGCGCGAGTGTGAAGACCACCACCAGAGTTGCCATTCAGCCCCTGCTACTCTGCCCACACGAGTTGTAGATGTTGGTGTCGAAGGAGTGAGGGAGCCTCGGCTCGTTGTGACGAGTGGAGAAGTCGGCCGATACATGACATTAAGTCACTGTTGGGGCTTACATCCTGTTATTCGCACCACTAGCGAGACAATCAATGGCCACATCAAGTCGCTGCCAATGTCCAAGTTACCTCCGACGTTCAGAGACGCAGTCTTGATAACGAGGTCACTTGGCGTTCAGTATCTATGGATCGACTCTCTCTGCATCGTACAGGACTCAAAAGAGGACTGGGAACTCGAGAGTGTGAAGATGGGCACTATCTACGCCTCTTCATGTCTGACTATCGCTGCCTCAGCGTCCGCAGACTCCACAGGGGGTTGCTTCTTACCGCGTTCAACTTCAAATCACGTTCAAGTTAAGTGTACTCGGAAGACGAACGATGAATCGGTGTCTATTCCCGTATTCTTACGACCTAGACCTCGTGACTTCAGTCACCTACCACAAAGCATCCTGCATTCACGTGCGTGGGTAACGCAAGAGCGCCTGCTATCTGCCCGAATGGTACACTACGACTCTGATCAACTTCTTTGGGAATGTCGTGAATCTCGTCTGACAGAAGATGGGGTACCGACGGATGCATTCGCAGTGCAAAAGTTAGTGTGGGACGAACGACTTCACCTTTCATACCCTTTTGCGCAAGGACGTCTATCTACATCAGAATTCGTGTGGGACTGGTACGATATGGTATCGGCATATAGTAGAAGAGGCATCACCAAGTCCTACGATCGGCTACCAGCGCTTTCCGGTCTCGCCAAGGTGATGGAGGAATGCACCGGGCAGCGATACCTTGCCGGGTTGTGGAAGTACCACCTGCATTATGGGTTGCTTTGGAGGAGAAGCGAGAATTGGCTTGAAACCCCGTCAGATGGCTTTCGCGCCCCAAGTTGGAGTTGGGCGTCTTTGGAAGGCGCTGTCATGATGCCCGAGATCGGAAACATTCTGCCCTCGGGAAACGAGATGGAGGTGGTGGTGAGGATTACTCAAGCAGAGACAACGCCACTCGGCTTGGACCCGAGGGGTATGTTGAAATCGGGATATCTGCAGCTAGAAGGAAAGCTCAGACTAGCCGATCCAAGAGAAAACCCAGAATCCCCGGGTTATCAGAGGTTCTCGACCTATCGGAAAGAGTTAGCAATTGATTTGCTCAAGGAGAATGGGATCATGGTCGGATTAGCAGTGTTCGACAAGGATTACTGCGGAAGTAACATCCCTCTCTACTACTTACAGGTGTCGAGAAGAGTCAAAGAGCCAAGCCGTTGGTACGGGCTCCTGCTAGAGGCAACAAGCCAGCCGCAAGAGTTCCGTCGTGTTGGCTTCTGCCGCACGGAAGAATATCCACTTCGAGACTGGTTCGCGCATGTCGCTGAAGAGATGATCACGATAGTTTGAGTATTTGTTTCAGCCTCCATACTTGGGGGGGACCACATCCAGTCTCCAGTCAATACTGATTCCAAGAAATTATTATACGCTTCTCAGACACCAGACCTTAATGTGAATAACAAATGTCTTTGGCCGGAATCAGGTACCGTGGGTACCGCTGGTCACAGCATATATCATTGTGCCGAATTCGTCTAGGTCCTCCAGCCATGCTTTTACTCTTGTACGCCTGTGGATAACTTCAGTCTCGCTGAAATTTCCAGGCACAGGCCATAATTCGTCGATAGCCAGCCAACTATCTGGCCATTCTGCTTGCTGAAGGTCATATACACCTCTCCAGTCGCGCCTCGTTCGAGTCTCCCACAACGCCTTGGACGCCGGCGCTGATAACCCGCGTAACTCGGTGGCAAGATGAGTTGAGAGGCCGTCATGTGTCAGCAGGGCGCTATCGAAGAGGCACATCGTGAACAGAGTTCTTCGTTTAGCCTCGGCGGCAATCCAGCACTCCCACCTGGGACGGGGCTCATCTCCGGAAACGCACGTGAGTCCTTTCTTCGCCACCGCACATGCGAGGTCTTGGGTACTCATCATGGCCTCCCGTAGAAATGGGTGATAAGCTTTCCCGAATTTGAAAAAGATGACCATGGCGTAAATAAGATGCGTTTGAAATGCTGCGAGAAGTGCCATATCATCGTAGGAGGCGTGTTGGCTGTAAAGCCTCGCCATCTCTACCTTGAGTTCGTTGGCTACGGTCTCGGCGCCTGCCACATCGGGCCCACCAAAGCTTCGAATGGCCCTAAGACAATTTGACAAGGGTTGGCTGGATGGCAGAGTTATCTGGGACCAATGTACAAAAGGAGGAACCTTGCGCCCGCGGATGGAACAATCTACGTAGGATTCCAGAATCCTCTGGATGAAAGCCGATATACTCGGCGAGTAGTTCTTTGCCAATTGTCCCGGTATTGGGACGAAGTTATTCAGCCATCGATTGGCAATGTCATCAGCGTTGATGGTGCAGACAAGGCCCATGTCCGAGAAGTCGAACACCTCAGGCTTGAGGACGTCTGATCGATCAGTGTCTGTGGCCAGCAGTTCGCCCGCCCGAAAGGAAGCGCTCGTCTCGTTTGACGGAATGATTCGAAACGGCGAGAACCCCGCGTTCGCTTCCACAGTCGCGGATATCGTGGTTGCTACGCGATCCGTATCGACCTCGGCTTCAGCCTCTGAATGCAGACCGGCAGCACCCGGCGCGGATGAAGGGATCGTCCGAGTCTGTGGATAGAGACATGGGAGGCCCCGCTGGTGGCACCGGGAACATGTCACAGCTTTCCGGTCACATTTGGCTTTGGCGGTCGCGCATGGCTGGCATGCCTTTTGTCGTGAGGTCGAATACCTGGCGGGCCGCATTGCTAGGCCAGCACGGCTGTAGTAAATGATCGCGTGAGTTTGGAGAATTTGAGCATCTTAGACCCGGTGGGATAAGCCGGTTTCGCAACGAGAGCCGCGCCAAGTGAGTTGAAGTTGCATCTAGAACACGAATCTGCATGGACACCTTGGAGAGTTGGAGACGAGCGAACTTCCCCGCAAGTCCAAGCGAGGCGGGGAAAATGAGCTTTACGTAATTGAGAGACGACGGTGTCAGTTCATGTACTAAATGTTATGGGGCTTGGAATAGGCGCTGTAATGACACCGTAGATCGAAAACTGAGTAAGTAGAATAAGCAAAAATGATATTCGGCTCTGGGTATGATTTGAACACACGACCTGCAGGACCGCGGTGAACGGCACCTGCCGCTCTCCCTGCTGAGCTACCAGAACGTTATGTTGGCAATCATGTCCGTCAAAGAACGAGCGAGCGAGCGACTTGATGCAGTCAGATGGAAGGACGCAGCGTAGTTCCAGGGATTGTGTCGGTTGCATTGGCTCTAATGGGAGCACAAGCTGGCCGGGGTTAACGTATCTGGATATGAGTCAACAGCTGTAAGCAAGCAGTGGTTCGCTGATGTAGCCTATATCTCTGAGTCCAAGTGGTTGAGCTTAGTTAAACATTACCAAGTTGGAGCAAGTTGTTCAACGAAGCCCAGACGTCAAGAAAGAATGATAGTCGCACGTTTGACAGAATGTTATAGTCATTGAAACATCAAATAATGATCGTTATGCTACCAGCAACTTTTACCACATCTTTTCCCAGGTTCTCCTAACGAAAGACATCTCAGCCAGTCTCGCTCTCTCCACCTCCTCGATGCCACCCTCCTCCCAATGACGGCACTCGGCATCAACCTCTGCCTTTCCGCTGATGAGATCTGCCTCCTTGGGGTGAACGAAGCGGGTCCTCTTCAGAACCTTCCAGATGAGAAAGGTGACGACACCAAAGATGAGGCCAAAGTAGGAGGTGATGAAGCCTCTCACGCTGAAGGGATAGAAGTTGTCAAAACCGACAAAGATGAGAGCCAGGATGCCCAAAAGCAGAGCCAGACCGGGGAAGTACGGGGTCCAGGGAGACAGGTAGGGGAGCGTCTCGGGAGGGAAGTTCTGGGCCATGCGGGCGCGGTAGAAGCCCATGTAGGTGATGAGCATGAAGGTGTAGGTCATGATCAGGGCGGTGGTGGTCAAGTCGACGAACCAGAAGAAGACATCGACAGCGCTGTTTGACGAGACAAGGAAGGTGATGCAGGAGATGACAGTGACGACAAGGACGGAGTAGATGGGAACACCGGCCTTGGTGCACTTGAGGAGGAACTTGGGGGCCTGTCCGTCGCGAGCGAGACCATAGAGAGTGCGGGAAGTCGAGTAGAGGTAAGCGTTACCGCAGGACCTTGAAAGCTATTAGCATGATTCGAGAGTAAGCATCACGTACCAAGGATACTCACCATCCAGAGAGGAGAATGAAGGCATTGATGATATCGGGAAGAGCCTTGATGTGGAGGTTCTTGATACCAACGACCCAAGGGGAAGCACCAGCACCGGGCTCGCCGCTCTCAATGGCGCCGAGCAAGCCAGGGTCGCGGGAGCTGCAGATGATGCCGACGCACAGAACACCGACAACGTAGAAACCGACAAGGCGGTAGAAGATGAGCTTGGCGACGCGGGGGATGGTGCGGCGGGGGTTTTGGATCTCACCAGCGGCGAGGGCGATCATGTCGGGACCGGCAATGGTGAAGGCAGCGTAGATGACAACCTTCCAGAATCCCAAGAACCTCCCTGTCGACCCGTCGGTGAAGTAGGCGTGGATGTAGTTGCCGTCGCCCCAGTTACGGAATCCATAGGCGTCGTTCATAGGGTTGCCGCCGGACATGGTGATGAGGGTGATAAGGCACAGGCCGATCAGCAGTATGACCTTTGTCGAAGCCATGATGAACTCGGATTCTCCGTAGTACTTGACTGCAACCAAGTTGACCGCCACACAGGAGACCATGGCCACGGCAATCCAGGCAGCCGGGTTGATATCCGCGTTCCAGTATTGAATGACCGTTGCGACAGCGCTGTATTCCGTACAAACCAACATGAGACCGGCGAAGAAGTAAGTCCATCCCATGGCGAAACCGAGAGCAGGGTCAACAAAGCGAGAGGCGAGTTCGAAGATGGTACCGCGAATGGGCAGGTAGGCGCACATTTCGGCGACAGACAAGTTGAGCGGCCAGATGAAGAGGAGACCCCAGAAAGTGTAACCGAGAACGAGACTGAGAGGGCCGGCCTTGGACAAGACACCGCCAATACCGACCTGTCAAGACGGATTAGAATCTCGAGATAGCTGCGCTGCGAATCGCAAACATCGTAAGGCTGTGAGAAGACCTACCCAAAGACCGGTACCAATAGAACCTCCGATAGCCATCAGCTGGACATGGCGAGGGCTGAGACCACGCTGGGTCTCGCCATACTGTTGAGCAACAGCAGCATTGGTGCCAGACATGACAGTCCCGAGCTTGTTGCTGTTGGTGCTGTCGGCACGGCTGAGGCCGACAGTCTTTTCTTCCATCCCTGAAGCCATGTTGGGCGGGTGACGGTAAGATCTGTTTTTTTTTCTTCGGTGATCCGACGTCCGACTGTCTAAAAACACAAGTCGTCTAGGTATAGGTAATTGCTGGCTGAGGTTGGGTATTACCACTCGCAGAGACGCCGAGCAGATCGAATGGGATGCGACTGAAACACAACTCAACAACCTGGATGAGTGAGGAGGGCAGTTATTCTATATAGATGAGTTGGTTGTGTGCCCCTGGCCCGACGCTACCTTGCGTCCGGCGGCCCCCCTTCCCCTCCATGGTTAGCTTGCTAACCTTCATCTGACGTCTCCCGGTTCCTGGGAGAGAGACAAGCCAATACGGAGCGTTACGGAGGTATTACCACTGGGTATGTGTGTAAGTATGCGACTTACTCGGGTCGTGATAGACAAGACCAACGGACGGGCCCAAGTGCCCCATCTAATAGGAGCCCCGCAGAGATAAGCAAACCGCGCCAGGGGATGGTTGGCAACTGGCTGGGGCGATCAGAAGTGTGGGCGCGGGGGGAGGAGACTTGAGGAGAGCGAGGAGGAAGCATCCCTGCTTGGGGGTAAGGGAGGCAACGTCAGAACGGGCGATACCGACGACAACGGAGAGAAAGTCACCTCGTTGAGGGTATCTTGACGCGTTTCTTTGATCCATTCCCGATGAAGATGCCCCCATTCCCACGTTTACGATTAGCCGTCCAAGGGTTCCACTGGCGTACACATCCGAATTCCGCGCCTGGTCGAAGCATTGCAGCAACAGGCCAACGGCAGGCCATGAGCTGAGAATCACCTCAAGCATTGGGGTAAGAGGAAATCTGAATGTGATGCCGACGATAGCCACTGATCCGAAAGAGGAGACTTGGTGGAACAGATGGTACTGGGTAGAACAAGGGGCCCAGAAAATCCCCGGCAGTCGTCGATTGGGCGGCCCACGCATCAAGCATTTGCTGAGACTTTTCACGCCTTTCGCTCCCTTCAGTTCTTCCTGGTTGGCGTCGGGCTGACGTGTGCTCCAGGTTCTGAGCTTGTCTCCAAGTCTCTCCAGAATCCAAGGCCTCAAGCCGCAAGCCTTTGGTCTTGAGCCAGACCATTTCCTAATATCTTGGCAATGGGTCGAGCGACATCCGACGTCGGATTCAGCCATGAGAACCAGGAAGAAGCCCCCCATTATCCGATAGACGTCGAGTTGATGGTTGGCTGAAGCACCTAAAAGACCGAAAAGACCCTTGGAGAAGCGCGGGTGAGAGGCGAAAACTTGGGGCTTAGCTCCAATTACTGCCGACAAACGACCGCGTTCTGACAAGACTGACGGCTCTGTACTGCTTGTGTCTGCCGGCGGCCACGCCGAAAAGGTGTGTTGCTTCCTCGAGGAACGCGGCAGCAGAAGCCCTGGAGGCCCTGCTTAGCTCCGGGCTGGCATGTCCATGTTCCGTACCTTTCCCATCAAACAAGGAGCATGGCGGGATGATTTGCGGTGCCATTGCAGGAGAAGATGCACAGAAAGCGGGTAGAACCCCGACAAAGAACCCAGCCCCGGGTCCAAGACGCCCAACCTGAACGCAGGCACGCAGGCTACACAGCGCGGTCTGCCATCGTCCCAATCACGGCTTGCGGGAACGTTCGGGGCCTGACTCGCTCGTCTGCAGAGTGCAGACAGCAGGATTCGGAATCCCGTACCTAGTTTGTCTGTAGGGCGCGCGTTTGTCTAGGTTTGGCCGGCCTTGGTCCCAGTAAATTGTCTTGGCTTTCTCAAAGTCTCAACTCTACGCCGTACGGTCTGTGTATTCGTGCCGGTAACCCATCACCAGAACGCGGCGTTCGAGACGAGGCAGAGAGACCTGATAGTAATTAGATGACAGTGGAGTGGTGCCAGGCACTAACGCATCCCCGTCTTGTCGTCCGGGGAAATTCACTATCACCGCGCGAACCCTCTTTTTCAAAGTGTTTTATTACGTACATTTGGTTGTATTAAATGGGTCGATGCGCCCCAAGATAGGATCCAGACCGAGAGGGGCGCCGACGCTTGACCGATCAAACTGGGACCAATTCGGCTTAAGGGAAGATAATGACAGACCGGTATGCTGTTTGCAAAATACATGATCAAGACCGGGAGCAATAAAACACGGGGAAGTGGCTCGCATGCGTGGGGTTTCTGAGATGCGGCGATGTGGTGCCCTCCATTGCGTGAAGTGCTCGCAATGTGCCCACCGAGACAGGTACAAGTTTGGTCCAAGTTTTTGCCATTGCAATATCAATATGAACAGTAGGTCATGGAGGAGCTTCGTTATATGCTTCTTCACCCTTCAAGGGCGCGCGTTTGACAACGCAACAGCCAGGGGATCTAATCGGATCGCCCAAAAGCGCATTCCCGGCTGTAAGGTCAACACAGCGGCCGGCGCAGAGCCAGGCCCGGTCCCAAACTCTCGGGGCGGCGCCATCTGAAAGTGAGACTAGGTATGAGAGCCTAAGAATGGGAAGTGTGGTGGTGTGAGCCGGGAACACGTCCCGGTCCTCTTCAGCCGAAGAACCGGCTACGTCCCGGCCGCCATCCTGCAACGCCCGCCCCTTTGATCAATATTCGCCGTAATTATTCACGTCGTACACTCACAGTCTGCAGTCTGCAGACCGCAGATACAATTGCATACAAAATCAAATGTGGTAAGATGAAGGGCTAAAACAAAGTATCGGGTCTTGACGGCGGATCCCGCCAAGCCCATGAAGATGCATGAAATCTCGCAAAGTTTCGTCTACCAGTTGTTCCTGTCCTCAATCGCGGTCCGAAAGTCAGTCGTACTGGATATTGACAGGTCTTCCTTCATTCCTCGATCCTGAACTCGATCGTCATCTACACGCGTAATATGTGCTTTCTAGCGTCACGTTGAAGGGGCGGCCTTCCCATTCTCTCTGTCCCACCCTCACACACTCTCTCTTCCTCTATCATCCAGTCCTCCGTCGACGAGTCGCCCGATTGCAGGGTATCACGGTAAGAAAAACAGCAATCTAGACTTCCGCCGCGGTGACTGTAACTGTGATGGTTCCCTCACTCATCCCCTTGGAGGTCACAGTCTCGACGATGGTCTCCGGTTCCTCGTCGTCCTCATCCTCTTCCTCCACAATCTCTCTACCCGAGGAGTCTACCTGTCGCCGATCGCCGCGCCGCCATCGCCCCTTCAACCAACGCCGTCAGCTCTTGCTACCGTTCTTACTGCCGTTCACCACCGTCTTTGGCGGTCCTGCAGTCGCGCGGGGAGTGCGATCGCCGCTGCCTCGGGTGCCATTTGTAGGAATATAGAAATCGTAGCGGCTCGGGAAGAGAATGATGTTTGCCAGCCGCAGGAGTTCCGTCTCCGCTTCCGTCTTTGTCTTGTTCCTGATGCCCTCCTCATCATCAATATCCATGGCATCCGCATGCTTGGGCGGGATGACACCCGCTGGTTCGACATCGTAGGGTGCCAATCCCATTGCGCGGAGGCCGTCGACTCCGCCGTACTCCTCGACCTCCTTGGCACCGGGACGATCCTGATGCGAGGCTTCGCTTCCCAGCCCACCCAGCGTGTCAAAGTCCGGTCCCGGTTGACCGGTCTGGAATGCCTTTCTCTGGCGAGCGAGGAACAGGGCATTTGTCTGCGTTAGGGGGCAAACGGGGGTGTACGTGAGCAGGGAAAGCTCATTTGACTCGTTTTGCAACGACGGCGGGACGCCTAACCTGGTGCCGCCCGTGATGATGGAGTAGGCCTGGTCGCAATGCCAGATGACGTAGTCACCGGCCTGTAGGCTAGGCATAGAGACCAGACTCCTGCGCAGATGCAGATGCGGGTGCCAGCGTTCCGTGAGACGCTGAGCATGACCCGGGACGGCTCCGTGGATAATGGTATTTGGCTCCAGGTCAAGCGTCCAGTTGGACGCATCAAGATACGCAGCCCACTGGTCCGCCTTGCCGCCATCCGGCTGCTCTGGCGGCCCACGCTTCGGCGAGAAGAACGGCCGCAAGAGGAAGTACGCAGCCACCAGCTTGGGCGACGGCAACACGCGCACCATGCCCTGCTCAACCTCGGTGAGCGCGAGAATACCCTGGAACATGCGGAAGATGCTGCAGGCGCCCGCGCCGTTGTACAGATCCGTCGTGGCACCGACTCGGCCGGCCGGATCCCAGGGATCGTAGGACTCCCAGTCGCCGCGGAAGACGGCCTCGTAGGTGCCGCCACGGCCGTAACCGTCCGGTTCCCAGCGTTCTAGACTGCCGCTGTCGATTTGCGCGATAACGGTTGATGAGGCAGTGGTGCTAAGAGAGTCTGCGGCCGAGTTTCCGGTGGGTTGACCGACGGCGCCGAGCTTGTCGTTGTGAATACGAAGACGATCGGCATAGCTCACAGGTGCCCGGGTGATGTGCACGTCGTCTGTCGATTCCCAAAAGGACATTGCGAACTTTTGCGCGCGCAGCATGTTGGGATGCGCGCGGGCACGCACCTGAACGGGCGTCCAGAAGAGATCAATGCAAGTAGGGTCGTGAAGAGCGGGTGGCTTGAACTCGCGGTTCTTGTCGAGATACTCGTGAGTTTCGTGCACCCATTTCTGAGCATCATTGGGCGGCACAACGCCGCGTATGACAGCTACACCATACCGGCGCAGCCTGTGCGCAAAGGCTTCGACGCGGACAGGGTCATTGATGTCGGTGAAGTTGATGGACGGGATCAGCTCCGATCCACGAGTGGAGATATCTGTAATCTCGGTCCTCAGAGCATTGATGAGACGGTGCCACGAAGCCTCAACGGCAGCTTCGTGGCCGGCGATGAGCCGCTTCTTGACGCCAGCGAAGCGCGATGGCAACGGGATGGGCTCGGCCCCGTAAAAAGAGACGATGGGGGGCTCCATACTTTTGGGGAAGACCTTGCGGCTTGCAGCGGCTGCAGCAGCGGCGGCACCGGCCACTGCAGCAGTGGGAGTCGAGGTGGGCGAGCGCGTCGTCGCGGCAGAGGTTGCAGCTGTGATGGCCGCAGACGAAGGGGGCGAGGTGAGGAGAGTAGAGGTAGGGGAGACGGAGGTGGCCCGGGACACGGCGGTAGACGACGGCGGGGTTGTCTTAATAATTCTGGAAGAGGTCCTGCGTCTTCCTCCTCCTCCTCCTCCTTGCCCTCCTCCTGATGGTTGTCCGGGTCCTCCTACTCCTAGTATCCCTCCTCCTAATAACGGTATCCCTCCTCCGATGCTCCCACCGCTTCCGCTCCCGCTGCTGCTGCTTGACCCTGTACGTGTACCTGACCCAAGCCCCCTGCGAGTAGTAGCAGACTTCTTCCCCAGCCGTGATTTGGGGGACTTGACAGACGAGGAGGGTGCTGCGGGAGCTGGTGTTGTGCTTCCTGAGCTCGTATTACTACTGGTCGTCTCGGTCAGGATCGCTGTGTTGCCGGCATCTCCAATTCCCCCAACTGCTGCTCCTCCTTCTCCTTCATCTCCATCTTCTCCTCCTCCTCCTTTCCCCCCCTCCTCATTTGCGGGGGGCGCCTCAGTGGGGCCAGCGGCCCAGCGGGCCAAGATCATCCGAGCTGCCGTCGTCCAGAGATCGAAAGGGGGGTGGTGTGGTGGGGGAGACTTTAGCAACTCTTATTACTCGAGACCTCGAGTCGAGAGCAGCGTGAGTAGTGTGTTTGGATGCACACACTCACACTGATACACGCCTATGCGCGAGTCCTGCAGCCGACTCACGGGTCAAAGTAAGTACTGATACCAAAGGTTTTCCAGCTGCTCAGTACAAGCTCAGTCCTGCTCAACAGAATCTTTCGCTAGCCAACAGATGCGATTCCCGATGGATGATCAATATTGTGTATGGGCCGGTCTAGTTCCCGGGTAGAGCAGAAAAAAGAGACACCTCATGTGCTCAAGTGACTCTCAGACTGATGCGTTGTGTTGTTGAGAATCATGAGAAGTGAGATCGAATATCGTATCCGGCTGGCCGAGGTGAGATTGAAGCTGTCGGTTGACCCGATCGTTGCCTCCAAAGCAAGGCCTTTCAAATGAGCGAACAAAACGCAACGCGTAAACCCAGCTCTCAATAGTCTTCTTTTTATATATTCCGAAATGTCTCGTGACGGCGCAAACCACACCACAATGTCGTGGGCTGTCAGCGCCTGTTATTCCCAAGTGGTGGAAACCGGACACAACTCCTGTCCTGCAGAGGTAATGATCCAAAAACCCGGACAGACAGCGGGCGGCGGCGCAGGAACAGAGTAAGTTCTGGGCCTAGTGTCGCTCGGGGTTTTCTTGACAGCAGTTCCGAATCGAGTGAAGAATGACACCTCGTGACCGTCCCAAAAGGGGTTGCAAATAGTGGCGGACCAAGACGGCCGAAATGGTAAGAAACGGTAGTTGACCTCGTCGTTTGTATCGTGGCCAGAAGAAGACAGACTCAAATATTGGCATGAGTGTTAGTGTGGCTGAAATTCATAGAACCACAGAAAACCCCTTTTCAAATCAAAGTCAATAAAACAACGCGTGTACTCTTGGGGCATCACGAAGACTTTATCATCAAGGGATTCAAGGTCGCGGCCCGCACTACAAGGCAGAATGTGTCCACAATTCCCATCTCTACCTTCGCGTCAGCATGGCCATAGGAACAACAGGATGCAGAGCCGAGAAGCTGGTCCGGCCGTTCTGGGCTTGGCCTGGAGGGGGTAACCATCCATCTGCGACGAGATAAATTGCTTCAAAAACCTCACTTTGCACCAAAACCGTCTTCTTCCGGGTGAAAAAGATAGGGCGGGAGGGGGCGCCGCGGAGCTTACGGGCAGATCGAGCGCTCGTGGCCCCATCACGACCTCCGTCTGCGCTGCCCGCCGGGCCGCGAACCCGCGTAGCAGCGCCACGGCTAAAATGCGGAATGTCGCTCTGAGCGTGGGTTGGTCAGAGCCTGGAACGGCTTCCTCCTCCAGAGTCTCCCATAGTCTCTCAGATGAGAGTCTCCCCGGCCCAAGAGGCCGCTTCTTCCTCGAGCGGCATCCTTGTCATGGCCTACAGTTCTGTCCAATCAATCCCCGGTCTCATGAGTGCGTGCGATGGACAGAATCGTACAAGCCTCCTGTACGACGGATACAGACAGTGGTAGGTCCCGTGAAAGCCGCCCGCCCCCATGTTTGTGGGAAAACCTGGGCGAAGAGCCGTTGGGATTTGGGACTTGTTGGTCGCTTTGTACATGGGATTTCAGCGGAGGGATACCAGTCGGCTTTGCTTGATTCTCCCTGGAGGCATTTCCTAGTATCATACGGACATCCCACTGGCTAAATTCCGGAGTCTCTATCTTTCTCTCTTCGTCCCCATCGGTAATGTGTCTGTATTGAAAATCACTGTTCGGGGACCAAAAGACGGCCTGCAGCCTACCACTCAGATCCTGACCCTCGGGGCACATTGCGCCGCAGCTAAAAGGGTGATAAGACGTACAGAACTTAAACTGAGTCGTGCTCGACATGCGACTTCATGCCAAAAAGAGATCAATCACGCTGCGGAATCAGGAACATGTGAATGGTGATGGATAGCAGTTGCAAAACACTTGTCAATAAGCCCATAAGGTTCTCCTCCTGTTTCTCCTGCATTGATAATGGTCATGTACTATCGCCATGTTGTGCGCGTTTTCGGATACGAATGTGACTGGCAGCTTTTACATACTTCTGAGACGCAGACCCGAAGAGCTTTGTTACGTAACAAGGATAGTAACCGCATCTTACGAAGTACCCGTTACGTACTAAATTACGTATCTATCTTAGATACTATATATATAGACCTTTTCCTTTTATCTATTTCTACTTTAATATATTAAGCTACTTTTATTATACTCTATATACTTATTATTATATATTATAACTCATAATAGTTATAAGCTTAGCTCTTAATTAAGACCTTATATTATAATAATATATTTATTAATACGATTCTTATAATCTCTTTAAAATAATAAATATACTCGTATTAATTTTAGCCTAAGCTAAATTAATTAGTTATAATAGTTAGATTAAATAGTTTAATATACTCCGTATTATAAGTAAGGGCGTTAGGGTTTAGAAATACGTTAACTTAAACGCTCTAGATTTTAATATACTCCTTAACCCTTTTATAGTACTTATTTTATTTTTTAAATTCGGATAATTAGTTATAACTTATAATAAAAAAGAACTACGAGCTTATTAAATATATTATAAGGCGTTCGAGAACGACTAAAGAAACTAAGAAATCTTATATTAATAGCTTCTAAATATAACTCTTAATATAACCCCTTTAATTTCCTTAAGTATAAATAACTTATAAAACTAAGCTAGGTTTTTTTTTATAAAACTAGCTAGGCTACTTATTTTATATAAATAAATCTATTTTTATACTATACTTATAAAAAGGATTTATATACTTAAGAGTATTTAAAAATAATAGGAGATCGAAATTAAATATAAATAATTTAAAGCTTAGGAACGTAATATTATTAATATATATATTAAACTCCTCGCTTAGTAGTTAATAAAATTAATTAATACTACTCTTTATAAATACGTATTTTAAAAAGCTACTAAGGACGGCGCTAAGTTTAGTATATAACGAATTATTAAATATTTAAAATAAGAATTTATACCCTCCGAAGTAGTAATTAGGAATACGGTTTAAGAGGAATATTAATAAGCCCTTAATAAAACAAGGACCGGAATTAACCCTTAATATTAATATAAAGAGTAATAGTCTATTTATTTCTAAGTTAAAATATATAATATTTTAGAAATTAGTAAAAAGATCGCTATACTTAACTTCTTAAGTATAGTTAAGTCTAGACTTAACCTTATATAGGAGTAACGTATATATAAAACTTTTAGTAAATTAATAGCTTTTAAAATATATATTAAAACTCTTAAGGAGATTACGTATATATTTAGCTTAGTAACTTAGGACGTATATACTAAACGGCCTTTAAGTTAAAGAGGGGTTTATTTTACTTTTATTAAATACTTTAACTTAGTTAATAATATAAATAATAAGGGTAACATTTTATACCCTTATAATTATACATACTCATAGCGTCCTTTAGCGTATTAAAAACTAAAATAGGCCCTTATAAGCCGAAATATTAATAAGTTATTAATACGAATATTAAAGAGCTATATAAAAGAAGTCCTTATTACTATTAAATTAAATAAATAGAAATTATTTTATAATAAGCTTAAGAAAGCTAGTTAGCTAAGGAATAATAGAACCCCTAAGAAACCTAGGTTTTTAAAAAGATCTTCTAACTAACTTATAATAAGCTTATTAATAAACTAGGATAAGGGCTACGTAATTATTATACTTATAAAGAGTTAGGACTTAGAAATAAACGTAATTTTTAATACCCTTATAAGTAGCGCTTATCCCCTTTTTTAAAATATAATAATAAATAGTTATAAAGTAATATATCTAATTAATAATAAGAGCCTATTTAAACCTAAGAGTTATATATTATTAAATAATAATAACTATATTAAATTAAGAACTACTATACTACTTATTACTATACATAGTACTCGTATTATAAAGGGCGTTTTAAATAGACCTAAAAAAAAGGGAACTTATAATTTAAAGCTCTAGAACGTCGCTTATATCGAGGGATTTTATATTAATATAGTTTTAAAGACTTTACTAAATAAAAGCGTATTTTAATACTATAGTCTAGATTATACTTTATAATAGGGAACGCTTTATAAGAGTATTATTAAAAAGTAGCTTATTTAAAAGAATAATTTAGTCTTTTTTAAATATAAGCTTTTCTAATCCTATCTTTTTTTTATAAACCTTAAGCGTATTTTATAAAGCCTAGCTAGTATTATATTACTAATTAGCTATAAAAAATTCTATTACTTATATTAATATACTTATAAGAGGTTTAATAGCGCGCTCCTCTAGTACTTTAAAATAAGTTATCTCGGACTTAATACTCTTTATTAATTATTATATAAAACTCGAAGTATGCGTATTAAACTTTTATTATAAGTTAAGTATAAAGTATATATATTATTTAATACTAAGATAGTAGTTTTAAAAAGACTACCCTTAAAAAAAGCTTTATAACTATAATACCGTATATACTAAGATCTTTTTTATTTTAAACTATTTTTTAATAAACGATAATATATACTTATAGCTTTTAACAAATATAATAAGTAGCTTAGGGGTTTTTTTTTAAAAATTAAAATAAAAAAAGAAGTACTTTTCGTATTATAGAGCCTCGAGGTAGTAATTCGTTATTAAAAAGGGACTCTAATTTACTTTTTTAAAAATAATAATAAGACTACCCTCTTAATTATAAACGTTAGATACGTATATAAAACGTAGTATAGCGAGCTAAGAATCGGAATAGAACTTCTACTTCTATATATAAAAAAACCCGTAAGTAATATAAAAAGAGTAAGTTAACTCGTAATTACTAAAGCTTATAAAATACGCCTTTTTACGAACCTCTTTATAAATCTATAAAATAAAATAGTATTAATAATAATTTTTATTTATAATATTACTTTATAAAAGGTTAATAAAAGAGATTCGCTTATTATAATAGAAATTAATTAATAAAAGTAGTATTAATACTAATAATAAATAGGTTACTAAGTATAGGATTCTAAATTAATAACCCCGTACTTTAGTAGTTTTTATATATATAGTTATTAAGTATACTCTTTTTATAAGGATTATAAGAGGGGTATATATTAAAAAGAGTTTAAAGTACTTCTTTATAAGTATATAAAATACTTAGTTAGATATATATTAAAAACGTATAACTTATATAGGGTTTAAGTACCTATGCTCGAGTAGGTATTTATTATAAAGAATATTAAGTTTAATAAAAAAGTTTTTTATAATCCTATATATAAGGAATAAGCTATCATAAGTAAGTAAGTAAATTTAGTAATTTAAGAAATATAAGAACTTTTTAATATTAATAATAAGTTAGTTCGAGTACTTAGGGAAGTAGATCTAAACTTTAAAAATACTAATACTTAGGATAACCCTATAATTAAAGATAGTATTATTATTAAATTTTTAATTATTTAGGATATTAAATAACTAATAAACGTACTCTAAGGTATAGTTAATAAGGCTAACGAGGCTAATATAGTTTTATTATTATTATTAACCCCTAAAATAACCCCCTTGTGCGAGCTTAGGGATAAGAGTAAAAAAGGGGATATAATAACTAAGTTATAAATAGCTTTACGTAGTTTATAATCCTCTTTATAAGCGCTTATATATATTATAAAGGTTCTTAAGCTTTTAATTCCTAACGGCTCTTAATAAAATACTAAAATATATAATAAATAAGGTACTAATTATAAAAAAGTAATTTTTAATATTAAAATCGATATTAGTAAGGAACCCTTATAATAAACCTTTATTATTATATAAAAATAGAGCTTATAAAAACTACTTTATTAAGTACTAAATAAAGCTTTATTAAGTTTTAAATATTTAAACTAGGCCCGTAGACCTCTATAACGCTTTAATAGTAGTATTTTTATAACGCTCTTATATTTAAATATAAAAAACGGTAATTATTATAACCGCCGCTAGGACTACTTTTTTTTTATTTTTATATTTAATTAGTAAAAAGCTATAAAAGAAAGTAGTATAGGATATATAATATTTTATTAAATAATAAAAAGAGTAGTTTATAAGACCTATTTAAAGTGCTCTAGAGGAGTTTAAAAACTATAACTTATTAAAGTTAACTTTTAGAGCCTACTAAAGAAGTTTAGTAATATTAAATATCTCTTATAGTAATTATAAAAGCTACTTAGGGATATTATAAATATAAAAATAAAAAAGCTAAGGAATATTAGTATATAAGAGGAAATCGACCGTAATCCTAAATAAGGGATCCTATTTCTATTAAAATAGGTATATATTTATAAGTACGACGCTAATAACGAGGTTTATAAAGTAAAAGTACGTATATATATAAGGGGGGATATATAACTACTTAACTTTTTATAAAATATATATACTTCGATACTCGTTATAAAGGCCTTTAGGCTTATAATAGTAATAGCTATTTAATTCGACCTTAAGGCTAATTAATATAATATTATTAATATATTCCTTAACGCGCCTCTTAAGAACGAGAAATTAGTAATTATTAAACTCCTAGAGGGATATAAGGTTATTAATAAAATAAGTAAACTCTAATACGCTCTATATAGCCTCTAAAACTCGCTAATTCTTTAGTTTTAAACTTTTACTTTTATATTTTATAATATAAATATAATATATAATTACGAGGAGATTTATATTTACTAAACCGTAAATAAGAAAGTAATATTAGTATTTTACGTTAATAATTTTATTATTTTATACTATCGAAATAACTAAGAGGCGGCTTAGGGAATTATTAATAATATAAAAAAATATATTAACTTTAAAAAGAATAGACCGATTAATTACTTCTTTAGAGTACGGATTTTATAAAACTATACTACTTATAAAATTTACCTTATTTATAATATATATATTAAGCGAGTTATTAAGCGCTTTAACTTTATAAATTTACTATATCTAGCTACCCCTCTTTTTTAAAACGAGTTTAAACTAAATAAGGGGTAAATAATAAAAAAAGAAATAAAGAGCTACTAAGAAAAAGTTAGAAATATACTTTATATAACTATTATAATTAAACTAGATATCGCTTTTACTTACTTATAATTATTATAGTTCTTAACTAACCTAAGTATAACCTATATTAAAATAATTAATTATTATATTTAATATCTCTACGTAATAAAATATCTTACGCTCTATTACGGTAATATACTAAGTACGTAATTATTATTTTTAACTAGAGATACTAGCTTCGTAAATAACGAGGTAATATAATAATTATTTTAGGGATATATAATATTCCTTTTTAGTAGCCTAATTTAATAAAAATTAGTACGCTAAGTAATAGTTATAATATTAACTACCAAAGCTAAGCTTCTTTACCTTAAAGAAACTATAAAAAAGATTATAGCTTTAAAGCGCTTTTTTAAAAATATTACCCTTAACCTAGGAGAAGTATAGTTAGTTAACTATAATAATTAGTAAATAATTTAATTTATTATAGGGGAAGGGAAAAAAATAGCTACTTAACTTTACTATATCGATATATAAAATATATAGCTAAAATAAGAGTATACTAGAGGTAGTTTTAAAATTATTTATATATTAATAAGGGATATATTAATAAATAGACTTATTAAAAACTTTTTACAAACTAAGTTTAAATATTTTTATATACTTCTTAACTTTTATAATATATAAAAAGTTATTATAAATAATTAAAATAGTTAAAAATAATTAATTTAGGCTATGCTTAGAAAAACTTAATACTTAAAAATAAACGATAAATAGAACTTAGAGTGCGGCCTAGAGGCTTAAAATAAATAAAATAAAACTTTTTTTAACTTAAAAACCTAAGCTTTTAAAATAACTTTACCTTATAGGGTATATATATATAAAAATAAAACCCGGGCTTATACTTACTATTTAAACTCTTAGTTTATAAAGTATATAATTACTAAGATTATAGCGTTATTAATAAAAAGGGTAAGTATACGTACTAAGAACCGCGCTTTACGTACTTTAAAGTTTATAAAACTAAGAATAGTAAGGAATAGAACGATTATTAAGTTAATAACCTAGGGTATAAGAGTAAGTAATATAATAAGAGGCTAATTTTAAATAACTATAATAAGCGTAATTAATAATATAAATATACTTAAAAAAGGGGGCAGGGTATATATAAAAAAAAAGTCCTCTATATAAAACTTAATATAGTTCTTATATATTTTTTTATTATTATTTATATAACGAATAATAGTACGGAGCTTATTAATTTCTTATTAAAATTATAGTTAGGAGTGCGCTTTTTAATAATAAAAAAGGATAATATACTTATAATAAAAAGAGCGCTATTTATAATAGCCTTAGTAAGAGCCTAGGCTATTAGTTATATAATAACTAATATATTAATATACCCTTTAGCTAAATAATTATTAAAGTAGCGCGTATACTAACTATTACTTTTTATAAAATAATAATTACTATTCTTAAGGTCGGTATACTAAAGGGCTACTTAAAAATAAGGTATATATTATACTTCCTATTCCTTAAGAACTACTCCCTTAAGCTTTTTAGAGACTAAGTATACGTTAATTAAGCTTAAAATAATAAAAAGAACTATACTTACTATAGGAAGTATTTTAATTTCTTAGCGTTCTTTTTTATTTTTTATTACCCTTTTAAAAAGAACTAGCCTTACGTTTTTTAAACCTTAGAATATTATTAAAAACGAACTCTTAAAATAATAGTATATAATATACCCTTTTTAAAGGGCTTAATATTTAAAATATTTTTATTTTTATTTTTAAACTCCGAGGGGGGGATAAATAAAAGCTTTTTAAAGCTCTTATTATTATTATTTATTTTATTATTACTCTTATTACGATTATTAATAAGAGCTTCGAACTTAATAAAGTTCTTAGTATTTTTATTAATAGCCTTAATATCTTCTTAATTAGGGAGAGAGAGCTTAATAACTAAGCTTTAATAAGTAAATAAGAGGTTATAGGGGGGGGTAATAACTTAAAAAGGCTCGTTAATATTATTACTTATTTAAACTCTTAGTAAATTATATAATACGTATATAAGAGGTATTATAAAAATTATATAAAACTTATTATTATTTCTAAATATATTAAGTATTTATATTTAAAATAAAATTAATAAATAATTTAATAATATAAGCGCGCGCGCATAGTAAACGGGGGTACTTATAATAATTATAAAAAAGTTAAAAAGAAAAAAAAAAATAATAACTAAGCGACGCTATAAGAATTTAAATATATACGAGGTAGCTAAGTAGCCTTATTCTTAATAATTTATATACTAAAAGTAATATAATACGCGCTATTCTAAATTAGGATTCTATTTATTTTAAATAAAGGGATATATTTATAATAAACGTAGTTTAAAAGATGCGTATCCCTTATATTTTTTTTTTATTTATATTTAACTAAATCGGGCCTTTATAAGGGTATTTAGAGGTTCTATTTCGGGTATAATAGCTCCTTAATAGTAGTAATTAGGAGGTATATTACGTAATAAGGATAGTAACTATATTTTATAAAGTACCCATTACGTACTAAATCACATATCTATCTTAAATACTGTATATATAGACCTTTTTTTTTTATCTATTTCTACTTTAATATATTAAGCCACTTTTACCATACTCCGTATGCCCATTGCTGCGTGCCATAACTCGTGACAAGCTTCGTGAGGGCCGAAAGGATGGATGGCCGAAGGACAACTCCGTTCCTGATGGACACTTACTCGCCTAAGAGTTTGTAACGTTGCTGCAGTTCATTAGGCCGAACTGCTGACTGGACAGACTCAACTATTCCAGACGAAGGGGGTGACGACGCCAGAGAAGGGAATTGTCCATCTGGATTTTGAAGTCATGTTTGAGGGGGCAGAAGGACGAACGGCGTGTGTGAGCCTTCACTCACTCCTCAAGGTGAGCTAGGTATCAGAGCGTAGCAACAGCGAAAGCGACCTGAAGGCTCGCGACCGATGGCGATGTGAGCCTCCAATGGCGTCTTTGCTTGACACAGAGGGGCGGCCCAGACTGGACGGTCAGTTGGCGGTGGGAGGATGCGAATCGACCTCGATCGAGATTTGCCTTTGGGCTCCTGGTTTCATTGCCAGTGTTTCGTGCGCATCAACACACACCACCTGTTCGTTGCAGAAGGTCCATCGGGGCCAGTCTCTACCACTTCAAGAAGCAGTTCAACCAGTCAGCCCCAGGTATGTCTACGGATATGGGGGGCCGCAACCTGGAAGCATCCCACGAAAAGACTCCGGCGGCCCAGCAGTGCAGCACCAAGAACACCAAGCTGGCCCTTGGCCCCCAAATGTCGGACAAACGCAGAGGCTCCGTCTGCCCCGATTCCCCGAGAACCCACGCCAACCATTATGATTGCGGGGGTAATTACGGAGTATCCGTAATGTGCTAACTAATAAGCAAGGCTCGCCAGGGCTTCTTCCAGCCGCCGACATTGCAGGAAGGGTCTCCCGTTTGCCGTCTCGCGTGGATTGGACTGTGGGACGAACTGACTGGGGCCAGAACTTCACGCGCACTTCCCACTAATCCAAATATCCGTGAATTACTACGGATACTGCCTGCTTGGTCATCAGTAACCGAAGATTCTGCCCCGATCCACCGACCCGAATGGAGGCATACGACGGGCCCTTGAATCTTGATGCTTGAGTTACCTTAGGTACAGTAGAGTCTACACATAAACTAATAATAACCCCCCCTAGTTGAGGTAAGAGTCCCGTGTATAATAGTAAGTACTCAGATATTAGTAGATCCTAACTAAATTTAATTAATCGGACTTCGTTTTTTTTTTTTTTAAAGTACTTAGGCTAAAAATATTTTAAAAATAAATCATAGCTAATTAGGGCACTATTACTTAATTAATAAGAAATAATTCCGACCTATACTTTTCTTTTACCCTAGCTAAATCGTATCCCTTTTTTTAAACTTCTACTCTTTATTACGACTTTTATTAGAAATTTTTATTATAAAACTTACTATCGTACTTAAAATTTATTAATAATTAATTAAAAATATTTTTAAATTAATTTTATAATACCTTCTTATTATTATAATAGTAATAGTTTTAAGTCCTATATTAATAATAAAAGGGGCCGGCCTAAGAATCTCTCTATATTTAAAATTAATAATATAAGTTTCGTCCCTATTATTATAATTAAATACGTAATTTATTTATTTATTTTTATAATAATAAGGTTAAGTAATCTTATTACTAAGAGAACTCTATTATTATTACTTAGAGGCTAATAGCTTTTATTTTAATAGCTATTACTAATTATCTCTTAGTACGCTTAAAAAGTACTTTAAAAAGGGTTATTGTATCGACTCTATAATTTCCTATAAAAGATCCCTCTTTATTATTATTAACCTTAAGGTTATTTATAAATTACTTCCTATTTTATATTAATATTTTTAGCCTTATTAATAATCTTTTATAAAATATTATATTAGAATAATATTATTTATAAAGGGCTAGGATATGCCCCTAAATACCCCTTAAAAGCCTAAGGCTATTATAAGTAATAAGGCGTTATTTATTATCCCTTTTAAAAAGGATAATACTATAAATAAAAATATTTCTAAAATATTTCTAATTTATAAAACTAACTATTTTTAATAGGACGTTACCTAGATAAAAATAAATATTAAGCTCGGCCCCGAAAAGAGCTATTAAGTTTATAAATCGTAGGATATTATTAGCCGTAATAAGTATAACTTATTCCTTAATTAACGTTCCTCTTAATTAGATTTTATAGCTTACCCTCTTCTTAATATATACGAGCTAACTTACTTAGTATTTTATAAGTACTATTACCCTAACCTTATACTAAACGAGGATATCTTTAATAAGTTATTTTATTAATACTTATATATTATTATACTTAATATTAATTATTTTTAAAAGTCTTTAAAACCCCTAAGTAAATAGACTAGAATAATAAAGTTATTAAGGATAAGCTAATTTAGCTTAACCCTATTAATAATTTTAATAATAATAAGACGAATTCCTAAATAAACCCTACTACTTCTACTTAGATCTTTATTAAGGATATAAATAAGTAAAAAGTATAATTAAAGGTTAAGGGATAATAAAGAATAATTAGTTTAGAGAAGTTTATAAATAAAGAGTTTATTAGAATAAAAGTATTTTACTTACTTTTTTAAAGTAGTACTATATAAATTAAAAATACCGTAGTATTATAAATAAATATTTATAATAAATATATAAATAGAAGTTAATACTATAAATACTAAGTAAATAATATATTAATCATAAAATTTTCCTAAAATTTTCCTAAAATTTTCCTTAAAATTTCCTTAAGATTTCCTTAAGATTTCCTTAAGATTTCCTTAAAATTTCCTTAAAATTTCTTAAAAATTTCCTAAAACTTTCTTATAATTTTCCTAAAAGCTTTTTAAAAATATCTAAAATATTTCCTTAATATATTTTAAATATTTCCTTAATATATCTTAAATATTTCCTTAATATATCTTAAATATTTCTATTTATCTAATTCTTATAATATTTAGAAATATAAATTAATTAATAAATAACTAATAAAATAAGAAAGTATTTTTATTATTTTAATAAATTATTACCTTATTATATAATTATATATTTAATTAGGTTTATTATTTATATAATATTAGTATTTTATAATAATATATATTCTTATTATTATAATAAATAATATAAATAAAACTATATATATATATATATATTATATAGTTATAATAATAATAATAATAATAATAATAATAATAATTTAGGTTATTAAAAAAAAAGGATCGGTTATTTAGAGTATAATAAAAAGTTATAATTTAAAAAAATAGTTTATTTTAAATAGAAAATAGTTATAAAAGTAAATAGGGTAATAAGTTAACTTAAAG
>MOOC01000207.1:0-79708 GCA_023376865.1 Colletotrichum filicis
GCGATGGTAATGATTGCATTCGCTGCGACCGCATACTACAATACGATCGAAACCTTTTTCTCCATATTCACAACGTTCAAGCGCCGACGAGGAAGATACTTCTGGAGTATGATCGTGTCTAATACTGTCCCTAACCCTAACCCTAACCCTAACCCTAACCCTAACCCTAACCCTAACCCTAACCCTAACCCTAACCCTAACCGTAAGTTATATTTCAAAAAGATAAAGCCCCGAGCCGCCTTTTTATTATCTTTATTAGTCCCTATACTTTTTAAATATAATATACTAATGCCCTCGTATAGTACTATTTATAATACTTATATTATACTATACCGCGGGCTTATTAAAGTTATAATATACTTCGATTACTTATAGGCTAAAAGTAAGTAACTATACTAGGCCCCGTTACCCTTTAGTATAGTATATTAATACTCTTACTTAGTACTGCTCTTTATAGCGCTTATACTTTATTATACCTCGAGCTTATTAAAACTACGGTATATTTTAATTATTTATAAATTAAAATAAGCTACTATACTAAGCCTTATTACTTTTAAGCGTAGTATACTAATATTTTTATATAGCACACTACTCCTTATAGTACTTATATTTTATTATACTATACCTCGGGCTAGCGTTTATAAAGTATTATAAAGCCTTTTAAAAAAGTATATACTTTATATTAAAAAGCTTTAACTATATTATTTAAAAGCTTTAACTACTATACTTAAACCTTTAATTACGGTATTTAAAAGCTCTAGCTATAGCCCTAGGGCTTTTATTATAGCGCGCAACTTTTAGCTATAATACTAAGGCTTTAATTATAATACCTAAATATTTTAGTTATAGCACTTAGCCTTTAGTTATAATACTTATAACCTTTGTTTTTTAATTATAGCGCTTAGCTTTTTATTTTTAGCTATAGTACTTACGAACTTTAATTATAAAGCCCTATTATACCTTTAGCTATATAGCTAAAAAAGCTTTAGTTATAGTACTTAACTACTCTACTTTCTACTATAACGCCCTATAACCTTTAGCTATAAGGCCCTACTATACTTTTAGCTATATAGCTAAAAAAGCTTTAGCTATAGTACTTAACCTTCTATTATAACGCCCTATAACTTTCGGCTATATAGCTAAAAAAGCTTTAGTAATAGTACTTAACTACTCTACTTTTTATTATAACGCCCTATAACTTTTGGGTATAGGGCCCTATTATACTTTTAGCTATATAACTAAAAAAGCTTTAGTTACGGTACTTAACTACTTAACTTTCTATTATAACGCCCCTATAACTTTTAGCTATATTTAACCCTAACCTTTAGTTAATATAGCACCCCGAGGTTAGCTTTAGCCATAGTACCTCTATAATACCTAGCTTTCTATTATTATATTTATAACTTTTAACTATAGCCCCGCTACTACTTTTAGCCTTAGCTAATTAGCTTTAGCTATAGTACTTAAATTTTAGCTACGGTACTTACGAGCTTTAGCTATAGGAGCTAATTAGCTTTAGCTACGGCCCTACTGCCCCCCTTCTACCTTAGCTAATTAGCTTCGGCTACCCCGCGACCTTTAGCTAAGCCGCGTATTAGGCCAAGGGGTAGAACGTAAGGTCAGAGACCCTCCAACGTCTAATTTCTTAGCACTACTTCATCCTAGTGTGCTCGCTTGCGTGCTGTTTATTTAGCGCAGAGAGAATGCAGATGTTCAAGTCTTTTCTTATTTATCTCTACTCCTTTAAAACTTGCTCAACGCAGTCCGTAACAATCGCAATGCTTGTATTAATAAAATGTTTAGAGGGCATACCTCTGCACCAGGCACAGGTGCAAAGGCATAATACCAGGCGGTTCCCAAACAAACTACAGCTTATTGCGACTTCATTGCTCTTATATGCATCCATCTCATGCTACTACTTTCTGTCGTTCCAGTCGCGGGAACGTACGTCTACTCCGTACTAGAAAGCCCAGCAATGCACTATTGATAATCTGCACGCCGACTTATCTTTCCTCGACCCCGCCGTACCTATCTCTACGGAAGAATTCCTTGAACGCAGAGATCGACTGGCCCAAGCTCTGGTCGCATCAAATGTAGATGCGTTCGTCTTGGAACCTGGCTACACTTTCCAGTAAGTCTTTCTTCGACAACCCGAAGACCTCTCAGCCTCGGAGTACGTGAGTCCTGACTTGGGGACAGGTATTATGGCAACATCTCTCAAGTTGACTGGGAACCTTGGGAGCCTGAAGAGCGGCCATTCCTCATGCTCATCCTCCCTCATGTGTCTTCTTCTGGTCAGGTGAACGCCAAGACTGCCTTCTTATCGCCTCATTTTGAAGAGGGCAGGGTACGGATGCTCGGCATACCAACAAGGGAAGACGAACTGGACATTGTCATCTGGGAAGAGCATTGGAACCCGTACGATACGCTGCTCAAATCACATCTCTTCGATGGCCATCATGGAAAGCTTATGGTTGACGAGGAGATTCGTGACTTCATCGTCAGAGGACTGGATGCTGCCGGGTTTGAGACGGTCGGCCTCTCCCAGGAAGTTGAACTCGTGAAGTAGCAGAAAAGCCCTGCGGAGGTCGAATTACTTCGCGTTGTCAATACTGGGACTGTTGTCGCCGTTAGAGCGATGCGGCCTTGTCTGATGTCGGGGCTTATAGAAGATGAAGTTACCGAAATTCTTAATTCTGCTCTCCTCTCCATCAACTTTGGACTGTTCTTCAATATTGTGTTATTCGAGGAGCACGGAGCGCTTCCTCATGGGGGTTTTGTTACTGGCTTCAAAAAGTTGACTCCTGAGAGCATGGTTGTTATCGATGTTGGTGCCCATTATCTGGGCTATAGTTCGGATATTTGTCGCAGCTTCTTCATCGATCTACCAAAGCTACAGTCACCTACTATGATGGGTGCCCTACTGAATTCATGGATCCGAAACCCGGAGGGACGACAACATCTCATTGCGGACGCTGAGCTGCGTGCCGAGAAGCTCAGGGTCTGGGACATTGTATTGGAGGCATAATCAGCTGCCGCCGCCGCTTTCAAGCCGAATAACACAGCAGCAAGTGTGGATATTGCAGCTCGCCAAGTCATTGAAGATGCTGGCTATGGATACGGTTTCACCCATCGTTTGGGTCACGGTATCGGTATTAAAGGTATGTTCCCTACTATGCTCCTCATGATCGGGGGTCGAAAGCAGTTATTGATCCGTATCACATAGCTCACGAGTCGCCGTACTTGAACAAGTGGAACAAAGATATCTTGCTTAAGCCCGGTATGACATTCACGAATGAGCCTGGAATCTATTTGGAAAACAGATTTGGCGTCAGACACGAAGACATCTACTTAGTCAAAGCATCGGGCGAGGCAGAGTTACTCACTGGTCGTAGGGCGACTGGACCATACGATCCATGAAATACCTTGGTTCTTAGACCTGATACTGCTAGTATGTGGCGACCAGCATAGTACCGCTTTGGTGAATACGAGAAGTAAACTTCTTAGAGTCTAGCTAACTTTCTCTTGACTACCCTTGATTGCAATGGCATTATCCAAAGTCCTTAAGTGTCTAGCCAACATCTCCAATGGTACCTACCTAGTCCCTGCAACAAGATTGTACCACTCTCCATCCGAGCGACTGGGACGACGCAGGACATCAAGCTGGATTAACACCACCAGAATGAATATTTCAGATGTTAAAGAGACATTTATCAGTAGGCGATATAGGCCAAATGTGTTAGCAAATTTCCAGCTACCTTTGTTGTTGGGTCCGACCTCGTCCAATACCATTGGCAACAGTGAGAGAGTTGTGCGACTTCGCTTTTAAGCAGAACATTGGCAACCTGTAGAGTTGCCAAGTCTGCGTCCGGAAATTTTCATGTCATTCAGATAGGGCTTCTCGATATTGGCTGAATTGCTGAGTCCATCATCTAGATGCTGAAAGTGAGCTCTTTCTCTGTGGAGCTTTAAAAAATAAAAAAATAAAAAGGACATCGGCTGACGATCAGGGTGAACCCCTAGTCAGGTTGGGGGCTGGCGACCCATAACTGTGGCGTTTCGACGTCTGAAGCTAAGGTAAGGTACGCTGATTAGACGAGGAAACCCCTGGACTGAACCCCAAACCGTCATGGAGGATCGGGAACCTAAACGAATGACCCAATGTGCGAACGAGAAATTGCCAGCTCGCGCTTCAAACGCCCTGAGTTTCAGCCGCTGTCAACCAGATCAATCATCCGACTCCAAATCCAGCTGCGATGGCTTCATAAACGAGGCAGCTCCCAGACTGAAAGATTGCAGCAAAGCCTAATGCCTATAGATCAACATTTAAGCAACATGATTAGTCTTCTCTCGACCGCAACCTTTGCCCTCGCGGCGACATTGGTCGTCCCCGTGTTATCTCAGGATCAGAAACCCACGTCGGGATACGTATGCACACACCCGCCATACAAGGTCCACGTGATCTCTAAATCTCCTCTTGTGGTTTATATCGCCGACTTCATCACGGCCGCAGAGCGGTCACATCTGCTGGATATGGCGTCAGTTTATCTTGCAGTGTTTGTGTAATAATGCCACTAATCTGTATCAGGAGCGGCACGTTTACCCATTCTGGAGTTATTGATGCTTCTGGAGGCAAAACCACGCACGACGTACGGACATCTCAGAGTACTAGCCTGTGGCGGGATGATGTTGTTCGCTGCATCGAAGAGCGCGCAATAGCGTTCCAAGGGTATGGTATGCCTAAGAGTCACGTAGAACCACTGCAGCTGGTCAAGTATGGAAAGGGACAGCAGTACCATTTTCATACAGACTGGTTCACAGATCCTGCACACGCCAGAGCTCATCTAGGCGGCAATCGGCTGTCTTCTTTCTTCGGTTATGTGTCAGCGGTTAACGTTACCGGAGGTGGAACCAACTTCCCGCTCTTAGACGCCCCTTCTGACGAACGATGGTGCTCTTTCATTGACTGCGACGAGCCTTGGGAGAGAGGCGTGACATTTCGGCCGTTGGAGGGAAATTTCGTGTATTGGGAAAACCTCCACGTCGATGGTTCTGGAGATCAACGTAATTTACATGCTGGATTGCCGGTCACAGATGGACAGAAGGTTGGGATGAACATCTGGACGAGACAAGCACCGCTGAGCAAAGACATTCGAGGAGATTAGTAAGACTCTGGAAACATTCAAGGTTAACTTCTAGAGGGTATAAGGGCTTGTAAGGACGAGCATAAGGGCCAGACACCAAGGAACCTTAATACACTTTCCCGTCTCTAATGTGTCCATGAACCTAAGGTCAGGTTCACAACTTTACGGTGGCTTGTGGTTCGAGATGGGTCAGGGAATGGCCACCTCACACATGAAGACTATCTAATTCAATTATTCATGTGAGAAGTATTACCAATTGCCTACAAAATAATACTATGCGGCAGCTTATGAATGCTGGTGAGATGCATAGATATGCACAGCACTGTACTAGGCCAAAAGGAGAGGCATTGTATATAGTAACTATACTCGGTTGACATGGTTATAAGCCTCTCTCTTAATGACCAACTAGAGACTACGCAGATCTCCGTTGTCATTACCGAGAATCTCAACGGTGAGTTAGAGAAATATTGAACCTAGCCGATTTCGAATAGAACCACACGCCAGATTGCGATGTATTCTGCGTGCGACCCAACCTTTGACTTTATGCATGGCAATACTAAGGATTGAATGCATCACGTGTATGATTGATTGTGTGGGAAAGCCGGCCATATCATTGAGTGGCCTGTCGAACCATCTTTGGAGATAGGTGCTAATATTGATTAAGACTCATCAACGGACGGCATTCAAAGTCAACTACTTTCCAGCCTACATATATGATTCATGAACATGTAAGAAGCCTTAGGATGCGTAAGACTGAGGGACGAGCTTCATGCGGATCCCGCTGAGATGATCTGCTAACTGATACGTCCTTGCAAATGGCATGGAACTGGGTGGTCTTTAGATTCCAAGGTCGAACGTTCCTTGACTGATCCTGTCGCAAGCTGCACCTTGGCCTTCAGCTTACATACCTGCAGATGTGATGGACTAGGAATAGACTCAACTTGATGTTCTGCCTAAAAATATTGTGCTTCCACGAAAGGCGAGAAAATGCGTCCCCCCAATCTTTTTTTGCGAGTAGGACCCCGGAGATAGCTACCCAGCCACTAGACAAGTTGATGACTTGATATGAGGGAGATGTGAATACGCTACGTATTTCTCAACTACCCTAGCAATGGGGTATTCTAATTGCATTCACAGCTTACCTATTGGGTACGTCGAGCCAAGTTCAAGTAATTAGCAAAGTGATGTCAATCGTGCCGCAATAAGAGATTGTCTTTGGCCAGTATCTCGTTTGATTAGTCGCTCCGCCTGACAAGAGGTTCAATATCTTGGTCTCTAGAAGCCCCCGCTGGCACTTGCATATTCAGCAACCCATTATCAGCTTACCATTTTGCTTTTTGTTTAGTTACAGGCGATAGACTCTGTGCAGAATAGCCTTCTCGGCTTTTAGAGTCTGCTTTGGAGCTTCAGTGAAAAGAATAGGGCATGTTCTGCGCCTGTCGAATGGAACGCAGGATTCTTTTATTGTAGACTTCACAGGATAAACCCATGGTAAGGCTGCTTGGCCAATATGGAATACCCAAGTGCCTGCTTCTGTTATATGTTGCGGTGTTTTGCCAAGGTTACGCTGACACATCCGTAGCTCATGGACGATGAGTCCCAGTAGTGAGTACTTGTAGTCACCAGTAAATAATAGTCATGATATTGGTTGCTGAGCTTAGTGCGAACTGTGTTGAACCAAGTGATGGTCAATGAAGTGCCAACGGACGCAATGGAGAAGAGCTAGAGTCCTTCCAACGCCCAGAAGAGTGAAAATTCAATGAAAGGAGCAGCGCCCGTTGTTGACATAATAGTTGAATATACGTATCGTGCAGTGAGTACGATAGCCTTGAGTTGTAAGTGAATGCAAGGCTAGCACGCGATTTCGCTAATAATAATAGTCCTGGTGACAGGGTGATGCAACTCTTAGAAGGAAGGCTAGGATCCTGATGCCTAGCCGCCGAGCCCCAAGCCTGATGTGAGAGGCGATAGGTCGAGCCCACCTTTTGTCAAATCTGCTTCTTCTCGTCTCTCCCTAAGTTGATTGAAATTCTCTCTAACCTTCTCTCATCTTGATAGCAGTACACGTTGCGTGAATGAGTGTGTCGAGAGAGAGGAAGTCAAATAGAGCGAAGGACCGTTTGTTATTTCGGCTTTCATATGTGGTAATAGAATGAATTGGCGAGAAGCACAGCGGCGGGGTAGACGGAAGTGGAGCAACGACGAGGATCCAGGTTAGGCTGATGGAGCGGCCGCGGGATCCGATTTAGCTCTATAATACACCAGTGTGTGCCAGTGTGGACGGAGGCGCGTTGTTCTTCCGAGAGCTAACGAAGCCGGTTCAAGGCAAACTCTTCAGGATGTTCAGCAGCAGGTTTCTTTGCCAAGTGGGTCAGTGTCATCGAGAGTGTCAGTGAGCTTGACAGCTGGCGTGGCTAATAAGATGGCATAACGACTTCCATTTGGTTGGGATATGTCTAGAGATAGGGACGGTTGGTGCCCTGTCTGAGGTGAGTTTAGTGGCATGGACGCTTTATAGGTAGGGCAGCACAGCAGTCAACACTGTAGTACCTTGGTGTACCTCAGGTGAGAGCCGTCGCTGAGTAAAGCGCCTTCGTCTCACCCTCATAATACCTCACTCCCTGTTCCGAATGGCTTTTTCTATGTTCTATTATTGAGCGAGTCGTTTATTACTTGAACCTAAAAGAAGTTGCGATAGACCGGTGGGGTGGTATGGAGATGCGAGAGTTTGGAGGAAGTGCTTAGGTGGGCCGCTGCTCAGAAAGCTTGACTTGACTCGAGAATCAGTGACGGCATTTCTGAGCATGTCGCGAGAGCTGAGTGTCGAGGTTCTTTGTTCAGCCCGCCCTGGTGGTGTTGAACTCTTTGTCCGGATGCATGAGCCAAGGCCGTGCGGATACCTAGGTATACGCGGGTTTGCCATACTGGACACTTCAGGGCACAACTTAGTAGGAGTCTACCTGAGCATCGTGGCACCTAAGGTACCCAAGCGCCCGACCCTACTACGTACTGCGTAGTTCCGTGATCCCCTTGGGCGGGTGGATAGTGAAGCTCGTGTTGACGGATGGAGTGGCTCAGTGGCTTGGATTTAGGCCGGGAAATGCAGTAAGTTAGCGTCCGCCAAAGTCTTGGACGGCCGGGTGACGGCCGTGACTAGGAGAACGCGGAAACAGGACAGCAGACAAAGAGAAGCCGTTTACTGTTTCGGCGCGTTTTGGAGGGACGGCAGACGTTGAAGAGCACCAAGCAAGCAGACAGAGAACGCCACAAGTGGCCATGGTTTTGTCCGTATGACATGGCATTATGGCAGGCCACAGACCACACACGGATAGATGAAGATGAGAAGGTGGTCTGTGCCTGATACTGTGCAAGTTCTCTAGAAGTGACGGTGGAGGTGAGCATCTCAGCATCCTTCGATTCTTGGCCGGTCTGTAATACACAACTAGGTGCCTGAAGGTCACATTTGACTGGATGCTTCACTCGAGGTGGTTGTGTTATGCAGACTCGGAGTGGTAGTGCAGGTATTCGGAATAGTTCGTATTGCCAGATTGCACACCCCTTTTATGCTCATGATCCGCTAGTGTGCATCTCGGTTATGCCTGCCGTTATTCCCTTTTTGGATTGTCTCTCTTTTCCGATCCACAGCAGTGCAGCATGCCTTCTTCTTCTTTTCCCCTTGCTTGCTGCTTGCTGTGCTTCCATTCATCTCATCATCTTTTAGGAGATGCCTACCCCCCGCGACCGTGAGCGACGGCCGCCTACTACAGTATCAGGCCAAAGTTTAACCCCCTTGTCAGGTATCTTCGCCCGTGCTTTTCGAGATTACATCAGCAGCATTACTTTCGAGATTCTTGTGCACGTCGAATACAAATTTGGCCATTGAGAGTCACTGCTCTACCCTGGCTAGACCTACACTACCTGGTAGGGAGTTTAAACTTACCCCTATAGACCAAGTATAGTTGATCCAGAGCATCCGTACCTTAGGAAGAGTTGGGAGGCGGGGAGGCGGGATCTGGAGTAAAAGAGTATCGTCGCAGTCAAGTTCGAGATGCAGGGCTTGCCCCCACTGTCTTGTTCGAAGTTGAGGAGGTGGACGAACTTTGTTCTTAGCATTTTGTGGGTTTCTTTTGGCTTGGCTTTCAGGATGAAATGAACCTTGATCGCGTTGGGCAATGGAGACCGACTACGTAGTAGTTCCCAGAAAACGAGGACGTTTGTCAGTTGCTTGGTCGCTCTGGCGGCGCCGTATCTTAGCTTGCACGCCACCGTCATGAGGTGCATGTCAAACGTCGGCCCTAAATCGTATCGATCAATAGCAAGGCGGTAGGTACGGACACACCAAGTTTCCGTACAAAGGTACCCGGGTTCAAGGCAAAGCTAAAATGGTTGACAGTATGGCCAGGAATTGTAGATTGCCCAGAGAATCGCACGTATTTAACTTCCTGTGTTATAGCCCTGATATCTTCGGCGGAGTCTCCGCGGTATTAATAGAGCGAGAGACTAGGGTATAGAAGCACTGTTATAAGTTATAACCAGATAGGTATTCGAATTACTTACTAGGTAATACGTCCGGCACTTATTTAGAAGTAATAAGCTTTTTTATAGACTTTAAGGTAGAGGAGTTTACGAATAATAACGGCTAGTAGTAACGGTTAAAGATAATCTTTAACGTAATGGCGCGAGCAGGGAAGTAGCGGGATAAGCTCCCACATCTTTCGTCCCAAGTCTACCAGTGCTTGGACGTTACTTTCACCAGGATCCGCAAAACTACAAGGACGGACGGACCGTTTTGGCCCTCTGGCACTAAGGTACCTTGGACTGATTGGTACATTACGGACCTTACTCCTGAGTCCTGCGAACAATATCCGCGCTGCAACGTCCCTTCACCCTTTGCCTTTGGACACGACAATCTTTTGATGCTGCAAAACAGCCTAACAGGTGGTGCTTGGCGCTTGGCTCTCGGCTCTCCACGCCATCCATCCATCTCAACCCCATTCTGGTCCAGCGCGTCCTGCCCCTCGGGTCCATTTGCCATCATCTTTTACGCACTCTATCCGTAAAACTTGGACGCATGCTGCTTCACCTCATCTTGCCAGGACACTGCCTGCCCAAGGCACTTCGCCCAGCCTCATGTCTCTCGCTTTTCTCGCTTTCCCGCTTCGACCGAAGCGGAGTATGTGTGTTCCGCACCCACACGTTGGGTATCCCGCACCCATACTAGGCTCGTTCAGGCAAGTGGTGGGCAGCACGTGATTACATTGCCGAACGGTAGTCACGTGCTACGCTCTCGGCGCGCCTTCTTATTATTTTTACTTCTATTTAGACGCGTATTTCCCTCGCCTAAACACCTCATTTTCTAACTATTTTTAACATAGGAAAGGTACTTTTTCTAATACTAAAATATAGGCTCTAGAGACGTATTTCCTCTGAGCAAATCATGACTTTCAAAGTTATCGTTTTCAAAAACGCGTACAGTTAGTATCGGAAAGAGGGTATAGTAGAGGAAGGTGCAGCAGAGGAAGGTGCAGCAGAGGAAGGTACAGCAGAGGAAGGTACAGCAGAGGAAGGTACAGCAGAGGAAGGTGCAGCAGAGGAAGGTGTAGGAGACCAAGGCGGGACGCGGCTTCCATTCTCCAGAAATTTCCGGAATAATAGTGGCTCCGGGCCAGAAGTGGCTGCTGCGGCGGTGCAATCACGTGCTGCCCACCACTTGCCCGAACGAGCCTAGTATGGGTGCGGGATACCCAACGTGTGGGTGCGGAATACACATACTCGCTTCGACTACCTCCTTACACACTCGGCACTGTACCTGTTTTTCTCTAGAGTATTCGTACCTAGGTAGTCCAGATATTGCTTGACTCGACTCGCTACATACTACCTTGGGTAGGTATCTGTACCTCCTTGGCTTACCTTGTCAGTACCTTTCCATCGGACTAGGCAGGGGTTCAACTCTTCTTTTCTGCGACGGCCCGCCCTCCACCAGCAAGACTGAGGTGCACTTAGCTCCAGCCTTTTCTCCTTTCGCCTTTGCTTCCAAGTTCCAACCAGACAACAGGCTTCGTTGTATCGCACCTAATAACCCGTTGGCATCGGCGCACAGTGGCTGAGATATTCCGACCCTGAATATCCTTCCTCGCCGTTCCCTCCTTCTCTTCCACCATTCGTCCACTCTTTTGGCTGCCGTGCCTAATTCCATTCCCGCTATTCTCGACCTTTTTGGAACTTTCTCACCTGCCACTTCTTACCAAGTTCTTCCGGCGACACGACTACGCGCAAACCGCCAGTCTACCTTATTCCATCTCCCTCGAATTCTGTATACTTTTTCTCACATCGAAAACCCAGCTAGCCAGCTGTTGGCTACAACTTCCTTCCACCCACATTCTTTGGTGTCCGGCAACAAACTTCGTTGCCATCGCCGCCGTCGGCGCCCTTTGACCTCAATAAACGACGTGTGCTATCATGGGATTGAGCCAAAGACGGAATGACGTTTGTATAAACCCCATTGTCGCCATCAATATGTTATCCCGTCGCGCCTACACCGTTCTCGCCCTCGTCTCCGTCACCGCAGTCATCTTCCTCATCTCTTCGAGGAGACTCGGCGGCGACTGGGCGATAGAAGGTCCCAACTACCACCCCTTCAAAGGCCACAGCCCACCTCCGCCTGCTGGCAGCTCCCCAAGCGCAGGTCACGATGGCCGTCCTCCGCCTCCTCCGCCACCCCCGAGCTACCAAGACGACCGCCTGGCACAGCACAATGTGTCGAACCAAGACATTCCCTACCGTCCTCACGACCCCGTTTGCGATACCTTCCCCGACACGAGCAATATACTCGTCATCATGAAGACGGGCGCCACCGAGTCCTTCGACAAGGTTCCCACTCAACTCATGACCATGCTCAAGTGCTTGCCCGAATACTTCATCTTCTCCGACCTCGACCAGACCGTTGCAAACTACCACATTCGGGACAGTCTTGACAAGGTTCTTCCCGAGGCCATGGACGGTAATCAGGACTTTGATCTATACCGCCGCCAAAAGGCCTGTCAGGCCGACCAGCAGAGCTGCAACAAGCTGGCTGTAAGCAAGGACGAGGGTTGGAATCTCGACAAGTACAAAAATGTCCACATCGCCGAGAAGACGTACCGTATGCGCCCCAATTACGATTGGTATATCTACATCGACGCCGATACCTACGTGCTCTGGCCCACGCTTGTCCAGTGGCTCAAGAACCTCAACCCCAAGAATAAGCACTATCTCGGCAGTGTCACCATGATTCGCAACTTCGTTTTTGGCCATGGTGGCAGTGGCTACATCGTCTCTCAGGCGGCTATGCATGACATGATTGCGGACCATGAAGATGTTGGCAATAAGTGGGATGTTCGTGCGAGCAAAGAATGCTGCGGAGACTACATCTTTGCGCTAGCTATGAAGGATAATGCCGACGTCAACGTCCATAATGTGGTGAGTATTCATTATGATCTCTCTGTTTTGTACGCAGCTTGGACTGACCGTTTCCCAGTGGCCTACAATCAACGGCGAAAAGCCCTTTACTCTGCCATATGGTCCTACTCACTGGTGCCACCCCATCGTGACAATGCATCACATGAATGCCGAGGAGATCTCCACTTTCTGGGAATACGAGCACAAGCGCTACTCCGACCCTAGCCTTCCCCAGCCGCCTCCAGTCATGCGCATCAAGGATATCTATCATGAATTCTTCGCGCCTCGTATGCAGCCTGAGCGCGCCGATTGGGACAATCTGGCCGATGACCGATTTTTCCTCGACGAATCCGCCAACAAGCACCAGGATTGGCAACTCAATCGAGCCAAGAAAGAAGACTTGACAGAGGAAGAAAAGGTTGCACACTTGTCCTTCGGCAATTGCCGCAAGGCCTGCGAGGCCGACAGGTCCTGCTTCTCATTCCAGTACAAGGACGGCGTCTGCGGCTTCAGTTGGGCATGGAAGCTTGGTCACCCGGTCAAGCGCGAGTCTACGGACGAGAAGCGCACCATGTCCGGCTGGGCTGTAGAGAAGATCAACGCCTGGATTGAGCAGCAGGGCGAGTGCGGTCCAGTCAAGTGGCCCGATGTCTGAGGTGAAAATGCATCATTCATCACCGACTTAAGTGTCGACACGAAATATTCACGTCGCCACGAAAGAGCAGCACCAAAGGCCTGCCTCTATGCAAGCACGCCTGCTATCCAAGGCTTTGAGACGTGACGTATGTTTCACGTGGGGCCTTATTCCATGTCTCAGTACGCCAAGGACTTGGATACGGGATTCATGGACATGGTACTCGTGCCCGCCCCCACTTTTTTGGGCATTCGGGACTCATCACCCACTAAAGTGGGTGCTTTTCAGCCAAACGGCCATGTCACCCAAACGGGCATCTCGTGCAATTTGGAAATTTTAAGCCTAGGAAAAAGACAGAAATATAGAGAACTCTTAAGAGATTATATAGTTTATATTACTTGACGTTACTGATAATATGTGGTCGTCAAGGGCGTGATTTGTAAATCAGATTTTGGACTTTTGTATGGGTGCCCGTTTGGATGAGGAGGCCGTTTGGCTGAAAAGCACCCACTTTAGTGGGTGATGAGTCCCGAATGCCCAAAAAAGTGGGGGCGGGCACGAGTAGGGAACATACCCCCCTCCTCTGGAATTCCCTTGACTCGGGATTTTCTTGCCAGGGAGGAAACAAAACATTTCTCATGGAAGCCAAATCAGCCAGGCGTCTATCGGTCTGGCATCTGTATAGAGCCGCAGGCATGTGTGTATTTTTTCTTCTTGTAGTGTGTGTATATCACCATCATGACGTGGCAGGCGAGGCAAGACTTGGGTTTCGAGACGACTTTGGCGTTTATTTGGAAAAGACGTCTAGTTCTTCATTGGCCCTGGTTTGGGAGGCCGACGGAGTCAAGCGGTCAGAGCGAGCGCTCGCAATAGAAAGCCTTTCATTGTTCATATTACAGTACATATCCAGATTCCGATTCAGACATTGTCATTCAGCACCCCTCTGTGCCTAGTTAGCTCTGTCCCAACCTCTCCGAGATGAGATCATCTCGAAAACTGAAGGAATGGTAGCGAAGAAACGGGGCCCGGAAGCCGACGAGGTGTGAGGCCTGTTGCTTCCAAGTAACCCAAACTCAGATCTCGGCTCGCGCATTCCACTGATGCGCCACAGCTATTTAAAGACGCTTAGGTAGGGCAGAGAATCGGCAGCGGGTGGCTGGGGATGGCCAGACATCGCATGCCTTGACGAGCTTCCCAGGGGCCACACCGATAAATCGCGGTTCATCCCGGCATTTTGCATGAGGTACCGGTACTGTCACTGGCTCAGTGTGTACATTCCAAAACTAGCATCACCGCACAAGATCGGGCTGGGTATTGCCGCTTGACCCAGGTCGGGTGGAAGACGGCAGTTCGGCATATCATACACAAGACATATCGAGACGACTGTAGTTGATCATAACGTCGTAAATTATCCATCCATGCTCCGTAGGCTACCCTCGTCTGCACTGCGACTTGCTCATTTGCTCATCAACTCTGCTCCGCTCCTGATGACGCCCACCACAGCTCCCGTCTGCACTGTCTCGCTGCCGCCGCCGGCCACACGGTGTTCGATATCCGCCAGCCCATCGAGCCACTTGATCATGATTTCCGGCTTGACCTCGAGTGTTGTCAGTTGCTCCGCTAGAGCAGTGATGATATCTGCCAAGGCGAGACCCCGAGACACCTTTAGGGTGTTGATGGTAGTCAGGCAAGACGTCACGTCTGTTGTGCTCAATAAAACATCCAAGATCTCCTGCACAGCGTCGGGCTGAGGGGCGGCGATGCAGTTATATATCGTATCTGTAGAGATGGTTTCCCTCACAATGTCGGCCTCGGCCACCTTGGGTGCGTCCTTGGGTTGCAACGGGGTACCTGTGTTGTTAGCATGCTCTCCAGGGCGATTGTCCAGAACCAGATGAGTACTCACTTGACGCGTGACAAGCCTGGAGCACATTGAGTGCTCTTCTCATGTCGCCCTTGCTAAGCTTCACCAATGCTTCCGTGGCATTGGGAATGATTTTGACGTGCTCCTCCTCAATCACCTTATCCACCAAGACCCTGATATCGCGCTCCTTCAACGGACTGAATCGGAACCTCGTGCATCTTGATAGCAGTGCCGGTGAAAGCTTGTGTGAGTAGTTTGCAATGATGCAGAACCGCGTGTTGACAGTGTACTTCTCCATGATGCGACGCAACGCCATCTGCGCCGTGTTCGTCATAGCATCGGCCTCGTCGAGGATGATGAGCTTGTACGATGCCATGCTGCCACCGCTGCCTGATTTAGCTGAGGGACCGAGAGTGAATATTTGTTTTGTCGAGGCAAAGGTCTTGATCTGCTCGCGAACGACGTCGATGCCTCGATCATCTGAAGCGTTGAGCTCGAGAACCATCTGCCGCATGTTCTCAGTGCCATAGATGCGGCGCGCGAGGGCGAGGATCGTCGAGGTCTTGCCAGTTCCCGGGGGCCCGTAGAGGAGGAGGTGAGGAAGACGATTCGAGTCGACAAACTTGTTGATGGTGGCGAGAATGTCCTGGTGTCCGGACACATCGTTAAGGCTTACTGGGCGGTACTTTTCAACCCACGGCAGACTGTCTTCGGCTTCGACGGGGAGGTTGGCGGCGCTGCGCTTGCCCTGCTTGGCGTCTGAGGAGAAGGTAATGTCCTTGGACACGGGGACGTCGACGTCCATCTCGTCTTCGAAATCGGACATATTGACTGTGCTGCGGGGAAGGTCGGTTGGATGATTTGCGGAGGGGACGATGAGGTGGTGAACTATGAGCTCCAACGTACGGATTGGGCACCCCCGTACAAGTGGAAATTAGAAATCTTGACGTGATGCATCCGCTTGGAAGACGCGTCGCAAACGCGTCGAAGAATGGCTCTTCACGTGACCACTTAAGCTTTGCCGAAGGGAGCCCCATGGTTGATGGAGGGAGAAGGCGGTCAATGTGATCGGCCCCACTATCCCTCCGGCCAGCAATCTTCCATTACATAAACGAAACTACCCCTCCGTCAAAGTTGGAGTTTTGGACTCACATCCCAAATCACACAATAGCCACAGTTCCTTCCATGGCCCAATATTGTCACTTAGGTCCCTTCCTACCTTAGGATCTGGCCAAGTCGTGTTTCGGGCCTCGCCCTCTGTCAGCCTGCGAGCCTGCTGAGTTCTGCCTTAAAGCATCTTAGCAAGTGCTGTGATATCGTGCAAACCCGTAGACATGTCACAAACATGTCAAGTCTGTATGACTACTGTCAGACTTTAGCCTCGCTCTTGCCATTGGACAAGGACAAGAATTGCCGTTTGTCTCCCGACTCTCACGTTCTATCTCAGACAAACGCCCTTGATTATGTTTGGGCTGTCTAAGTAACCTTTCTTGCTTATGGATACGTTTCGGGGAGATGTCTCCGCTCTCCGCGCACACAAGCTGGTCTTGAGGTGATGCATTACCTTACAGAAAACCCGTCCGCAGTCGAGTCAAGGGTTCCCGGTGGAACGCCATCTGGGGATTTTGAAGTTGGGGTGCGTTTGGAACCCCGCTGTTCACATCGTATTAGTCGGCTTCGGCTTCAGAGTCGTGCCATGTCTTGGCCATAGCTGCCAGCCTTGAAATACTGGGCTAATTCCTGGGTCTCTTTCACTTTCGAGGTTACCTTCGTCTCATTTCTCCCACCCGAACCGTCTCACCCGCCGTTGAGCCTCGCCAGCACCCTCATATCCACGGTTCCTCATCACCTGCCTTGGCATCTGATCTGCCGTCCCGCTCTGACGCTCATTCCCTTCGTCTCCCACGTCACCGCCGATCTTCTAATCCAATGGCGGCAGCACCCGTCGTTGTTGAGACGGCCAGGCTCGAAGACGCCCCCGCCATCGCCGAAATTTTCTTCAAGTCCTTCAAGAGTGACTTCTTTCAGACCTTATTCCCCCAAAACGAATACGGCCGGGCCTACATGACCGACGCCTACAAGCAGTTCATGCTCTCCAAGGAGCACGGCTCCCAAGAAGGTCAAGTTGCCGTTGTCAGGAACGAGAAAGGTAGCGAAAACTCCTCAACATGATCACCTCCGCCGGTTGTCCGAACCCCGACTTTGCCTTACCCTTACCGGACTTCGGACTCCGCTGAGTTAACGGCGCCATGTGTATGCGTACCTTGTTTGACTGACAGCTGTCTCGTTCAAGGCGAGCCTGTAGCCACCACCCTTATCTGGATCATCCGCCCCGAGGACAACGGAACCTGGTCGTGGCGAAAGCGATGGCCGTCCGCTAATGCAGGGCAAAAAGACGAGCTGCTTGATGAGTTCTTCTCCGACATGGCGTCTCAGCACGACCGTGTCATGGGCAAGGACCCTCACGTTTGTATGTCAACTCTTGACTCCCTGGCCGGCCGGTTCGCTCACCACTGTTGGTATCCCTATTACAGGGTAGTTAGTTCGAACCGTAGGTTAACGAAGAGATTAATTAAACTATATAAATTTCTGCGTAAGTATAAAAAAGAGGTTCTAACTATAGGTTAAGCTAGCTACGATAATCTTAAATAGGGCCCCTAATTAGCCCCTATGTAGTTAGCTATATATTATAGTTAAATTAAATTTCTAATTTAATACTAACTTTCTTTTTTTTTTATTAATTTACTTACTATAGTTAGAAGTATAATTCGACCTTAGGCCCTTTTACTAAGTCGTCTCCTTTTCCCCCTTTTTTTTACTTTTTTTATATAACCTATCCCTCTATTTATATATTAACTTTTTTATTACTTATAAATTACTCTAACCCCTTATTAAGTACTACTTTTATAAAAGTATTAATAAGGTTATTATTATTATTAATTTAACGGATTTTAAAAATCTCGCGCCTTTTATATAATTACTTAAGAGCTATAATATCGATTATAAGCCTCTTTTTTTTTATTATTCCTAATTTAATAAGGTATTTATATAGCGAGTAAAAATTAATATAAATAACTATTAGGATTAATAAAAAGTTAAGTTAATTAGTAATCCTCCTTAATATTATTAAAATCGTATAGGCGAGGTTAATGCCGTTAACTATATTATAAACTTTTAATACTAATATACTTCTTATTACTTACTTATTTTTAGTTAATAAGTAGTGGATTATATTATTATATATAGTGAATTCGCTCTTATTTATATTCTTATTAATTAGGATAATAATATACCCTAATTATAAAATAAAGTCGTTATTATTTATAAATAACTTATTAATAAAGACGTAAAGTTTATTAATAATAAGGTTAATTAAGTAATAAATAAAGCCTCGATTAAAATTCGTTTATTATTACTTAAGCCGCTTATTAAGTACCTCGATATTTTATTTATTTAGCTCTATAGTTTATACTATTTTAATATAGTTAAAAGTTATTTTAGGTTAGTATATATTTATAATATATACCCTCTATACGAGCTTAGCTTTATACTACTTCTTAACGTTAATTATATTTAAATTAACGAGGGTAATTTTCTTACCCTACCCCTTTTACTAAAAAATAATAGTTTCCCTTTTAATTATAAAAATCCTATTATTAAATATTAATAAGTTATTCGTTATAAAGACCTCTTTTAGCTTAGTTACGAAGCCCGCTTTTTAAAGCTCCTTATCCTCTTTTTTTATAAAGTTAATATTAAATAAGCCTAATATATCGTTAATTTATATTCTAATAATCCTAAATTAATTACTTTCGTACTTAGAGACTAATAAGTATAGGTCGTATATAAATATAACTATTAATAATTAATTAATATAAAAATCATAATATATAGCTTACTAATATATACCCGATTTTACGAGCCTATATAGTAATTTAAGTACTTTAATAATTATACTTTCTAAGTACTTACTAACTATTTCCTTTAGTAAATAAGCTAGGATTTTCTTTATAAGCCCTATAGCTAATTAAGTATAAGCCTAAGTAATATTACGGCTCTAAATCTTATATCCCTTCTTCCGTAATAATACTATTAATATTATTATTAATTATTAGCTATAGCACTATATTATAAGTAATTAGGTAAGTAGCGTTGCTTTTTTAACGTTACCGTACCTCTAAATTATATACTTAGATTTCTTATATAGTTAGGGTATTCTTTTTCCCTTAATTTTATATATTATTTATAATTTAAATATATAAAGACTTTTATATTTCTTAGGGTTATAAAGGATAAATTAATAGACCCCTCGATCGCGCAAAGTATTTATTTTAATAAGATCTAATCCCTTATATAGCTTTTTAATAATTATAATAATACTTTTTTTATATAGTTTAACTATTAGCTCGAAATCGGCTTTTTTTTTTACTATATAATAAGTATTAAATACCTCGTTACTAGTAATAAATTATTACGTTAGGGCTTACTATCGTATTTTTTTATAACGTCTCGCTAATAATATAAGTACCCTTTTAATAATTTCCTTTTCCTTATTATTTATTAATACTACTACAACAATTTCGTTAAGGATAATTTTTTATATTTCTACTACAGGTTATATTATTTCCCCTAGCTTTTCTTTTTTTTATAAGTTAAAAATTACTTTAATAGGATCTATATAATATAGTTTAATTACTATAATTAATACCTCGAGTAGCTATTTACGATTTCTCATAACTACGTAAAACCGCTCGTTAATAGAAATTAATTTATATAACCTAGCTTATTATTAAGTAATTTTGCACTATACTTATATATTTAAATTTAGGGGTATATTTAAATTAGCCCTTATATCGGGCCTATTATATATAATAATTACTTCGTTAACTTATTTTTTTATATTTACCTTATGTAGCGCCCGTATTATTTTTTTAATTACTTAGGCTTATTAGTTTATATTTAGTAATAGTAATAAGGCTAAGGTCGTTTTTAAATATACTCTAAATACTAATAGCGTTAGTATAAGCTTATTAGGCCTTATAGTATTATTATAGTACTTAAGTACTATTTAAAAGTATTCGTCGTTAATAAAATTAGGATTTTTTTTTTTAATAATTCTAAACGCCCTTTTTAGCTATTAGTGTACCCTTTTTACTTTTTTAATACTATAGTACGCTTTTATAAGCACGACTTTTAGCTATATACTATAAGCCGTCGTATTTTTTCTAAATTTTATTAACTTAAAACTCGTATTAATATCGGTTTTAATACCGTTTAGTAATCCTTAGTATATATTGATCTAGTATTTTTATAAGGCTACTTATACTATTTTTATTTATAGATCCTATAAAAATTACCCTACTTAAAATAATATAGCCTTATTAATTATATATAGGACCGGTCGACTATTTAAATATAAAATATTAATAACGATTTCTTAATTAAAGTTAAGCTTATTATATAATTTGAATTTAAATCTGCGTAGGCTCTATATATTTATTTAATATTAGTAATATACTTTTATTAACTACTTTAGTACCCCTATTTTAATATTATTATTACTTAATTATTTTAAAAAGTTATATAACCTCGTAACCGATAGGTAACTAAATCTCTAGTATAGTTATCTAAGCTTATGTTTTATTAAGTAATTAATTAATTTCGTATTATTAAGAAGCTTTATAAATATATACCCCTATTATTGTTTAACTATTTTAAAATACTTACTACTAGAGATTCTATTCCTCATATTATTAAATATAATGCCTAGTCGATCTATATCTTTTAAATATAAGAGAAATAGGGTATTAATAAGTAAAATATAGAACGTTATAGTTCCGAAGTACGTCTCTACTTCTACCGTACTTAATATAACGATTTTTTTACCTAGGCCAAAGCTAATCTTTATAATACCCGCTATTAATATATTAAGCGTTATTAGCATAATTTTTTATAATACTTAGAATTACCCCTTTCTTTTTATTAACTATTATAATACCCTAATATCTAAGATAATCCTATAAAAATTATCTAGGCCGTACTTTTTACTCGCGTAAAATACTTATATAAGCTTAGTATTTAAGTAATCTAAGTAGTATAAAAAGGGCCCCTTTAGCTATTTTTAAAATTACTTAGTACCGTATTTTTTCTCTTTAAATATTAAAAAAATAGAATTCTACGCTATTAGATTTGTCTTTTTATTTACCTCTGTATTTATTATCTAAGGGACTTTCCTTTATTATTTATAAATAAAAGCTTACTTATTTAGAGCTTTTATTACTTTTTATTCGTTTAGCCTTATATATCCTCTAGATACTAACGGGGTAAAAAAGGAGTAGTTAATATTATTAATTTTATTATAATTTAATTCGTTAGTATAGGGGGCGAGGTCTTCCTTATTTTCTAAATTTCTTATAGGGGGCGAATACTCTAAGCCGTTATTATAACTACTATTACTAAGTTCTATACCCCTAGATCTACCCTTATATATAATAAAAAATTAGCTAAACTAATAAGGGCTAGTTTTATTATTTATTACCCTCGACTTTTTATATTATTCGTACGATTTAATATACTCTTTCTTAAAGTAGTTACTTAATTAATATCTATCTTTTTTATAAATAAAGTATTACTTCTTTTATTACTTTACTTACGAGTTAAATCTTTACTTATTTAATAAATCTAGGCCTCCTTATTAATAATTACTATACTTAGTTTCTTTTCTTTTTTTATTATACGTCTAATTAACTTAATATTACTAATAAGGGCCGTTATATATTTATAAATATATTTAGCATAGTATTCTTACTTTAATATTAAAACTAAATTTTAGTTTTAAGCAGAGCGTCTCGTAGTTTTTAAATACTTAATATAGGGTTATTTTTATTTTTAATACGTACTAAACTATAGTATAGAGATATCCGACTTTTTACTTATTAGTCCCTTTATTTAGCTAGGTTTTTACTAGCTTATTAATTCGATTAATAAGCTCTTTAAGGATTTTTATTTATAATTTACCCTTTATTATCCTAGCTATAAATACAAAAGAAATTACTTATAACTTAAATAAGAGCTCTAGATTTTTATTATAAGTCTTAAAATAGCTTCGGATTATATTAATAATACTAAGAAAGTCGTTTTAATTAAAATTACGTACTACTTCGTAATAATAATTAAAGGCTTTATTAATAAGTACGATATTAATTACTAAATAGTATTAGTATTCCCTAATCCCGACTTTTTTATAGTAATTATAAAATATTATTAGGGTTTTTTATAAAACCTCGTACTTCCCCCTAGAGTATAATTTCTTTTTTAAAAAGATCTTTTTAAAATTTATAAATTACCTCGTATTTATTACTATATTTTTAATATTTATATATAATCCCTATGTTATTGCGTATTATTAATAACTTTAGGTTATTTTTTTTTTTTTATTAGCCGATCGGCGCCGAATTTCGTATTAATAATAGCGACGAACTATAGATTAAAATAAGTAGAATTATTAATTATTATACGTCTAGTACTATATTTTACTTTTATATATCCTTTTATAATAATAGATTATTATTAGTAATTATAAGAAGGAAATCTAGGTCGTTTACCCTTTTTTTAAACTTATTAAAGTAATTATACGCTTTATTAACTTATACTTAGTTTTATAATACGAATTCCTCTTTTATAATTATTATTATTAAGATTTCGTATAGTTTTCGTAATTATAATTATGTTAATAATACCCCTTACTTATAAAAGAATTTATTAATTATTTTTATAATTCCTAAGCTTATGCTTATAAACTATTTATTTAGTTAATAACTAAAGTCGTTTATAATTTTATAAAATAGAAGTTACCCCTATAGCCCCTTTTTTTTATAAACCTTAGTTAAATAGATTAATACTACGTTAATTTATTTATTATTAAGCTAATCTACGATCTTATATATCTATGTCCCTTAATAATCTAAGTTAATATTTACCTATTTATAAGGGATTAGGATTCTATTTAGGATCGGGTTTCTTCCTCTTTTCCCTTACCCTAACTTACTAAGGGTCGTACTCTAGCTTATACTTATATTAATAATTATTAATATATTTAATTTTAATAAAAATATACTTAATCCGCGCACTAGTTATAATAAATTTATATTTTTATTACTTAACGAATTTATTAAAGTCTAAGTAATTCCCGCTTTTTCTTACTACCTCGCTACTACTCTTATTTTTATTATTTTTAATAATTACTATTACTTTTTTAAATTACTAACTATTATACTTACTAAGATCCTCTTTTTTATTTAATATAAAAAGGTAAGTTTTAGTAATTCCTTTTTTAATAATAGTAGTAAACGTTTATATTACTATAAAAAAATATAATAATTAGTCTCGGGATCTTTACTAGTTACCGATTTCCGCTATTTTATACTTTTTTAACCTCCTAAGCCTCGTATTTTTTATAACCTCTAAATTACTTCCTTCTTTAACCTATCTCTTTTAAAATAATATTTTAAAAAAATAGTTAAAAATAAACGCTAATTAGTTTATAAAAGAGCTAGATAAGCTATTAAGAGCTAAATAAGTAGTTAAGTATAGTTAGTAAAGTTAAGCCCTCTTTTTTATAAAATCGAGGACTTAAAGGACTTATTAAAAATACTTACTACTTCGTTACTTATACTAAATAGGGTTAATTACCTTAGAGACTTTTTTTTTAACTACTTCTTAGTACCCTATTTTATATCTCTTAAGTAGTTTTTTTTATAGCTAAATTATTATTAAGTAATTATTGCTTATTAATAATTTTTTTTATTACTTAATTAATTTCTTAAAATTAAGAATTTTTTATTAAAAGCTAGTATAAAAAGGGAGCTCCTTAGCGGCCCTTTAGAGAATTCTTTTTTTTTCCCCTTAGGTCCTCGTCTTCTTAGCCTTTTCTTAAGTTAATTATAATTTTAATAAAAAGTTATAAAACTACTTTAGGATAGCCGCTTTTTTCTTAAGTTAATTTTTAAAATTTATAATACTCTTAGCTTAATATTATTAAGACCTCTAAATCTCCTCCTTTTTTATAAAACCGTCCCTTATATTATATTTTAAAATAATACTTAGGGGGTAGTTAAGGGAGCTCTAAAGAGGTTATTTAAATCGTAAGTTTATAATTATATTTATAAGATCTTTATAATAATAGACCTTTTTATATATTATAAATCTCTTAGCTTTATAACTCTTATAAAATTACCTTTATTACTAAATAAAAATATCTACGTTTAGAGATTTTTTTCCTTAATTACGTAGTATTTTTTTATATTATACTATTAAGCTCGTTCGTTACGCTAATTAATTAGGTAAGTAGTCGCTATATAAGTATTTTTTTTTACTAATCTAGCTAATTAATTTCTAATTATAAGCCGGCTATAGGAAAGTTATTTAGTAAAAAAAAGCTACTTAAAGTAATAATAAAAGACTAGTTACTTAGGTAGTTCTATTAATTAACGTAGTTTAATATAATAAACGTCGACCTCTCGTAAATAGTAAAAAACTACGATTACTTAATTCCGTATAGTATTTAAAAATCGCCTCCTTTTTCGTTTACTTCTATAAAAATAATTAGTATAAATCTCCTATCTTATATAGTATTAAAAAGTCGTCTCTTTTATATAATAAAATACCTTACTAATTTATAATAATAAAATTTAACTACTAATTAGTATTAGTATCCTTATTATAGAGTAGTTAGTTCGAACTATAGGTTAATAAAGAGATTAATTAAACTATATAAATTTCTGTATAAGTATAAAAAGGAGGTTCTAACTATAGGTTAGGCTAGCTACGATAATCTTAAATAGGGCCCCCAATTGGCCCCTGTGCAGTTGGCCGTATGCCGCGGTCGAATTGGACTTCCAATCCGATAACTACGAACAAGCCTCCCGCTGACAATCTTACCGGCCGCCCACCCGCAAAACGCTGACCATGTGCCAGACTTTGAGCTGATTTTCACCGACCCGGCCTACCTTCGACGGGGCTATGCGAAAGCCCTTCTCCAACAAGGAACGGAAATTGCCGACAAGCTGGGCTACCCAATGTATCTCGATGCCGAGCAGTACATCGTGGACCTTTACTCATCAGCAGGCTTCTTGACCAAGACTGAAGTCGGACAATCGTCACAGATGATTCCCATGATGAGGCCAGCCAGGGGCTGAATGAAATGAAATGAAATGGCGCTACTGCCGACTATTGACTCATCCTTCTTTATCATGTGTCATCACTTCCAGCGTGACAGTCCGCCATCAGTGGAAAGTAGTCATGATATGTGAATAACATACATCAGACGGATGCCCAAGCGGCTTCCGTAAGCAACTCGCTCGCTTCGCTTCAATGCTTTGCTTCCTTCATTCCTTATCGTCTCAAGTCTACGCTTTTCATGCCTTCCTTCTCGTTTCCATAAGGCGGTGATGCACCCCAGTATTGCTGCCGATACTGCGCGTCGGTCCTGGCGTCGTATGCTTGCCCGTTGTCGAACTGAGAATACATGGATGGCCTCGTGGGACGTCTCGGCGGCATCTCTGGTTCACCTATCTGGGCATACATGTCCGGAATGTCAGGGTACGCTGACGGCGTCCTCGGCGGCCGTGGTGGTCGGTTGATGGCATCGATGAGCGTTTGCCTCCTCGTAATTCTCTTTGGCCTCTCCGGCAATGCTGCATCTTCGGCGTTGGTGCCAGACGACGTTTCGTCTGACTCTTCCCCAGTATCCTTCTTTTCTTTATCCTTTCCGGCGTCCTTGGTGGCGAAGAAAATGGTGAATACCATCTCCATGTCTTCCGGTCCCTTTCTCTCGCGCATAATCTGATGAGGCACCTCCAAATCGTCAATGAGCCGTTCAATCTCTTCGACAGAGTAGCTGCCCTTGTCCCTGTCGCCAGAGTAGTCCCCGGGCCCACTTGCTCCGTTGGGAATGTGGAACCGAAGGTCAACTCTCATGATGGCGTAGAGTGCGACAACTATGAGCTCAAAGAAGAACCCCGTCGTGTAGAATACTGCTTTGCCGTAAATCACGCTCGGCGTGGCTCCTGGTAATTCCTTATTGAAGACGGCGAACAGACGAATGGACTGTCCGGTAATCAAAAGGAAAGAGCCCAGGTAAAGCAGGGCCACTTTGACTCTTTGTGAGCCAGAACCGAACTTCTCTGGCTTAGGCCCTGGCACAGAGAGGCATCCGCTTACTACAAGGACAGGGAATATGGAGAGGAACGTGTTCCATGAACTTCCGAATTTGAGCAAATCGTCTGTAGTTTCCAGGCGATCTACATTGCCAACACTGAAAAACGCAATGATTGTCGACGTCATGTTCAGAATGATAAAAGCCGGAACCGAGAAGAGCAGAATCAAACTGAACTGACTAAACGCGGTACACCATCCGGCTTTCGGGTGGATCGAGCGGACCAGGCGTTGGGCGAAGAATATGTTAACGGCAAACATAAGAGCAGCACTGAGCATCATGTTAGCAAAACGTTCATTCCTTTTGAAGCTCGGCCCTCTTAGCTTACCCTCCGTTCTCGGTGATCAACGCGAGCAACACAACCCCTCGGGTCGACACAATCGACCATGTGATACGAAAGATGCAAGTAACTGTTCGGATCATACAGAAGTCGAAGACGATATCTGAAATCAGAAACTTGTGACCACGTTTGGCATTCCTTCGGTAAATACTCAAGTGCACGTACGCACCAAGCATGAACAACACCATGAACATAATGGTGACCGGCAAGTCGATATTCTTGTTGGGTATACCACCCGGGAACGCTCCGTTGGCCGGATCAGGAGGTCCCATAGGAGGCCCGCCGGGAGGACCAGTCTGAGCCTGCGGGTTCGGGCTCAGATTGGGCATTCCACCCCTCTCTGGCCCCTGAGCACTCATGATCGGGTTGAGAACTGGCGGTGGTGGTGGTAGATTCGGAGTGCTGAGGAGTGTCGTTGCTAGAGGTGCTGCTGCTAGAGGCGGCGGCGGCGGCGGCGGAGAAGGTGAAGTAGCAGCCAACTGTGGCGTCGTCTTTGGAGTCGGGGTTGAAGGCAGTATCAACGGTGCTGGTACAACTAATGGGGCGGGAATCACAAGTGGCACTGCATTAGGTGCTTGACTCTTGGCCGCAGGAGGAGGTAGAGATGGGAGTCTCGGTGGTTCTGCTTGCTTTGGTGGCGAAGGAGGTTGGACCTGGTTGGGCGATGAAGGGGGTTGAACTTGCTTGGGTGGTGAAGGAGGTTGCGCTTGCTTTGGTATCGGTGAAGGGTGAATCTGCTTCGGCGGAGATAGCGGCTGTATCTGCTTTGGAGGAGGAGGAGGTGGTGGTGGTGGTGGTGGTGATGGAGGAGGAGGAGGAGGAGGAGGAGGAGGAGGAGACGGTCGTATCGTTTGCGTAACAGTGATATATGACGGGGCAGCAGTCCTGACTTGAGTGTATACGATATAATTCGTCTCAACAATGACTTGTGGAGGTTGAAGCTGGCCAGCCACCGACGGTATGCCCGCGTTCGCTATGGACGGGTTTTGAGAAGCCAAAGTTGCTAGTGCTACGGCCGGCGCGGCAGGTCTCTGTGTATTTGAGAGGGGCGTTGATGACAACAGATTTGCTGCTGGCTTTGGTACGGATGCCGCCACTTGTGCTAATTGGAGTGCTGGTGATGTAGAAGCCTGTGCCGCCTTGACAACTCCCTCTGCAGCAACGAATTTGAGAGATATGAGAGGAGCGGCGGCAGACAGGAATCCAGCAAGACCGGCCATGACTGCTTTTAGAAGTGAGGCACGCTGCCTTTTTTCGTCTTCGAGACTCTGCGGCCTGCCGGATCAGGGGTACGGACGGGATGTCGGCTTGTGGGTACAACCAGCTTTGAGAGATGTTGTAAGCAGAAGACAGACTAGACAAGACAGCCCAATGCGGGTAGAGAGTCTCAGGTGAATCCCTATGTGTAAGAAGCCGTATCCGGACTTGAGTCAATGGTTGAGGATGACAGACTCCAAGGTTGCATTGCGGCTCATGTAGTGACGAGCTGCATGTATGGAATAGGCAAGCGGGCCTCCTAGTAGTAGTAAACTGACCAAGGCAGTGGAGAGTCTGCGTTATGACCGGCTGACGACGTGTTGCGGAATTCCGGACTTGAAGAGTGCCGCGATGGGCATGCCTAGATAGGGCATTAGGGTAGTAAGGCTGATGACGGCCAAAGGCGAAGCGTACGCAGATCGGGGTCGTTAATAGAAGAAAGTCGGGCCTTTCGATTCTCTGAGACGTTCTGGCTACGGAGGAAATCTTTATTGGATGGGTGTATTCCTCATGATTTGGCCACGGGGTATTCGACTCTTCAGCAGCAAAAAACAAATTGCCAGCGTATCTCGGTTAGGTGTAGTGTCTCTTCGTTCAACGATTTGGCACTTTTTCTCGTTCTCTTTTTCGAAAAAAGGGAAAGAAGGTGATAGAAAGGGTATTTGGTGCTAATGAAACCCTTATTAGAATGAATGTTGCCGCATCTCATCCCAACCATACTGTCTTCACGCTCCATCCTTCTCACCTCTTTCTCCTCCTCTTCCCTTGTACAGACTCCTCTCCCGAGCACTCACAAGTAGCTCGCTGCGACGTTGAACCAGTATTCAGCAGCGGGCCGGTATTGGAATATGGGTGAGGTGTGTTTGTAGACTTTCCATCCACTTGCCTCAGAGGGCAAGTGGAATGAGGCAATTCGTTTCAGACGCCGTTGGGGAACAGCGAACTATTTCCCTTTTGGGACGAGAAGGCGGTGCTCTCACCGCAAAAAGTTGCCCCCGACTAAGCAACTCAGCAGAGAAGATGACCTTTTCATCCCGTCTTTTATGAATGTCTTGCCTGTCGCTGCCTGTCTCTTGTACGGGTCCAGCCCACCTGGGCTGTCTGTTCGCACCCCAAGTCATATAAGTAACTGTGACCCATCCTGACGGGTCTGTCAGCCCAATAAGGCAACCGGCTGTCAAGAATGTCTTTGCTGTTAATCATTCCGTCATCTTCCTACTCTTCGCCGTTGGAAGATGCGAGCAATGCGAATCCGACCTGATGCTACGGCTGATTTCCCTTCCCGAGCTTTCGGACTGACTGCAAGGGGTGAATTAGTGCCCGGAACTCCTCTATGCACGCTTTTGCAGTAAGTTCGATACTATCAATCCATGACTTCCGGGCACATTTTTCATGTCTCTTGAACGCTATTTCTTCCTACTCCACGGGCCGATCTTCCAGCGAGCAGTTTCCATGTGTCAGGTCGAGGCGAGCTTGGCACACACACTAAACAGAGCCAGAGACTTGAAGCACTGATCAGTGTGTGGATGTGAGAAGAGTTTATCCAGACATTCGTTTATCCTGTAGGTGTGCCGTGTCAAGATGTCTGAGCTTGCGAGAGAAGCTTTTCTGCTTGACAGCGTCTGCTACTGCCGCGATGGTTGACAGGCGCATCGGCCTCAATGATCTTCCCGCTCCCCCGTAAAGTTTTAGTGTGGGAGGGTGGTCATCCAGATCCATGGAGGCTCCGGAGATGTCTGAAATGCAGCTCGGCCACATAGTCGGCCTCACAGCTGGGGAGTTGAAAAAGTAGACGCCATCGGTCTCGGTTACCTAGCACCTTTCTACCAGGGCGGGAATCAGTGGCCCTGCCCGCTGACAATAGGATCGCCACAGCATGCCTGCGTCGATCTACCTTGAGCCAGCATCAAGCTTAAATCGTGCCGGCTGCAGATCGCGATGTGGCTTTTGCAGAAACTGCCGGTAAGGAAAACGCTTGATCGTATGGATACACATGTACTAGGCGGAGGCTACTCAGCTATTATATGATCGACCATTAAGCCCCCCTGACCCTGACATATGCCGCACGGCAGCCCCTGTTAGTTTCGTACTGCGATACTTTAAAATGTTTCCAGGACCGCAGATAACGGGGCTGGGATTCGGACTTGGTACGGATACAGACCAATGCACACTTTACGTACTTGAACGTCGAACGTCTTGCTCTCATGTCCCCAGCGTGCCCGCGGGCAAGGACCCCAGCGTTGAAGACTGTGCACATCGGACTCAGCGACGTGAGTTGAAATCTGAAGCTTATATGCCTGTGCTACTGGTGGAAAACTACCTGCAAAACTCAAGAAAAAGAAGACCCTATCCGGCGCTGCGACAATACAAGGCATATCCCAGTCCCCCACCCCACATACCGGGCCTCTCGACGAAAGAGTTCCCGCGGCTATATCAAGTTTTCACCTGGTTCTTCCTGGGAAAAACTATGCACAATGTCAGTGCTGGACGTCTGCCAGTTGCGTTGGCTGTCGGCCGATCACAGGTCCGTTCCTCTGATCCGAATTCCGCCCACAGCAGCTACGGCTGAGGCGGCTCACTCTGTCCTCCACTCTCTGCGACCCGAGTTTCGAGAACAGGCATCTGATACTCGAGTGAGCGGGCTTTGCCAAACTGGACAGACAGAAGATCCCACTACGGACGAAGTTGAGGATCAGTAAGAGATTCCGACGGGCCAGCCGACCAGTATGTTGTACTACGTTCCGCCATTTTTACGGCAATAATAAGTCATTTACTCTGGCATGAGCCTTCGAGTCAGCACGATTCCTATGCCGGTGTCTGAGTTGACGAAGCTCATTCTATTGTCTCGTCCCCGCCATTTCTCCAGTCAGCCAGCAAATAGCTAAATGCGCGTAGAGCATTGCCGCTTGATCCATGCAGAGAAGTATCTGCTTTCAAATGTGTAGCAGGACTCTAGATTTTGGCATGTCGCCTCGGAAAGTTCCCAGCTTGACTGGTACAGTCAGTACATGGCCACCTGAATGTATCTTATGGCAATGGTGCCGCGTCTCTGAGGGAAACGGGGCTGCAATGCAATAGCGATCGTTGGAGCCAGATGCTGAAGATAAGTACGCAAGCCCAATGCATCGCGCATCGCCTGCTAGGAGATTTGGTGATTCGATCAAAAGAGACTTTAGTAATATGTGCATTCTCGCCAATCACAGCATCAATCATCTCTTTCGCTCACGATCGATCCGCTCAGAAGAGCCCGTCTGCTATTATCCTCGTAGAGAGAGAGATATAGAGAGAGAGAAGTTCCGGCAATTGATGGAAGTGCGTTGGGATGAGAATCTGGTGGCCTGGCAGAACACCACCCTGAGAGGTGTTCCACCAGCTCGGATTCTCATCATAGACTCAGTTCGGCAATCACAGAGAGAGGCACCGAGACCGAGGATCCTGTGCAGGCTGTCACGTCACGTCAGTTGAGGAAAGAAACCAGACACGCGGGTGAACGCGTCATTTTGGTTCATCGGACGACGGCTCCAGCCTGCAAAATTGCAGTGACTAGGAAGGTGTTCCTAGGAGCGAAGGGAGCGCTCTTGCATCTGTCGGGTCTTGTACGAGAATGCCGAGAAAACGCCATGACATGTGAGCCGTATTCGGGGTAGCATGGGGAGTCCACAGAGCTTCTGTCTCCAAATCATCCGACGGTCTTCTTCGGGGTGATTATCTTCGTCAGATGGGCGACTTTTCCCGTTTTGGGATTAGATAGAGCTCTAACTCCAGCTCTAACCCTCAACACTTCAGACTAAGCCCAGTATTTTTATGGTGTCATTTTGCCAGTCAAGTCCTATACAAATTACACGGATTCGTAAGATGACGGCGACTGGTAGGCCCGACAAGGAGGGAACAATAAGAGACGCAATTGGAACAGGATCTTGTATTTCAATGATTTCTGGCCAAACCCTCCCAACGATCTTTATTTGAAGACTTCTCAGCCGAGAGCAGGTGCTCTGAGCTACCGATATGGACTTTGTCTAAACCGGCAGGCTTCTAGAAGACGAGGACAAGAAAGGCGCCAGACCTGTTTGGGTACTTTCATGCGTCGAATGATAGGTGACTAGGTTTCAGAAACTCCAGTCGTCTTCGCATGGAGTTCCGGTTTCACTCCCTCAGTTGTAGCGACGCTTGGGCTAACCGTTTCGTCTGATGTTACTGCTGCGCATCTTTACAACAACAATTCGCACTCGCTCAAGCCGCCGACGGGGAGGCATGCCGACATGTGCTGACAGGTTCTATCCAAGGTTCAGCTGTCGGGTTTGACGGTTGGCCGAACAGACTTGTGCAATAGGCCACCCTTCCCCCCAAAAGCGGCTGACATCGATTGAAGAAGCATCGTTCTCCGTCTCCAATCATACTATCGTCCATCCTCTCCAATCCTGACTCGTAACGTCATCTTCTGAGCTAGATGCCTTTTAACTGGCGGCGCTGCTGAATGTCACCAAAGCAAGCGGGGCGAGTTTTAGAGTTGAAACATATCAACTCCCTTGTGCGGCTTCCTCCATCTTGGATCAACGGCTAGCAGTCTGTTCTCGAAGTTCATCAACAGCCGCCCTCGGCCGCGTCTGACACGAGCCCGGTTCTGTCTGCCCATTTTCCTTTTATGTCTTAGGGAAGCACGTCCGCCCCTCTCATTCCTCCTCGAATTTCCTACTTTGATAGGGGGTTTCGCCCACATGACACAAACCCCGTCGAAACTTGAACCGTCAACTGGCCGTGGATCTCGCGCATAGCATACACTACCTATTCGAGGAAAGAAAAGCAGTACTACCGTAACATCAGCCTTTCTTGAATTCAAAGATGGTCAATACGGGTCACCCAAGCAGGGCATGCAAGCTCTGCCGCGCGAGGAGGATTAAGTGTGACGAAACGAAGCCCTTCTGCCTCAAATGCGCCAAGTCGAAAAGAACTTGCCCAGGATACCGGGACGCATTCGAGATCAACCTTCGCAATGAGACTCAATCAACCATCCGCAAGGCCAAGTCCGCTGCGTTGCGCAAGGCTATTCGAGAGGGTCGCGCGACGGAACAGGATGCGGAAAACGAATGCCAAACCCAACCACAAGTGATGGAATGGACACCGCCAGCAGCACCACCTCCACGAAAACAACAAATCATTCCAATCACAGAAGACGACTGGTTTGATAGATATTCAAATTCATCTTCTTCTGAAGCGTCGCCTTCAATGTCATACGCTTCTTCTTTGTCGTACATCAGCAATCAGGCGCCCGATACCTTTGTCTCATTCAAAGACATTGAAGGCGGGACTTATGGCATGCCGCACACATTGCAGACGCCTCTCGACCAACAAGCGACATGTTACTTTTTGGCAAACTACGTGCTTGCTCCACCAACGGGAGTAGGCAGAGGGATTCTCACATTTGTACTACCCCTACTGAATATGCCCAGCTATCAAGCGTCTCCATTGCAGTCCGCTTTTTCAGCTGTATCAATGGCCGCTCTGGCTGGTAGGCCAAACTCACGACGGTTGTCTTCGATGGCTCACCTACACTATAGCAAGGCATTAGAGGACTTGACTCGAGCTATGCAAGACAAGATAGCTGTGAGGCAGGACACCACGCTTGCCTCTGCAATTCTCTTGGCTTTTTACGAAGGACTGGTTTCAGACGACGTTGAAATGTCTGGTTTCAAGAAGCATATCTCTGGGGCGACTGCAATTGTCAAGCTACGTGGACCGCAACAGACTGCGTCTGGCGTTGGCTTGAGCATGTTTGAATTTGTTCGGGCAACATCGGTACGTCTTACTTTGACAAGCAATCGAAAGGCTGTATCAAAAACCGATCGTCTAACGCGTAAGATAGGTCCGGCAGTACACCTTCTTTGCGAATATTTCCTTGGAGGATTTGACTTGGTGGGCACGGCAGGCCGTCTGCGACACTGTTGGCCACCAAGCTTTGGTATTGAACCTCCAGACGACACTCATCCGTGGCGAGGCCGACAGCCTTCTGAAGGGGGCACGAACCACCGACAAAATCGACAAAGCTTTGAAGCTTTTGCAGAGGGCACGAAAAATGGACGATGATCTCGGTGTATGGTTCGACAAGTGCCCACCAGCGTGGAGGAAGGTTATTTCAGGATCGGCTGCGGAAGTTCCGGAGGACAAGATCGGCTACGTTTCGGCGTTTCCCGGAACTATTTACGATTACCCGAACGTATGGGTTGCCGGAAAGCATATTAACACCCACGTATCTCGACTTCTGCTCAACCAGGTCATTGTGCGTTGCATTGCATGGGTCTGCGCACCGAGTGACCATACTCTTACGAAAGAGTATATTGACGCGAATCGGATCGGAACTGAGCAAGTGGCCGACATTATCTCCAGCACTCCGTACTTTTTCGGGTGGACGGGTGATGCTTTGAGTACCCCCTACTTCCCATGCGGGACATCCGAGATGCCAAAAGGCCTAGCTGGTGTGTCTTGTATGTGGCCCTTGCTAGCTACTGGATCGAGCCGATTTGCGACCAGAAAGCAACGAATATACGTCAAGGCCCGTCTTGCAAAGATTGCGGAGGAGATGGGTATCCGTCAGGCCGATGTCTTCTCAAAGGTATGCTGCCCACTCAACTTTCCAACTCAACGATTAACACAGCTTCGTAGCAAATCATGTTGGGGTCGCCAGAGCCAGACCCAGTCAACAGTTATTGTCCGGACACATATCTTCATTTACGTACATAGTTTAGCGTTGACAATAACCCTCTCGCTTTGGATAGAAGAATCCTGTCAAAGATGGTCAAACAGGACGAACACCTCTATTGTGCCTGACAACATGCGTGCTGCTGGTGAATAAATATCGTATCAAAGCGACCACCGCGGCAGCAAATCCGAATCATCCCTGAAATTGAGGGACTGCATGCTGCTATATATGAACCTGTAACTTTCGTTTCGAAAGTCATCTTTGAGGTAGTCTGTTCGACCGCTCAGAAACCAGAGTAGTTGCTGATTCTGACTCCATTCCGGCCATTGCGCATAACCGCCCAATCCGACGTTAGGATCCAAGTTGTAAAGGAAGTTGAGATAGTAAGTCCGGGTGCTTTGTCGTGCAAAGGTAGGAAAGATTCCTAGAAAGACTTGCAGTATGTCGGAAGCGTGAAACGTACCAAGTACGGGAGTTCCGTGGTTGTAGCTGCTCAAATACGACCAAGCTGGGACTTCTGGGTGCTTTGCTTGAGCAACAGATAGAAACGAGCGGCGTGCTAGCGTGAAGACGAGATCCCCAAGAATGGCAGCCCTACGCTTGAAGCCAGGAACGATCTCGTTGAAGATCCCTGTACGAAAGGGACTCCCTGCAGAGATGTGGTGGTCATATGTATTGACGAGGGTGGTCAACTGGGCTATCGAAGCGTTGTGAAAGTAGAGCTCTGAGAGGTAGTTGACGAGTTGCGACGCTGTCATCACCAGAGGCTGGAACAGTGCGAACAGTGTACCCTCGTCTTCTTGGTTGCCGATGATCATAGGCACTGCAGCGTATCGTCCTTCTTTTGCGATAATATCGGGGCTGTCTATCAGTGCTGTGCCATCTGGTCTAGGAACATATGACAGAGCAAGAGCTTCGTATGAAAGGATGCCGGGCACCGCCGTTGCGGCACGCTTGTAAGTCTCGTAATCGACACTGCGCAGGCAATCCAAGGTACTCGCTGACCCTTGACAACCGGCTGCCTTAACTACAGCATCGTAGACTCTCTGGCCTTTGGGGCAGTCAACTGGGTCAGCTGGGATAACACTGCCAGAGTTCATGATGGCCCCTCGAAACAGTCGTCGACCCTGATAGGAGTTGTCACCGTCATACAGCGCCATCTGGTCGAAAACAGATATCGCACCGGCTGATTCCCCCCAAATCGTTACCTTGTCAGGATCACCTCCGAAGGCAGCGATATTATCGGCAACCCATTTCAAAGCCTGACGTTGGTCTAGTAGTCCCAAGTTGGCTGAGCCATCCTTCAGGATTTCACGACCAGGCAAGAACCCGAAACCTCCCAGTCGATAATTCACAGCAACAAAGATGAAAGGACGGTCCATGTCGGCCCCGTCACGGACAAAGCTTGCCCCGCTGTATGTAGCTGTCGACCCGAACTCGAAGCCACCCCCAAATATCCAAAACAAGACTGGAAGCATCGCATCGGACGATGTGCCAGAAGGACGCTGGACAGTCACCGTCAAACAGTCTTCCTGGCCGGTAATAGGCTGAAAGAATGGGAGCGTAAGAAACGAGCCAACAACGTCAAGAAGAATATTCCGGCTGTCGGTGGACAAGAGAAATTGAGGGCATGCGGCTGCGGTTCCTGTCGCGTCAAAGTTGCCTAAAGAGGAGTTGAGTCTTTGAGGCGGCCTTAAGCGGAGCGGTCCGGTGGGCGGTCTCGCATAGGGGATGCCAGAGAACGTATCGACGGAGCCAAATACTCGTCCCTTGAAGGTACCGGCCGGCGCATCGACTTCCGCCGGAGCAGCACGAGATTCATGGTGATGGTGCTCAGAGTTCCCAGCTGACTGACCAGCTAGGAAGAGAACGACAGCCAGAACTGGTGGGAGAGAAATCTTCATGGTGTTCTAGATGTCTGTAAGGGAGCGTAGAGAGAAGAATGGAGAGGGAAAGACAGAGGGGAAGCAATAGAGCGGGGGGAGGTGGTTGAAAGGAAATTTAGCCATGTAGAACAAGGTGAGCGATACTTATAGGTTAAGGCAAACTCAGGAGGATACCATCTCGGCCGAAGAAGAAAAGGAGTTTAATCTCTTTTCTTCAAGTTTCTCCTCATCTCGTACACGCCAGACATGGTCTTGGAGATCGCTCGAACCAGGCGGTGCTTCCCGCTTCTTAATTCGGCCTTGACATATCGCCCCAAGTCAAGTGTGAGCGAAGACTCTTCTTGTCGCGGGTTTTCCTGGTTTACTAGCACGTGAAGGTGTCAAGGGTCTAATTACCCTGGACGAATGCAAAAGGTGTGTGGGAACTAACCGGTAGTGACAGGGGAAAAAGTGTGTGTCGGCGGCCCGGAGGAGGTTGGCGATGACACACATTCCGAGGTTGCGAGCAGGTAGAGACTGTCCGACTGTGGTACCGAGTGAGGCAGTGATGCCGCTATTCAGGTGGATCGAGTGGGCGAAGCTACCTCCAGATCTGCGCGAGAACAAAAGAGTCGACGCGATGATACGCCTTTCGAAGCGCGGCCTTGGTTGCATTACCTAAATTCATCACGAGGGACCTTTTGTAGTGTATTGCTAACGTACCCTACTCTGGAAAGCCGTGGCGCTCTCTTCGTCAATATTTTGGATAACTTTATAATCGCCAGACAATATAACGTCGTGTATTCGAAAATTGATTTTATTGCAAAGCACTGATTGCAAACACTGGCTGAGTCGACTGGACTCTTAGCTTGTGTCGGGGAATCTAACGTAAGTCTTCCATCTGAATGCCTAAACAACCCATGCAACCGTTCGGACAAAGTCGCAACTGTGTCCCTTCTTGCTTGAATCTCTCGGAGGGGAAAAAAAAATCAAAAGCCCTGTGCTTCTGACCGTTGCCGGGTTCAAAATGCGTCTCGTCTATCCGTGTCAAGAATCAGTCATGATTCTCTCAGCTGATCCTACAACTCCATTTACTCGATGAACAGAACTAAATCCCTGGTTCCCATACCGTGGCCGCATCCGTAGCGACCTCGGAGAAATGCGATGAATGCTTCTCTCAAAAACGCCTCGTGGCTTCGTTATGCAATGATCAAGGGCAGTGAACTTCCATCAGACGACCATGCCCACCTGCCCGCTTTCCTCGTCAACTAAACATCTTCGTTTCCCACTGAGAGGCATACCGTCGGCTGGAGCCTCTTCTTCGAAGCTGCCATTAAACACTTCAACGAGGGCCTCGCGATCTCTTCGTCGCTTGAGCTTGTCAGGATTTGGCTCCGCTTCCTCCTCCCATGTCTCGATGTTGTCCTCATCAAACTCTCCCACGACGTCCTTGCCAAGCGCCTTGCCCAATCTCTCCTTGAGTCCGAGGATCGGCCAGACGGGCACTCTTGTGTACTCGATGCGCATGCCACCCTCGGATGCAACCTCTCCGATTCTCTCAGCAAGTGTCTTTTCGGTCCCTTTACGGGGGTTCTTGGTTGGCTCGTGGAACTTGCGAAGCAGATCTGCCGTGACCGTGGCCTTGTAAACGATGAACTCGGATGTCTCATTGTCATTTGTGAGTAGCTGTACCGCCACATCGTAAAATTCAGGCTCTCCTAGTCCGATGGGCATGGGCCGTGAGGGAACCCACTTATTCGCTGACGGCCGTGGTTCGCCGTGAAACCTTCTCTGCGCCATAGCCAACATGATCCCCACAAGCAACGGGTCGTGCGTCGGGTTGCTGGGAACAAACATCTTGGAGCGCAACTGTTGTAGACGTTCGACCGGCCCGTTGTACGATCTGTTAGGTCCTTGAATCACGCGGTACATGTTCTTTCGTGTCGCCGCGATCTGCATCTTGCCAACGTAAGCGAGGACGGGCAGCGACTGAGCGTAAGCAGTTTGTTCGCCGCTCAGGTTGCTTGCGCTACCATTAGAACCCGTCGGCACAAGAGTGAAGGATTCAGCTGGTCGCGTTGACGCGGATTCAAACGAGGCAATCGAGCCGCTGCGCGAGGGCATCGCATCCCAAGCAACCTGTACGCGACAGGCATCGCGATACACTAGACCGCCGAAATAGAGGTGCAAATCAAGCTGTGTTCGGGTGCGCGACAGCTTCCCCGGGTAGAGGGTGGACATGATTGTGCGGACGGAATTTGTATAGAAGGTTCTTGTGGAGCCGGGCGCGAGCATGGCCGTAAGTTCTCTGCTAAGTGTCGAGGCCGCAACCGAGGGCTTCATGTGACATTTCGACGGAGAGACCGGGGCGCCGCGTGGTGAAGGAGGAGGGACTGGCGTGTCGCATGGAGGAAGCTCAACGAACTTAGCATCGAGGAGTTGAACATGCAGCTCGGTCCAGCAGATGGGACGAACGAAGAGGGAGAGTCCAGCATGATCCCACATCTGGTCGTAGAGAGACCCTTCGTCTGGCCTGAAGACACGAACTCTTCTTTTGCGTTTGGCGGGGGAGGGCATGGCAGGAATAGGACTCGAGGTCGGGGGCGTTGCGTGAATGGGCTCGGGCGAGGACATTGACGAGGCTGTCGGGGCGCTGCTGGAGAGATGCATATTGGCGGGGGAGGAGTCGAAGAAGTTGCGCAGTTGTCGTGCGAAACTGGTGCTATTGAATACCGATCTGTGGTTTTGTCAACATGATTCGGATCTAGGTGAAGAGGAATGCAGGTAGGATCTATTATTGGGTGAAAGGGCACGAGTTGGATGGAAGGAAAACAACGAGGTCATGGCAATAAAGGAATAGTGATTGGGGGGGGTCTCACTCTAAAATGAGCATCGGGTTGTGGCGCTCTCCCTTTGGTTCTTCCTACGTAGGTAGTAGGTATGGGTTTTCAGGGGGGGCCTTTGCGTTGCGCCGTGGGCCTGGTGTCCAGTTGAACCTTGGGCTTGGAGCCTTGGGGCACTGACGCGCGACGGGGGGATGATGGTAGCACTCCGTATGGCCCCTTCTCTTGCTTTTGGGGGTGTGGAATGGTGAGGATGATGGCCGGTGGATGTTTATGACGGACTCGGTGAGGCGGACAGCAGTCGGCGCAACTGGGTGCGCGACGCGGTGTTGAGTAAGATAAAAGAGGATCCGGATCCGCAGAGAGATCGGAGAATATCCGTATGCAGTTTGATGTACGGTCAGAGAAGTGGTGCTCTGTGACTGGGTACCGATTTGTCTAGAATCTGTTGAGATCGACGGTGCTTGCAAGGGGTTTGAGGCTTAACCGTCGCTGTCGGCTCACGAGGCAGAGGAAAAAGAAAGGGTATGGGAGGGATGACGGGATGTTTGGTTACTGGTGTATTCCCATCCGAGACTGAGGAGACGGTCCTCCGCAGAGAAAACGGGACTTATTGGTGCTGAATATGACGCGCTCGGTGGGGAGAGAGAAACGAGACTTGGAGAGAAGAACCGAAGAGAGAGAGAGCAACATGAACAAGGGGAAGAGAAGGGAGGGGCAATGAAACGCGGGTGCGCGAGTCAAATATTCCAACTTTTTTGTTCGTTGATTTTCTTGATTGTTGCGCTGTCACTTTTGTGTGTGTCCCAGTGCAGCCGGACGGTAAGGTAGGTAGACCCGACAGAATCCAGTGTGGTCACCGTGGCGTGGCGGCAAAAACTGGGCAGGTGCAGAGTTAGGTATTGACCCGTCACGACTGTCCGTTTTGTCAGTGCCTTCCTAATTCCCGTCCCCATCGCGATGGTGCCTGCCTGTGCCTGCGGCCTGCCTGCTCGATGTCCACCCGCGACTCCAACTTCTCCTTCCTCTTCCACCGCCAACCTGCAACCCTCGGCCACTAAAGGGCCAGAACACGCGCGCCTGATCGGCTTCACACCTATTTGGGGGAAGGAAGGGCGCGACTTGCCACTGCCTGGTGCTCTTGGCCCGCATGCAACCGGGAGACTGTGACACGCGGAGAGTGCGAAGTCATGTGATCTTAGGCACCAGCCCCCTCCAGCAATACGTACCGGGCATGAGCCATGTCATCGATTTTGTGGCTGCCCGTAGCTCCGGAAATGCTGAGTCATTGCGGAAACATTGATCTATACACGTGACTTATGTCCACCTGACGCTCCATGTCTTTCTAGATCCATGGCACGTGAATGGAGATGCTGCAGGCAATTGCTGCGCCACAAATCTTGGACCCCACCCTTGAGTCTGAGGCTGGAGCACACCCCGTAGATGCCGTCAAGCCTCGGAAGCCACAAGGTCCATTCGGAGCAGTGTGAGGTGGACGTCAGTCGCTCCCCGTCAGCTAAGTGTCGCGCCCCACCATCGGCCGCTTGCTCTCCATCTCCAGTGCAGTTGACGTCTCCCAACTGCATTTGCGACCAATCCTCATCAAGACCAGCTTAACATTCTACGACACCGAGCGCTCGGTCAGGCGTATTCTTCAAGATGCCGGTATGTCTGTGTGATGCTCATCCCATAGGTAGCTCGCCTGAGCTCTCTCTGTCTCTGAGGCTCTGGCACAGCCCGTACACTTCAACCTACTCCCCCAACCCGCCTAAACCGAGCTGACGATGACCTTTACCCAGGCCTACAATTCCATGTTCAATGCCGACCCGAACGTCCCTCGCACAATAGGCAACTTCCCGCTGCTGCCCTTGCGCACAAAGACCCGCGGCCCGGCCTATACTCTTCCCTTCCCCAACCCGCCTCTGCCCGCCAATGAGTCTCCCGACCCAGACAGCGAAAGCTACGACATCCTCGACGAGGTTCTCGCCCTATTCCGCGCCAACACCTTCTTCCGCAACTTTGAGCTTCAGGGCCCCGCCGACCGCCTTCTGGTTTACGGCATCTGGTTCGTCAGCGACTGTCTGACCAAGATCAAGCCTAGCGCCGGCGTGCGTGATGCTTCCAAGGATGTCATGAACGTGGCCCTCGATACCAACTTCGCCATTCCCGGCGACCCGGCATGGCCCCTGAACCAGGTACGGCAGCCTTCCGAGGTCCAGTGGCATTTCTTGACATTGACAATTGATGTAGATGTACGAGCCCCCGCGCGATAGACAGGACGCCGAGCAACTCCGCCAGTATATGTCCCAGGTCCGCCAAGAGTTGGCAGTCCGGTTACTGGCACGTGTGTACGAAGAAGGCGGCGATGGAAAACCGAGCAAATGGTGGCTGAGCTTCACCAAGAGAAAGTTCATGGGCAAGGCGTTGTGATGACGGTCGTCGAAGTAGAATCGCCAGAGACAAGCAAATACCTTGGTTGGGGAAAATGTTGAAGCGCATAAGACAGGACAATATGATGATGCCAATTACTCCAATTACAGCTTGATGGGCTTTGATAGGAGGATGCTAGGGTATCTATATGCAAGCCTTTCTCTTTCGTCTTTCCTCTCGACCACCGCCTAATGGTGCGTCAACGTCTCCTCAGTATCCGGACTTGCTCGTTTTGTTCATGCTTCCACCTTTCTCCTCTTGAACTTGCCTCTTGCCTCGACCTTACCCTCTGCCGGAACTGCCTTCCAACCCGTAAAAACGTAACCATCCGCCCCGCCGCGCCCCATCATCATGGGGTGTGTGCGACCGGGCAGAACTTGCCACCGCTTCGCGCGGCTCGTCTGGACATTGGCGCCCAAGAGCAGAGTCGGGTTGATGGGGAAATCGTCTGAACCCTCCCATCGCTCCAACTCCTGGACAGACTTCCCAGCTGCCTCGGCCGGAGGATTTGACGACCAGCCTGCGCGGCGGGCAATGCTGAAGCAATCGGCCAGTTCCGTCAACGGCTCGATGCTTTGCGAGTAGACGGCAATCGGCGCTCCACCGGCCAGGAGTGGCAAGGTGTGACGGAGGATGGACACCGTGTCCATCGTGCTGGCGATGACGAGACCGGAAAACCCACCAGCGCGCGTCGAGTCCACAATGTAGCGGGTTCTCGCCCAACGTCTTCGCTTCCGGTGGTAGTTACCACGCCGGTTAGCCTTCCATGAGTGCAGCTCCTCGTCCGAGACCTCGGGGGGCGGTGTTGAATATGTGACATCCTCCTCGGGCTCCAAAAGCTGCAGCCATGAAATGGGCAATAGGTTGGTAGCGAGGGGATGAAGCGGGTAAGGCGGGTTTGGATTTGTGCTGTCAAAGTTGTAGTATTTGAGGAGGGCGAGGTTTGGCTGGCTGTTGGGATGGATGAGCGTCAAGGTGTTGGTAGGGGCAAACATGGCTTCAAAGTCGTCGCGACGGGGCGGGTGTCTTCGTCGGGGTTGCTGCGGCTTTGTTGTCTCGCCATCATTTGTCATTGTGGCATCAGCTGTGGCCTCCTCGGGCATTGTTGTTGTTGGGTCTTGTACTGCAGTCTCTGTGCTTGTCTCCTGTGTCTGTTCTGTCGCGGCGACGTCAATGGTGGCGGTGGTGTTCTCTGCTGGCTTGACTCCATTGGCTTCTTCCTTGCCAACATCTGTAGCATCCTCCACTTCTTGGACCTCTTCGGGGTCCTTGGGGTATAGTATGCCCATCCTCTCGGCCATGGCGGCGGTAACGAGACCTCCTGTGTCTTCCACCACAAGCCACCGACCTCCAATCTCGGATTTGTCCAACATGCCAGACCCATCAATCGTCACGGTCTCGGGCTTGTCCGTGGGAGATACGCCGCCGAAGTGGACGTTGGCCCAGGAGTTCAAGAGCCCCATCGTCTCCTCCCGCATCTCCAGCACCTTTCCCGCATCCTTCTCTTCCAAGAGCCACTTGCCTAGCGTCAGAGGGTCAAGTGGTTGTATCATGAACCGTCGAATATACTTCTTGGTCTTGAGCAACTTGTACTTGGCGAGAGAGAAGGCCGTCTTCTGGTCAATGGCGGTATGCGACAGCAGTAGCTTTGCGATGATCTCCTTGCCGGCGTCTGTGTTGCCCTGCTTTAGCTGCTCAATCTCCTCGGCGGTCAAGGTCTGGCGGGCGGCGTCGTCGATAATCTCACGTCGCGAGTGGGCAACTACGTTGCCGCTTTCCTGATCGACCAGTTCGAATTCTGCGCCATCGGGGGCGGCAATGACATTCTCAAGAGTGGTGCCCTCCTCCTCGGTGTTCTGGGCGTTCAAGTCGGCCAGAGCGTCGGCGTGAATCTCGCTCGTAGAGACGACTCGCAGTCTGTTAAAGTTCTCGCCATCCCGTCTATCTTGGATCTCGTAGGTGATGTGAAATGGGCGCTCAATGATGAGGTTGCTAGGGAACGAGCCGAGTTTACCCAGTGAAATCGTGCTGGGAGCAGAAAAGAAAAGAAGTTAGCTGTCGTCATACCAAATGTCTACTTGATGAACCTACGTATTGGGTACAATCTGCAGCACCTTCGTATCTTCTGAAAGCAACTTCAGAGACACCCATTGGTGCGGTTGGACAACGTGGTGCATGGTTGCGACTGGATAGGCTTTACCGGGCTAAAGGTTTCGTCCAAGCGAAGCTGTCGCGAGAAAAAAAAATGTTTATGAGCGAAGCGTTAATTGGCGGCCTTATCGTTATCGGGAAACTCGGTCGCCACCATTCGACGGCTTGGTGCCAGTTTCCATGGAAGGGACTAAGAATAACAGGCCGTCCAGGTACCCCGCGCGGGGCACTTGATCAACTAGTCGCCGGAACATCAGAAGTTCAGAACGAAGACCCTGTAAATTCAGCGTACCTTAGTGATACCTCACTGCGTGGGGAACTTGATCAACCCGGCTCAAGTTATCAAATCCGACATTCTATCTTGCAATCAAGCGAGCCAATCTCTCACCAAAGCCTTCCGTGTTTATTCAAAATAGCAAAAGTAACGCATTTCTCAATACTGCTCAGTCTGACCAACTTGTCTGGTGCGCTCTGGGGCCTAACTTCTTTTCAGCACTTGTCAGAGGTTATCCCCCTCTCGGCGTGGAATGTTGCCTGTACCAAGCATTTTGTTGGCCCGTTCTTTCATCCCGACTAGCCTTAAGATACCTGCTGTGGCATGGAGAAGGAGAGTTAGGGAACCGAATAGCAAGAGGGGTAGAAGGGTGTAAGTCGTAAAGACTGAGAACGAGTATTGATTAGCAGGGGCTTGAAAGCATCACCACACGATGCCTGAGATACCAACTTACAAACACCGCCCCCTGTTTGCTTGACAACATCAAACAGTTCGCCGCGCATGATGGGCAGCGCGCCCTTTGTCCATCTCCATGGACCAATAAGACGAAATTTGGTGTTAAAGTTTGATCCCATTGCCCATGTGAAAAGTGCTTTGAATCCTTGACGCTTCATAAAAGAAAAGGTCGGCGCGCTGCCCATGTCGAGAGCAAGCTGATATGCGTAGGATTCCTGTTCAACACCGTGCTTTCTCTTGAACAAGTCATGTCCGCCTCGAGCCTTGAGAGCGTAGTCGATCTCATAGTGGGGAATAGCATCATCATTGGACTCTCCTTGGCTGGCATCAGGAGCATGCAGCGCCATCTGTTGAGGGTACTTGTGCCGGAGGAGGTTAAGAACCCATAGTTGCGCTTGTAATTCGGCGAGAGGCGGGATAGCTCCTGAATAGATGGTGTTAGCACGGCAGACTTACACCCACAACAACCAACAGGGGCCCTACCAATGCCAGGCCGTACGAAGCCAATAAAACCAGCAGTCACCTCTCCGCGCCTCCAGATCCCGCGGACATCCAGCTCACTGGGTTCCGGGTAACCGTCGTCCAGGAAATCGAACCGACGCACATATCCAGTTGCGGCGACCACCAAGTCGGGCTTGATGACTCGAGATAGCGCCTCAACGTGCTCACGCTTCTTGCTGTCCGGAAACACGACAGTCCCATCGTCCCGGAAAGCCAATGGCCAAGGTGCCGTCAATATCTTTCTGCCACTTGTGTTTTTCAACTCAATATTCATCACAAAAGCTCTGATGCGAGAGAAAATGTCTTGCGGCCGATTTCCCTCATTGAGATATGGCAGCGCGCGGTCGGACTTGACCAGAAACACTTTGCAAGTCAGCCATGCACTCATTTGAACTATTCGTATTCATTCATAAGAGCGAAGAATATCTCCTCTCGGGAGAATACTCACGTGAGTCAACGTTATTGCGTTCACCCTCAATCTCTCCAACCCACTGATCCGGGCCAGCCGCCGTCCCGCCAGAGAGGTAATGAAGAGCCTTGAACGTCTTGTCGTACACGCTCCAGAGCAGATTGGAGTGTTGAAGACGCTCTGGAAGATATGCAGTGTCGAGGAAACTTGCGATTGCTGTGTCGACTGGCTTCTGGTGAGGATCCGGCTTCCAAACCTGCATGACGACTGGTAAAGGAACAACCTGTGGTAATCAGCGTTGATCTATGCTAGACCAATCAAATCGCATTATCAAAGTAGAAGACAAGTTAGGTACCTTCTTTGCGCAAAAGAAACCACCTTTGTGACACATCACCACTTCCCTGGCTTCTGAAGTTACGGCTAGGTGGGCTAGGTCCATTGCCGTTTCTCCGACTCCTAGGATCATCACAGACGTATTCAACCCAAATTGCGTTCTTTCCTTCACTTCGGAAGAGTGGAGATGCTTCACGTTCTCCAGACCTTCGATGTATGAGATGGACGGAACGTTGTTGAGACCGGAGCAGACGGCGATGGCATCACAGTCCCATGACTCCTCTCCATCTTGGCTCTCTGCAACTTCCAAACCTGGAGAGCGGCGAAAAAAGACGCGGTGGCCATTGGCTGTATGAGAAACTCGAACAATCTCCGTATTCGTCTCTATAATGCCCCAAAGATCAAATTGGGTACAGAAGCCCTCGAGGTAGCGAACGTAATCCTCTACCGGCAGAAAGTCAGGTAGGTCTTTTGGCACACGAAAGTCCGAGAACGCCGTGAGATACTTGGATGACACCATCTAGGAGGTTTTACATCCATTGTCAGCTGTCTGGCATACTTTGTGAATGGATTTAGATGATTATGCGAAGCGAGGCTCCCATATTGAATGGAGTTTTGCTATTGGGGCAGTACCATTTGGCTATTGGGGCAGTAATCCACTTTATTAGCCAATCAGAGCCTGCCTTCCGAACTCTAAATATTTTAGCCCCGCTGCACCTGCCTATGGGCTATTAGGCGTAATTACCCACGGTCGCAATTACCTATAGTTATAATTACATAAAGTAGCTACGAGTACGTATAGTTATAATTACCTATAGTTATAATTTCTTATAATTATAATTACTTATTTAATTACTTATTTAATTATTTTTTTTAATAAGTAATTATAATTATATATATCTATAATTACTTTATATAATTAGGTAAATATAATTATAAATAAGTATAACTATAGGTAAGTATAACCGTAAGTAAGTACGACTATAAGTAATTATAACTATACGTACCCGTAGCTACCTTATGTAATTATAACCGTAGGTAATGACGCTAGGTGGCCCGTAGGCAGGTGTAGCGGGTATAAGTGTGGGGTTATAGTCCGAGCTCTATGGCTGTGAGCCCTCATTGGTCTAAAAAGTGGATTACTGCCCCAATAGCTAAATGGTACTGCCCCAATAGCAAAACTCATTGAATGATGTACGGTGGTAAGGAAGGTTGATGGGCCAATACCTCGGCTTCTTCGTAGACCTTATACTTGTAAACACCACCCACTCCGTCTTCCCTCTCAAAGATCCGGACCTCGATATCAAGTATGCCGAAGTACTGTCTAGCCTGACGAAGGTACTTAGCTGTGACCAAACCAGAAGCACCTGCGCCGATGACAGCAACTCGAATGGGCTTCATCATCGATCCCGCCGCTCTCTCTATGATGGCAGTTTGGCTCATATTGCAGACCGCAATTTCTCGTCGTCTTTGAACTGAGTGTCGCAACAGCTCCGAACTGTGAATGACGTTCAAGGTGTCGGAAGTTTGTCGTTGGAATGAAGTCTGGCCTGTCAGACTTTACCTAAGTATCATAGTAGTCGATGACTTCGAGATCAAGGAAATTTGAAACAAGAGTTCTGTTTCGATGTAAAGAGACAAGACAGTGCACTCGGACCTATTGCGTTTTGTATGCAGTCTTTGCTATTTCAGCCAGACTGCGGCCAATGGCTAATGAATCTCACTTGGCCTTGACGCGAAGGTAAAGGGGAATGTAGAAGCTACAAGGGACTGATGAGAGTCGATTTCCGGAAAATTCGGACTTTGATTGAGTAGGTATTGAATGTGTATTTGCTGGAAGTTTCAACAAGATTGACTCAAAAGCAGCAAGCCATGAACTTAGGGAGGGAAACTCGGGCGACCAGGTTAGGTTCTGGGAGCTAAACACAAGCGAATCTGCAAATCGCAATCCAGACACGAGGTTGTAGGGAACATAAGATTTTAGTTCAAATCCTACGACAGCATGAGCACAAGCGACCGACTGCCAGCAACGCAAGGTCGTTCTGCGGTTTCTAATTAGTGATCTCACCTGAAAGCTGCATGCTTACAGTCAAGACATCAGGCTTGTCTGCCACTGGGACCCTTACTCTTTCGGGAATCAGAAGATCCCGTTCACCCTCACAACTCGCGCTGACGCTCACACCATCTCAAGGCAGTTGCCCAATCGAAGGTGACGTTCGGCCGGAGCTGAGTTGGGGGCGAAGTGCCAATGTGGCTCAGCCGGGCCCCGAAGAATGTTGGACTCTTCGGTGAGTTGGAAATATAAGATGATTGGATGGTCATAGTAACCCAAATGTGGGAACACCATGGTGGTAAGGCTGAATTACAGAGGCGGATCGATCTGACACTCCGGGCAGCCGATTTCATGCAAGGGAAGTCCAAATTGTCTTGTAAGCCCGGCGCTTACGCTCCAACTATTGACTTGAGCAGCAAAGCAGGGACTTTCGTCAATTCACGAAGCGGGGCGTTCGAAAGTCTCCAGCAACTACTAAGGTAAGTAGACTCGACTTTGGACCGACTGCGTGCTAAATCGTATCAGGAGGTGCGCCGGGTTACAAGGATCTTGTGTAATAGATTAAATAATTCCGATGTCGCCTACCAGGCATCCGCTACCATGGTGCTTCTGAGATATATTAAATGTTAGTATCCCTATTATAGGGTAGTTAGTTCGAACCGTGGGTTAACGAAGAGATTAATTAAACTATATAAATTTTTATATAAATATAAAAAAGAGGTTTTAACTATAAGTTAGGCTAGCTACGATAATTATAAATAGGGCCCTTAATTAGCCCTTATATAGTTAGTAATATACCGAGGTTAAATTAAATTTTTAATCCGATATTAACTTTCTTTTTTTTTTTATTAATTTACTTACTATAGTTAGAAGTATAATTTAACCTCGGGCCCTTTTACTAAGTCGTTTCTTTTTCCCCCTTTTTTCTACTTTTTTTATATAACTTATTTTTTTATTCGTATATTAACTTTTTTATTACTTACGAATTATTCTAACCCCTTATTAAGTATTACTTTTATAAAAGCGTTAGTAAGGTTATTATTATTATTAATTTAATAAATTTTAAAGATCTTATGCCTTTTATATAATTACTTAAGGGCTATAATATTAATTATAAGCCTCTTTTTTTTTATTATTCTTAATTTAATAAGGTATTTATATAGCGAATAGGAATTAGTATAAATAACTATTAGGATTAGTAAAAAGTTAAGTTAATTAGTAATCCTCTTTAACGTTATTAAAATTATATAAGTAAGGTTAATATTATTAACTATACTATAGACTTTTAATATTAATATATTCCTCGTTATTTACTTATTTTTAGTTAATAAATAGTAGATAATATTACTATATATAGTAAATTCGCTCTTACTTATACTCTCGTTAGTTAGGATAATAATATATTTTAATTATAAAATAAAGTCGTTATTATTTATAAATAACTTATTAACAAAGATATAAAGTTTATTAATAGCGAGGTTAATTAAGTAATAGACAAAGCTTTAATTAAGATTTATTTACTACTACTTAAGCTACTTATTAAATATTTTAATATCTCGTTTATTTAGTTTTATAACTTGTACTATTTTAGTATAGTTAAAAGTTACCTTGGGCTAATATATACTTATAATATATACCCCTTATATAAGCTTAGCTTTATATTACTTTTTAATATTAATTATATTTAGGTTAATAAGGGTAATTTTTTTACTTTATTCCTTTTATTAAAAGATAACGGTTTCCTTTTTAATTATAAGAATCCTATTATTAAACGCTAATAGGTTATTTATTATAAAGACCTTTTTTAGTTTAGTTATAAAGCCCGCTTTTTAGAGCTCCTTATCCTCTTTTTTTATAAAGTTAATATTAAATAGGCTTAATATATTATTAATTTATATTCTAACGATTTTAAATTAGTTACCTTTATATATAAAAATTAGTAAGTACGGGTCGTACGTAAATATAATTATTAATAATTAATTAATATAAAAATCGTAGTATATAGCTTATTAATATATGCCCGATTTTGCGAGCTTATATAGTAGTTTAAATACTTTAATAATCGTATTTTCTAGGTATTTACTAGCTATTTCTTTTAGTAAATAGGCTAGGATTTCTTTTATAAGCCCTATGGCTAATTAAGTATAGGCCTAAGTAATATTATAGCTCTAAATCTTATATCCCTTTTTCCGTAGCGATGCTATTAGTATTATTATTAATTATTAACTATAGCGCTATATTATAAGTAATTAGGTAAGTAGCGTTACTTTTTTAATATTACTATACCCCTAAATTATATACTTAGATTTTTTATATAATTAGGGTATTCTTTTTTTTTTAATTTTACGTATTATTTATAATTTAAATATATAAAGACTTTTATATTTCTTAGGGTCGTAGAGAATAAATCAATAGACCTTTTGATTATATAGAGTATTTATTTTAATAAGATTTAATCCCTTATATAGCTTTTTAATAGTTATAATAATACTTTTTTTACGTAGTTTAATTACTAATTTAAAATCGGCTTTCTTTTTTATTATATAATAAGTATTAAATACCTTATTATTAATAATAAATAGTTATGTTAGGGCTTACTATCGTATTCTTTTATAACGTTTTACTAATAATATTAGTACCCTTTTAGTAATTTCTTTTTTCTTATTATTTATTAATATTATTATAACGATTTTGTTAAGGATAATTTCTTATACCTCTACTATAGGTTATACTATTTCCCTTAGCTTTTTTTTTTTTATAAGTTAGAAATTACTTCGATAGGATTTATATAATATAGTTTAATTACTATAATTAATACTTTAAGTAGCTAGTTATGATTTTTTATAATTATATAAGACCGCTCGTTAATAGAAATTAATTTATATAGCTTAGTTTATTACTAAGTAATTTTATATTATACTCGTATATTTAAATTTAGGGGTATATTTAAATTAGCCCTTATATTAGGCCTATTATATATAGTAATTACTTTATTAACTTACTTTTTTATACTTACTTTGCGCAGTACTTATATTATTTTTTTAATTACTTAGGCTCGTTAGTTTATATTTAATAATAGTAGCGAGGCTAAGGTTATTTTTAAATATACTCTAAATATTAATAGCGTTAGTATAAGCTTATTAAGCCCTATAGTATTATTATAGTACTTAAGTACTATTTAGAGGTATTTATTATTAATAGAATTAGGATTTTCCTTTTTAATAATTTTAAACGCCCTTTTTAATTACTAGTGTACCCTTTTTATTTTTTTAATACTATAATACGCTTTTATAAGTACGATTTTTAGTTATATACTATAGGCCGTTATATTTTCCCTAAATTTTATTAACTTAAAACTCGTATTAGCGTTAGTTCTAATGCTATTTAGTAGTCCTTAGTATATATTAATTTAGTATTTTCGTAAGGCTACTTATACTATTTTTATTTATAAATCCCATAAGAATTACCTTATTTAAAATAATATAGCCTCGTTAATTATATATAGGACCGGTCGATTATTTAAATATAAGATATTAATAACGATTTCTTAATTAAAGTTAAGCTTATTATATAATTTAAATTTAAATCTGCGTGGGCTCTGTGTATTTATCTAATATTAGTAATATACTTTTATTAATTACTTTAGTACCCCTATTTTAATATTATTATTACTTAATTACTTTAAGAGGTTATATAGCCTCGTAACTAATAAGTACCCGAATCTCTAATATAATTATCTAAGCTTATTTTTTATTAAGTAATTAATTAACTTCGTATTATTAAGAAGCTTTATAAATATATACCCCTATTATCGTTCGACTATTTTAAAATACTTACTATTAAAGATTCTATTCTTTATATTATTAAATATAATACCTAGTTAATCTATGTCTTTTAGATATAAGAGAAATAGGGTATTAATAAGTAAAATATAGAAAGTTATAGTTCCGAAGTACGTCTTTACTTTTACTATACTTAATATAACGATTTTTTTACTTAGGCTAAAGCTAATTCTTATAATACCCGTTATTAACGTATTAAGTATTATTAGTACGATTTTCTATAGTACTTAGAATTACCCCTTTCTTCTTATTAATTATTATAATACCCTAGTATTTAGGATAATTTTATAGAAATTATCTAAGCCGTACTTTTTACTTATATAAAATACTTATATAAGCTTAGTATTTAAGTAATTTAAATAGTATAAAAAGGGCCCCTTTAACTACTCTTAGAATTACTTAGTACCGTATTTTTTTTTTTTAAATATTAAGAGAGTAGAATTCTATATTATTAAATTCGTCCTTTTATTTACTTCTATATCCGTTATCTAAGGGACTTTCTCTTACTATTTATAAATAAAAGCCTACTTATTTAGAGCTTTTATTACTTTTTATTTATTTAGCCTCGTATATTCTCTAAATACTAACGGGGTAAAAAAGGAGTAGTTAATATTATTAATTTTATTATAATCTAATTTATTAATATAGGGGGTAAGATCTTTTTTATTTTTTAAATTTCCTATAGGGAGTAAATACTCTAAGCTATTATTATAGCTATTATTACTAAGTTCCGTACCCCTAGATCTACCCTTATATATAACGAAGAATTAGCTAAATTAATAAAGGTTAGTTTTACTACTTACTACCCTCGACTTTTTATACTATTTATATAATTTAGTACGCTCTTTTTTAGAATAGTTACTTAATTAATATTTATTTTTTTTATAAATAAAGTATTATTTTTTTTATTACCCTGCTCGCGAGTTAAATTTTTACTTATTTAACGGATCTAGGCCTCTCTATTAGTAATTACTATACTTAGTTTTTTTTTTTTTATTATACGTCTAGTTAATTTAATATTATTAATAAGGGCCGTTGTATATTTATAAGTATATTTAGCGTAGTATTTTTACTTTAATATTAAAACTAGATTTTAGCCTCGAGTAGAGCGTCTCGTAGTTTTTAAGTACCTAGTATAGGGTTATTTTTATTTTTAGTATATGCTAGACTGCGGTATAAAAATATTTAGTTTTTTACTTATTAGTCCCCTCGTTTAGCTAGGTTTTCGCTAGTTTATTAATTTAATTAATAAGCTTTTTAAGGATTTTTATTTATAATTTACCCTCTATTATCCTAGTTATAAATATAAAAGAAATTACTTATAGTTTAGATAGGAGCTTTAGATTCTTATTATAGGTCTCGAAGCGGCTTTAGATTATATTAATAATATTAAAAAAGTCGTTCTAATTAAAGTTACGTACTACTTTATAATAATAATTAGAGGCTTTATTAATGAGTATAATATTAATTACTAAATAGTACTAGTATTCCCTAATCCCGACTTTTTTATAATAGTTATAAAATATTATTAGGGTTTTTTATAAGACCTTATATTTCCCTCTAGAGTATAATTTCTTTTTTAAAAAGATTTTTTTAAAATCTATAAATTACTTTATATTTACTATTATATTTTTAGTATTTATATATAATCCCTATGTTATTACGTACTATTAATAACTTTAGGTCGTTTATTTCTTTTTTTATTAGCTAATTAGCGCCGAATTTCGTATTAATAATAATAACGAGTTATAGATCGAAATAGGCGGAATTATTAATTATTATACGTTTAGTATTATATTTTATTTTTATATATTTTTTTATAATAATAGATTGCTGTTAGTAATTATAAAAAGGAAATTTAGGTTATTTTTTTTTTTTTTAAACTTATTAAAACGATTATACGCTTTATTAACCTATACTTAGTTCTATAATACGAATTCTTTTTTTATAATCGTTACTACTAGGATTTATATAGTTTTTATAATTATAATTGCGCTAATAATACCCCTTATTTATAAAGGAATTTATTAACTACTTTTATAATTCTTAAGCTTACGTTTATAAACTATTTATTTAGCTAGTAGCTAAGGTCGTTTATAATTTTATAGAATAGGGGTTACCCCTATAGCCCCTTTTTTTTATAAACCTTAGTTAAATAAATTAATATTACGTTAATTTACTTATTATTAAGCTAATTTATAATCCTATATATTTACGTCCCCTAATAGTTTAGGTTAATATTTACTTACTTATAAGGGATTAGGATTTTATTTAGGATTAGGTTTTTTTTTTTTTTCCTTTACCTTAACTTACTAAGGGTCGTACTCTAGCTTATGCCCGTATTAATAATTATTAATATATTTAATTTTAATAAAAATATACCTAATCCGCGCACTAGCTATAATAAATTCGTACTTTTATTACTTAACGAATTTATTAAAGTCTAGGTAATTCCTACTTCTTTTTACTACCTTATTATTACTCTCGTTTTTATTATTTTTAGTAATTACTACTACTTTTTTAAATCGTTAGCTATTATACTTACTAAAATCCTCTTTTTTATTTAATATAAAAGGGTAGGTTTTAGTAGTTCTTTTTTTAATAATAATAGTAGATATTTATATTACTATAGGAAAATATAATAATTAGTCTCGGGATTTTTATTAGTTACTAATTTTTACGATTTCGTGCTTTTTTAACTTCCTAAGCCTCGTATTTTTTATAATTTTTAAATTATTTCTTTTTTTAACTTACCTTTTTTAGGGTAGTATTCTAAAGGAATAGTTAGAAGTAAATACTAACTAGCTCATAGAGGAGCTAGATAAGTTATTAGGAGCTAGATAAGTAGTTAAGTATAGTTAGTAAAGTTAAGCCCTCTTTTTTATAAAATCGAGGACTTAAAAAACTTATTAAAAATGCTTATTATTTTATCGCTCGTACTAAGTAGGGTTAATTACTTTAAAGACTTTTTTTTTAGCTACTTTTTAGTACCCTATTTTATATTTTTCAAGTAGTCTTTTTCGTAGTTTAATTATTATTAAGTAATTATTATTTATTAATAATTCTTTTTATTACTTAGTTAATTTTTTAAAATTAGTGATTTTATATTAGGAGCTAGTATAAAAAAGAAGCTCCTTAGCGGCCCTCTAGAAGATTTTTTTTTTTCCCTTTTAAATTTTTATTTTCTTAGCCTTTTCTTAAGTTAATTATAACTCTAATAAGAGGTCATAAGACTATTTTAGGATAGCTACTTTTTTTTTAAGTTAATTTCTAAAATCTACGATATTTTTAGCTCAATACTATTAGGACTTTTTAATTCCTTCTTCCTTTATAAAACCGTCTTTTATATTATATTTTAAAATAATACTTAGGGAGTAGTTAAGGGAGCTTTAAGGAGGTTATTTAAATTACGAACTTATAATTATATTTATAAAATCCTTATAATAATAGACCTTTTTATATATTATAAATTTCTTAGCTTTATAACTCCTATAAAGTTACTTTTATTATTAAATAAGAATATTTATATTTAGAGATCTTTTTTTTTAATTATACGGTGCTTTTTTATATTATATTATTAAACTCGTTTATTATATTAATTAATTATATAAGTAGTTACTGCGTAGGTATTTTTTTTTACCGATTTAGTTAGTTAATTTTTAATTACGGGCTAGTTATAGAAAAGTTAGTTAGTAAAAAAGCTATTTAAAGTAATAGTAAAAAACTAATTACTTAAGCGGTTTTATTAATTAATATAGTTTAATGTAATAAACGTCGACTTTTTATAAGTAGTAAAGGGCTACGATTACTTAATTCCGTATAGTATTTAAAAATTACCTCTTTTTTTATCTATTTTTATAAGGGTAATTAATATAAATCTCCTATCCCGTATAGTATTAAAAAGTTATCTCTTTTATATAATAAAATACCTTATTAATTTATAATAATAGAATTTAATTATTAATTAGTATTAGTATTTTTATTATAAAGTAGTTAGTTCGAATTATAGGTTAACGAAGAGATTAATTAAACTATATAAATTTCTGCGTAAGTATAAAAAGGAGGTTCTAACCGTAGGTTAGGCTAGCTACGATAATTATAAATAGGGCCCCTAATTGGCCCTTGCGCAGTTGGCAGTATGCCGAGGTCGAATTGGACTTCTAATCCGACATTAAACCTGAGAGCAAAGACCCGAACTGGCTTTAAGGCGATTCTCCATTAGTGAGATGATCTCGATCTTTGCCAAGCCTCTCGATTTCTTCTCTTGGCCATCGCAAATACTGTCTATACTGAGGCCCTAAAATGAGTGCGATGCCATGAAGAATGTGGCTTGCCCACCCCTTTATGTACCACATCCATTCGAGCGACTTGAGCAACACAACAAAGTGTGCCAGGATGAGAAGTGCAAAGGGCCTCTTATGTTTTAGACAAAGCACGAAATCATCATCGATACCATAAATGCAACCGATAATGACCTCCATCTTGCCGTTACAATCAAGCCTTGGCCTTGCAGTTGTACCAAAAGTTGTCTCAAAGCAAGACGAAACCCGTTGAATCATTTCCAAGTATACGGGGGTTTCTGGATCGCCAGAGCATGTAACCAAGTCTGTAAGACTGCTCAAGGCAGGCCCCCATTGGACTAGTCGTCTCGTGGGACCTGGCTCTGGGAGTGACTTCTCGTCATCGGCAGCCGAGAGGGGACCCAGAACTCCAGAGTAGATGGCATCCCATCCCATTGTTGTAACAACAATTCGAACACCCCTAGGTAATTCGAACCATGCCACTTCTTCTCCGTCTGAGACTATCAAGAGGTGTTCTGGGCTAGGCTTCTTTGCGAATGCATACGCACAGACAAGCGTGGTAGATATGTAAAGTGCTCCAGCATAGTCTTTATTAGATGTTGGCATGATGGCCATCACTTGGCGTAGGCCTATGGTGTAGTGAACATCTGCGAGCTGCTCATATTTAGATGACTCGGTAGAGTTCTCTTTCTCTTTGGATAAGTGTAGTGCGGAGATTGCGAGAAGCAGATGCAGGACGTAATGGTGCGTGAAGGCAAGACGGGGGACTCTCTCCCGCCAGAATCGCGAATTTGAGTATGTAAGATCGTCAGACGTTAAGAAGTGGTGCTGCAACTCGAGATCATCTACGGTCCATATCCAAGGAAGATCCGAGGCTACTTGTTCCTGCTGCTCCCCGCTCTGCGTGACTACGAGAGCTGTGTCGATTGACCTGGATCTTAGGCTACCGGGTGATTCGAAGAATTCTTGGGGGCTTAGCCCTTTGGATGCCGTATCCCAATCTTTCCGCGGTCTCCCTCTTCTCCGCGAATTTCCATGAGAAACGGTCTCGACGATAACATCATGAGTTGGGACGAGGTCTGTGATTGATGCTGAAGCGGCAAAATCGCAGGTTATAATAGCTTTCGAGCATTGACCACATTGGGGTTTGGCTTCATCACACTGGTGTCTGGGTCAGTATTAAAGTGGAATGTTAGGTTCACATTGCGTACCTTGATTCTTCTTCGCTTGCAGGTTTTACACCCGTTACGGGACTTCTTATGTGATCGCCTTTTTGTGATGTGGCACGTCGTACACATACAGCCAGGATCTCCGTGTTTCGCAATTTTCGCGTCCGGTTCACTCATCGCTGTTGATATATCCTAGATCCAGCTGCCGTCTGAGATGAACAATTCATGTGTGACTGACTGGGGGGTCTCGAGGCTTCTTGAAGACTTTTCTCCCCCAAGGGTGAGGAAAGGGGGGCGTTGAAGTAAGGATAGAGGATTAATTCTAGGAGGGCAAAGGGGGGGTTGCCACTAATTTTTAAGGCTCTAGGGGGCATTATGAACTCCCCTGCCTAGCACTGCCTCGGTGGGCCGTGCCCCGCCCCCCCCTTCTGCCCGTCTATACGTGGATCCGCCTTGTATCTACCGCTTTGAGAAGCGTTTGTGACAATAGCTTCTGTTGTAGGCAGCTGCTTACTCAAGTATATTACTTCGCCTTCGTTCGATAGACTCTAGAAATACACATCTTTACAATTGTAATATGGAGTGTACAGCAGGACACTTTATAGTCTGAAAGCTGGAGCCCAAGGTCGATTTTTGAAGACCACCCGCTAAAGGACACGCACAACTCATGCCTTTTAATCTGGACGAGGCCACCAACTCCTTTATACAGCGCATGACCAACCTGCCGGGTCTCCAGCCGTCGTCTTGCTGTATACTGCCTTCTTTGGGTACGGGCAGATAACCTGCCTCTCATGAGTATTGTCCGGCTTTGTGATGGTCACTGGAGAGCTTTCAGGAACTGTCCCATTCTCGACCCAAGACCTCAACTGATCAAATAACGCGATGGGCTGGCCGCCGCCAGGGCCGCCCCAGCAGTGCCCCAGTCCCGGGACTGGGAAATATCTATAGAAGTCTTGTGCATCATCTTGGTGATTCAAGACGTCCTTATAATAGTTCAATGTATTGTTGGGCGGAATAGTCGGATCGGCCTTAGGCTGTGTTAGTCCGTACTGATAGGTACATGTACACGGGGACTGTACATGTAATAGCTGATGATATGCGGAGACTTACCAAGCCATGGAAAGTGATCATCTTGCCTCCAGCATTACGGAAAGATGAAAGGTCTGGGTCATCAGTCCCTAGGTAAGCATCATACTGTTGTCTAAAAGAGTGGTAAGTCAAAGCACCCACTTTTGGGCACCCCCCCCTTTTGGGCACCCCAAAAAATCCCTCCCAGCTACCACATTAAAACCCTACCTATTATTTCAATTTAACACAACAATTATAAAAATCGTCTAAATATATTCCTTTTTAGCACATATACTAATTAATAAGTAATAGTATTATATATTAAAAATAAGCTTTAATAAGTATTTAATATTATTAAAAACGGTCTTTTTATTAAAAGGGCCTTAATTAAGTTTAGGGTTCTTAAGATAATACTTTAGGGTTAAAAGAGAGGTTATTAAATAAGGGCGAGGGTATTTATAGAGTTTTAGAGGCTTTTTTTATAGTAAAAAGACTAGCTAGCTTAGTAAATTCGAATTTAATATTACTTAGGTATTATACTAACTTATAAATAAGTTAGGGAATTCGCTAAGCAAGTTCTAAGATCCTAAGGGGATACTAAACTACTTAAAAAGAGATAGATTAACGCTTTTATTAAGAGGAATTTATTAGTAAGGGTTTAGAGAAGTTATTTAATAAATTCGTACCGTATTAATAGAGCTATTACTAATATAATTAAATTATAGTTTAGATTACTTAATATACTAAAAATTAGTAATATTAAATAGGCTAATAAGTATAATATAAATAAGATTAGTATAATAGAGGGTAAGGGAGCTAATAAGCTAGTCTTAGGTATAATAGAGGCTATAGTAATACGAAAAAAAGAGCTTAGTTTGCGTACTTAGGTAATAATTATTAAGTATATCTTTATTAATAATAAAGCTATTAAACTACTAATTATTTATAAAAGAAAGTCGGTTTAATAGTAGTAGTTCCCCCTTTAACTTATTACTTATAATAGTTAGAAGTTTATAATAATAAATAATAGCTAGATAACTAACGAGACTGCCCTTTACTAGCTAAAGGAAATGTTCTTATTATAAACTAAGACCCCCCTTATTAGGGGGCTTAGTAAGCTAAACTAGCCTCAATTATTAATACTAAATAGGCATAGGAGTTATATAATAATAAAATTTATATAAGAGTACTATAAAAATAATATCTATTTATTATTCTTATTACTATATACTTCCTATATCCTCTAGCTATTAAATATAGCTATCTTTAGGCTTATTAAGTCTTATTATAAAAAGGAGCTTAGTAAGGAGGATATAATAAATAATTTTATTATTATTAAAAAGTAGTACTTCTTAAGCTACTACTAGCTCGCTTATTTAGCTAGTTTAATATTATTAAATATATAAAGTAGGTAGAAAGTAACTAGACTATAGCTACTTAATATAGCTAAGCTATTTCTTAACTTAATAGTCCTATTTATATAAGTTATACTATTTAAAAGGGGTATAGAAGCTAAGTAAATAACTAATAATATTAATAAACTACTTAACTAGGTATTAATAACCTCTATTATTAACTAGTTAACTCTTAAGAAGGCTAGCGAGCTTTACGATTATTTAAAGCTATTTATAGAGCTTAGTCTAAATAATAGTACTTAATAATTATTATTTAAAAAAGTAAAAAAGGCTTTTAGGGAGTAAGCCTACTAATTAACTATATTTCGGTACTAAGTTCGAGTTCTTAAGGCTAAGATTAAGTATATAAGGCCTAAAAAAAAGAAAAGTATACTAATAAACTTAAATACTAAGTTTATAAATATTTAGGATATATAGAGAGCTTAGGAGGACTTTAGTAACCGTTTAGTTAATCCTAATTAACTTATAAGGGTCGAATTATTTAGTAAGAATTTTAATTATATTATTATAGTAGTAGAAGGTGGTTAATTAATTAATTATAGTTAGTGTTAATATTTAGATGCTATGTTTTGTTGGGGTGCCTAAAAGGGGGGGGTGCCCAAAAGTGGGTGCTTTGACTTATGCTCTCTCCAATTCCTTGAAAGATATCTTTGTAGTAGTGATAGCGGGATCTTTGCCGATGAAGTAGGCCAACAACACTGTGACAGCGGCGTTGGGAACTCCAGTACACTTCCCATTTTCTGTACAGCTAGTTTGAGCACCAAACACTAGATCGGTGCCCATTTCCAGACCATACAGGTATGTTGACTCTCCTTCAGCCGTAAAAGGGCCCGTCCACATAGCATCCGCTATAGCGGCTGCCGTGTAGCTGATATTGGCCGATTTCCCGGTCAATGGGCAGTTGAACTCTGTTCCGACGTAGGCGTGAGGATCAAATATGGTCTTGCAGGCAGTTGTGTCGGCGATAAGGCCATCCTTAACTCCATCAAGCCCATCGCAAGCAGATACAGCAAGTGCAGTGAGCTGTTGCAGCTCGCATGGGTGAGGATACTGCTCAGTGACGTCCATATAGACCCTGGGCCATATGGTGTTGATGAGGACCCCGGCCCAGTTGATCGCCGGGGCTGCTGCGATGATTCCGTCGTAGATCGATGGGTACCTCTGGGCAAGTGCCGCACCCTGACGACCTCCTTGGGAACAACCATTCCAGTACGAATATGAAGGCTCCCTGCCGTAGTAGTTTTTATTAGTATCCCTATTACAGGGTAGTTAGTTCGAACCGTGGGTTGACGAAGAGATCAATTAAACTATATAAATTTTTACATAAGTATAAAAAAGAGGTTCTAATTATAAGTTAGGCTAGTTATAATAATTATAAATAGGGCCCCTAATTAGCCCTTATATAGTTAATAATATACTAAAGTTAAATTAGATTTCTAATCCGATATTAACTTTCTCTTTTTTTTATTAATTTACTTATTATAATTAGAGGTATAATTTAACCTCGGGCCCTTTTATTAAATTATCTCTTTTTCCCCCTTTTTTTTACTCTTTTTATATAACCTATCCCTCTATTTATATATTAACTTTTCTATTACTTATAAATTACTTTAACCCCTTATTAAGTACTACTTTTATAAAAGTATTAGCGAGGTTATTATTATTATTAATCTAACGGATCTTAAGGATCTTATACTTTTTATATAATTACTTAAGGGCTATAATATTAATTATAAACCTCTTTTTTTTTATCGTTTTTAATTTAATAAAGTATTTATATAGTAAGTAGGAATTAGTATAAATAACTATTAGGATTAATAAAAAGTTAAGTTAATTAGTAATCCTCTTTAATATTATTAAAATTATATAAGCGAGGTTAACGTTATTAACTATATTATAGACTTTTAATACTAATATACTCCTTATTACTTACTTATTTTTAGTTAATAAGTAGTAGATAATATTATTATATATAGTAAATTCGCTCTTACTTATACTCTCGTTAACTAGGATAATAATATACTTTAATTATAAAGTAAGGTCGTTATTATTTATAAATAACTTATTAATAAAGATATAGAGTTTATTAATAGCGAGGTTAATTAAGTAATAAATAAAGCCTCGATCGAGATTTATTTACTATTACTTAAGCTATTTATTAAGTACCTCGATATCTCGTTTATTTAGTTCTATAGCTTATATTACTTTAATATAATTAAAAGTTACCTTAAGCTAATATATATTTATAATATATACCCCTTATATAAGCTTAGCCTTATACTACTTTTTAATATTAATTACGTTCGGGTTAACGAGGGTAATTTTCTTACCCTACCCCTTTTATTAAAAAATAATAGTTTTCTCTTTAATTATAAGAATCTTATTATTAAATATTAATAAGTTATTTATTATAAGGACCTCTTTTAGCTTAGCTACGAAGCCCGCTTTTTAAAACTCTTTATCCTCTTTTTTTATAAAGTTAATATTAAATAGGCTTAATATATCTTTAGTTTATATTTTAATAATCCTAAATTAGTTACTTTCGTACTTAAAAACTAATAAGTACGGGTCGTACGTAAATATAACTATTAATAATTAATTAATATAAAAATTATAGTATATAGTTTATTAATATATACCCGATTTTATAAGCCTATATAGTAGTTTAAGTACTTCGATAATCGTACTTTTTAAGTATTTATTAGCTATTTCTTTTAGTAAGTAGGCTAGGATTTTCCTTATAAGCCTTATAGCTAATTAAGTATAGGCCTGAGTAATATTACGGCTCTAAATCTCGTATCCCTTCTTTTATAATAATACTATTAGTACTATTATTAATCGTTAGCTATAGCGCTATACTATAGGTAATTAGATAAGTAGCGTTGCTTTTTTAACGTTATTATACCCCTAAATTATATACCTAGATTTTTTATATAGTTAGGGTATTCCTTTTCCCTTAATTTAACGTACTATTCGCAATTTAAATATATAAAGACCTTTATATTTCTTAGGGTCGTAGAGAATAAATTAATAAACCCCTCGATTACGTAAAGTATTTATTTTTATAAGATCTAATCCCTTATATAGCTTTTTAATAGTTATAATAATACCTTTTTTACGTAGTTTAATTACTAGTTCAAAATCGGCTTTCTTTTTTATTATATAATAAGTATTAAATACCTCGTTATTAATAATAAATTATTATATTAGGGCTTATTATTATATTCTTCTATAACGTCTTACTAATAGTATTAATACCCTTTTAGTAATTTCCTCTTCCTCGTTATTTATTAGTACTACTACGACGATTTTATTAAAGATAATTTCCTATACCTCTACCGCAGGTTATACTATTTCCCCTAGCTCTTCTTTTTTTTATAAGTTAAAAATTACTTTAATAAGATCTATATAATATAGTCTAACTATTATAATTAATACCTCGAGTAGCTAGTTACGATCTCTCGTAACTATATAAGACCGCTCGTTAATAAAAATTAATTTATATAGCCTAGTTTATTACTAAGTAATTTTATATTATATTTATATATTTAAATTTAGGGGTATATCTAAATTAGCCCCTATATTAGGCCTATTATGTATAATAATTATTTTATTAATTTACTTTTTTATACTTACTTTACGTAGCGCTTATATTACTTTTTTAACTACTTAGGCTCGTTAGCTTATATTTAGCGATAGTAGCGAGGCTAAGGTCGTTCTTAAATATACTCTAAATATTAATAACGTTAATATAAGCCTATTAGGCCCTATAGTATCGTTATAATACTTAAGTACTATCTAGAGGTATTTATTATTAATAAAATTAGGATTTTCCTCTTTAATAATTCTAAACGCCCTTTTTAATTATTAATATACCCTTTTTACTTTTCTAATACTATAATACGCTTTTATAAGCACGATTTTTAACTATATACTATAGGCCGTCGTATTTTCCTTAAATTTTATTAATTTAAAACTTATATTAACGTTAGTTTTAATACTATTTAGCAGTCCCTAGTATATATTAATCTAGTATTTTCGCAGGGCTACCTATACTATTTTTACTTATAAATTCTATAAGAATTACCCTACTTAAAATAATATAGCCTCGTTAATTATATATAAAACCGGTTAACTATTTAAATATAAAATATTAATAACGATTTCTTAATTAAAGTTAAGCTCATTACGTAATTTAAATTTAAATTTACGTAGGCTCTATATATTTATTTAATATTAGTAGTATATTTTTATTAATTACTCTAGCGCCCCTATTTTAATATTATTATTACTTAATTATTTTAAAAAGTTATATAACCTCGTAACTAATAAGTACCTAAATCTTTAATATAGTTATTTAAGCTTATTTTCCGTTAAGTAATTAATTAACTTCGTATTATTAAGAAGCCTTATAAATATATACCCCCATTATCGTTTAACCGTTTTAAAATACTTATTACTAAAGATTTTATTCCTCGTATTATTAAATATAATACCTAGTTAATTTATATCTTTTAAATATAAGAAAAATAGGGTATTAATAAGTAAAATATAAAAAATTATAGTTCCGAAGTAAGTCAAAGCACCCACTTTTGGGCACCCCCCCCTTTTAAGCACCCTAAAAAATCCCTCCCAACTACCACATTAAAACCCTACCTATTATTTTAATTTAATATAATAATTACAAAAGTCGTCTAAATATATTCCTTTTTAATACATATACTAATTAATAAGTAATAGTATTATATATTAAAAATAAGCTTTAATAAGTACTTAATACTATTAAAAACGGTCTCTTTATTAAAAAGGCCTTAATTAAGTTCGGGGTTCCTAAGATAATACTTTAGGGTTAAAAAAGAGGTTACTAAATAAGGGCGAGGGTATTTATAGAGCTTTAAAGGCTTTTTTTATAATAAAAAGACTAGCTAGTTTAGTAAATTCGAATTTAGTATTACCTAAATATTATACTAACCTATAAATAGGTTAGGGAATTCGCTAAGTAAGTTTTAAAATCCTAGGGGGATACTAAACTACTTAAAAAGAGATAGATTAACGCTTTTATTAAGAAAAATTTATTAGTAAGGGTCTAGAGAAGTTATTTAATAAATTCGTACCGTATTAATAGAGCTATTATTAATATAATTAAATTATAATTTAAATTACTTAATATACTAAAAATTAATAGTATTAAATAGGTTAATAAGTATAATATAGATAAGACTAGTATAATAGAGGGTAAGGGAGCTAATGGGCTAGTCTTAGGTATAGTAAAGGCTATAGTAGTATAAAAAAAAGAGCCTAGTTCGTATACCTAAGTAACGATTATTAAGTATATCTCTATTAATAATAGAGCTATTAAACTACTAGTTATTTATAAAAAGAAGTCGGTCTAATAGTAGTAGTTCCCCCTTTAACTTATCACTTATAATAGTTAAAAGTTTATAATAATAAATAATAGCTAGATAACTAACGAGACTACCCTTTACTAACTAAAGGAAATATTCTTATTATAAACTAAGACCCCCCTTATTAGGGGGCTTAGTAAGCTAAACTAGCCTCGATTATTAATACTAAATAAGCATAGGAGTTATATAATAATAAAATTTATATAGGAGTATTATAGAAATAACGTCTATTTATTATTTTTATTACTATATACTTCTTATATCCTCTAGCTATTAAATATAGCTATTTTTAAGCTTATTAAGTCTTATTATAAAAAGGAGCTTAGTAAGGAGGATATAGTAGATAATTTTACTATTATTAGAAAGTAGTACTTTTTAAGCTATTACTAGCTCGCTCGTTTAGTTAATCTAACGTTATTAAATATACGAAGTAAGTAGAAAGTAACTAGACTATAGCTACTTAATATAGCTAAGCTACTTCTTAACTTAATAGTCCTATTTATATAAATTATATTATTTAAAAAGGGTATAGAAGCTAAGTAAACGACTAGTAATATTAATAAACTACTTAATTAAGTATTAATAACCTCTATTATTAACTAGTTAATTCTTAAAAAAGCTAGCGAGCTCTGCGATTATTTAAAACTATTTATAGAGCTTAGTCTAGATAATAGTACTTAATAACTACTATTTAAAAAAATAAAAAAGGCTTTTAGGGAATAGGCTTATTAATTAACTATATCTTAGTACTAAGTTTGAGTTTTTAAGGCTAGGATTAAGCGTATAAGGCCTAAAAAAAAGAAGAGTATATTAATAAACTTAAATATTAAGTTCGTAAATATTTAGGATATATAAAGAGCTTAAGAGGACTTTAGTAACTATCTAGTTAGTCTTAATCGACTCATAAGGGTCGAATTACTTAATAAGAATTTTAATTATATTATTATAGTAGTAAAAAGTAGTTAATTAATTAATTATGGTTAGTATTAATGTTTAGATACTATGTTTTATTGGGGTGCCTAAAAGGGGGGGGTGCCTAAAAGTGGGTACTTTGACTTACGTCTCTACTTCTACCGTACCTAATATAACGATTTCTTTACCTAGGCCGAAGCTAATCTTTATAATACCTACTATTAATATATTAAGTATTACTAATGCAATTTTTTATAGCGCTTAGAATTACCCCTTTCCTTTTATTAACTATTATAATACTTTAATATCTAGGATAATCCTATAGAAATTATTTAGGCCGTACTTTTTGCTTATATAAAATACCTATATAAGCTTAGTATTTAAATAATCTAAGTAGTATAAAAAGGGCCTCTCTAACTACCCTTAGAATTACTTAGTACTATATTTCTTTTTTTTAAATATTAAAAGAGTAGAATTCTATATTATTAAATTCGTCCTTTTATCTACCTCTATATCCGTTATCTAAGGGACTTTCCCTTATTATCCGTAAATAAAAGCTTACTTATTTAGAGCTTTTACTACTTTTTATTTATTTAGCCTCGTATATCCTCTAAATACTAACGGGGTAAAAAAGGAGTAGTTAATATCGTCGATTTTATTATAATTTAATTTATTAATATAGGGGGCGAGATCTTCCTTATTTTTTGAATTTTTTATAGGGGGTAGATACTTTAAGTTACTATTATAGCTACCGTTACTAAGTTCCGTACCCCCAGATTTACGCTTATATATAATAAAGAATTAGCTAAACTAATAAGGGCTAGTTTTATTATTTATTACCCTTAACTTTTTATATTATTTATATAATTTAGTACGCTCTTTTTTAGAGTAATTACTTAACTAATATTTATCCTTTTTATAAATAAAGTATTACTTTTTTTATTACCCTACTTACGAGTTAAATCTCTATTTATTTAATAAATCTAGGCCTCTTTATTAATAATTACTATACTTAGTCTCTTTTCCTTTTTTATTATATTTCTAATTAACTTAATACTACTAATAAGGGCCGTTATATATTTATAAGTATATTTAGTGCGGTATTCTTACTTTAATATTAAAACTAGATCTTAGCTTTAAATAGAGCGTTTTATAGTTTTTAGGCGCTTAGTATAAGGTTATTTTTACCTCTAATATATACTAAACTATAGTATAAAAATATTTAACTTTTTACTTATTAATCCCCTCGTTTAGCTAGGTTTTTACTAGCTTATTAATTCGATTAATAAGCTCTTTAAAGATTTCTACTTATAATTTACCCTCTATTATCTTAATTATAAATATAAAAGAAATTACTTATAGTTTAAATAGGAGCTTTAGAGTTTTATTATAAGTCTTAAAGCGGCTTCGGATTGCGTTAATAATACTAAAAAAGTCGTTTTAATCGAAGTTACGTACTACTTTATAATAATAATTAGAGGCTTTATTAATAAATACGATATTAATTACTAAATAGTACTAATATTCCCTAATTCCGACTTTTTTATAATAGTTATAAAATATTATTTAGGTTTTTTATAAGACCTCGTACTTCCCCCTAGAGTATAATTTCTTTTTTAAAAAGATCTTTTTAAAATCCGTAAATTACTTTATATTTATTACTATATTTTCAGTATTTATATACGATCCCTACGTTATTACGTATTATTAGTAACCTCGGGTCGTCTATTTCTTTTTTTATTAACTAATTAATACCGAATTTCGTATTAATAATAGTAACGAGCTATAAATTAAAATAAGTAGAATTATTAATTATTATACGTTTAGTACTATATTTTATTTTTATATATCTTTTTATAATAATAGATTACTATTAATAATTATAAAAAGGAAATTTAGGTCGATTACTCTTTTTTTAAACTTATTAAAGTAATTATACGCTTTATTAACCTATACCTAGTTCTATAATACGAATTCTTTTTTTATAATTATTATTACTAAGATTTTATATAGTTCTTATAATTATAATTACGTTAATAATACCCCTCGCTTATAGAGGAATTTATTAATTACTTTTATAATTCTTAGGCTTATGCTTACGAACTATTTATCTAGCTAGTAGCTAAGGTTATTTATAATTTTATAAAATAAGGGTTACCCCTATAGCCCCTTTTTCTTATAGACCTTAGTTAAATAGATTAATACTATATTAATTTACTTATTATTAAGCTAATTTATAATCTTATATATTTACGTCCCTTAATAATCTAAGTTAATATTTACTTACTTATAAAGGATTAGGATTCTATTTAAAATCGGGTTTTTTCTTCTTCTCTCTTACCCTAACTTACTAAGGGTTATACTCTAGCTTATACCTATATTAGTAAATATTAATATATTTAATTTTAATAAGGATATACTTAATTTATATATTAGCTATAATAAATCCGTACTTTTACTACTTAACAAATTTATTAGAGTCTAGGTAATTCTTACTTCCTCTCGCTACCTCGCTACTACTCTCGTTTTTACTATCTCTAATAATTACTACTACCCTTCTAAATTACTAACTATTATACTTATTAAAATCCTCCTTTTTATTTAATATAAAAAAGTAGGTTTTAATAGTTCTTTTTCTAATAATAATAGTAAACGTTTATATTATTATAAAAAAATATAATAATTAATCTTGGGATCTTTATTAGTTACTAATTTCCGTTATTTTATACCTTTTTAACTTCTTAAGCCTTATACTCTCTATAATCTCTAAATTACTTCTTTTTTTAACTTACCTTTTTTAGAGTAATATTTTAAAAAAATAATTAAAAATAGACGCTAACTAGTTTATAAAAGAGCTAAATAAGTTATTAAGAGCTAAATAAGTAGTTAAGTATAGTTAGCGAAGTTAAGCCCTCTTTTTTATAAAATCGAGGATTTAAAAAACTTATTAAAAATACTTATTACTTCGTTACTTATACTAAATAAGGTTAATTACTTTAGAGACTTTTTTTTTAGCTACTTTTTAGTACCCTATTTTATATTTCTTAAGTAGTTTTTTTTTATAACTTAATTACTATTAAGTAATTATTACTTATTAATAATTCTTTTTATTACTTAGTTAATTTTTTAAAATTAGTAATTTTATATTAAGAATTAGTATAAAAAAAAAGCTCCTTAGTAACCTTCTAAAGGGATTTTTTTTTTCCTCCTTAAATCCTTATTTTCTTAGCCTTTTTTTAAATTAATTATAACTTTAATAAGAGGTTATAAAACTATTTTAAAATAGCTACCTTTTTTTTAAGTTAATTTTTAAGATCTATAATACTCTTAGCTCAATATTATTAAGACCTCTTAATCCCCTTCTCTTTTATAAAACCGTTTTTTATATTATATTTTAAAATAATACCTGGGGGGTAGTTAAAAGAGCTCCGAGGAGGTTATTTAGATTACGAGCTTATAGTCGTATTTATAAGATTTTTATAATAATAAACCTTTTTATATACCGTAGATCTCTTAGCTTTATAACTCTTATAAAGTTACTTTTATTACTAAGTAAGAATATTTACGTTTAGAAATCCTTTTTTTTAATTATATAGTATTTTTTTATATTATATTATTAAGCTCGTTCGTTGCGCTAATTAATTATATAAGTAGTTACTATATAAGTATTTCTTTTTATTAATTTAGTTAGTTAATTTCTAATTACGGGCTAGTTATAGAAAAGTTAGTTAGTAAAAAAGCTACTTAAAGTAATAATAAAAAACTAATTATTTAAGTAGTTTTATTAATTAACATAGTTTAATATAATAAACGTCGACTTCTTATAAGTAATAAAAAGCTGTAATTACTTAATTTTATATAGTATTTAAAAATCGCCTCCTTTTTTATTTACTTTTATAAAAGTAATTAATATAAATCTCTTATCCTATATAATATTAAGAAGTTATCTCTTTTATATAGTAAAATACCTTATTAATTTATAATAATAGAATTTAATTACTAATTAGTATTAGTATCCTTATTATAAAGTAGTTAGTTCGAACTATAAGTTAACGAAGAGATTAATTAAACTATATAAACTTTTGTATAAGTATAAAAAGGAGGTTCTAACTATAAGTTAGGCTAGCTATGATAATTATAAATAGGGCCCCTAATTAGCCCTTACGCAGTTAGTAGTATGCCGAGGTCGAATTGGACTTCCAATCCGATAGTTTTCAATGAGGTGCTTGGCGATGACTGCCTTAGGTTCCTACGTATTAGCGAAGTCGAAGCCTCGACACGGTTAAAGACGCCCACGTACCTCGTCATACAAGGTCTGTGACCCAAGATCCTGCAATGCGTACAGATTTGAGTTACCTAGACTTATCAGAGCCCACGAGTCCGGCCCCATGGCGTCCCCAAGTCCAGAATCCGTGGTTACAGTAGCATAACCATCTGCGATAGCGCCGGCCATAGTCGTATAACTCAGAAGCATTCTCCCAGCGCGCCACCCCCCACCTCCCACAGCTTGAAGTCTTCCGTTCCAGTCCTCGGTTGGAAGCCAGGTCTCGACATTGACAACATCACTATGGCCAGGGTGAGTGTAAGAGACGGTGATATTGCAGAAGGAGGCATTATGTATCTCGACAGCTGGCTGAGAGAATCTCCACTCTGCAGGTATAGGCCCGCTGAAGTTTGTGACCAGAGACGCTTCCAAGGAAATAAAATTTGCTCCTAGCAACGATGGCGCCGAGAATGTTGTGGCAGCGCATGGGTTAGGATGGATGCTTGCGCTGGAAGCCCCCAACCTTGGTTGTAAAGCTCCGAGAGGAGCCTGGGAACCGGGGCCTCCGGGAGCAAGGGATAATAGTTGGGTGATTCCGGCTGGCATTATTTGAGGTTGTTCGAGTCAGATCCTCAAGCGTTGAGACGATCGATTTTGAATCTATTCCTTGATTGTCCTCTATCTTGCAAGGGTACTGCCCGAGATCAAGTAGACGATCAATTAATAGTTGTAACGTTGTTGCATGCAGCAATTCTGTCATGACAAAAGTCGGATCCGTCACTTCGTCGCTCGTCAGCTGCAGTTGTTTCACAGCTTCCATGCCTCGGCGAAGCTCCCCGCCGAGTTCAGCTGGTCCCTTGCTGCGAGCGGTCTAGTGGACTGACGAGGGGCCAATAATGCCCGCTGCCAATCGGAGTTCGTCTTTTTCTCGTATCAAATACGATAATTGAGGCATCGAGCATGGGCCCCATGTTTCCGCGCGTTTCCGCTCTGGGGCATAAACCGGGGCAAGTCTGTTGAACTTCCGCATGAACACTCGATGACTTCGTGCCTGTTTGCATGAAGCTCTGCTGACTGCTCTTTGGCCTTTCAAGTGACCAATTTCTCGAGAAGACTAAACCATGGCCAAGAATGACCGAGCTCTTCGACCTTATTCTATGGTGCCAAGTCTGACCTTCGTTGCTATCAATTACTCAGTGAAAAGCCCCTTGGTAACATGGTCTTAGCTTCGGCCTTCATTCGGCAACTGCACAGGCTCGGCCAAATGAAAGGTCCTTGCTCCTATACCAACACATAGCAAGATGCGTGCTCCGCAATGGTCTCAGCAAGTTGGTCATATTAAGCAAATAATGTGTCGTATTTCTATATAAAGTATGAACTATAAATGAAATGTATTGGATGAGTTTTACGTAGACAACTCACGCCAGTGAGCTACCTTATCTTACGCTGCTATACGATGATAGTCCTCGAGATGAGCGCATGCACGCCCTCAAGTAAGGTAGGCAATAATTTAGCAAAACTTAATCGAGGATCGAGAGGGGACGCTTTTCTCGTAGCTGTTCAGGGTTGCAAAGTCGAGCAGTCAACGATTTCGATGATTTGTGTTACGGGCCGCCTAGTCCGCGGCCCACATTCTATGCTTGATCTAGATTCTGCATAGACAAGGCACACATCTAGCCTTAGTAGAGGCTATACGCAAAAACACAGGGAAGAATAAATACAATAATATCGGGAAAATTATATTTCATCTTCTGAAACGTCATATCGGTGTTGGCAAGAAGGACGAGGCTTTTCCACGTTTTGTCACTGGTGGGTTATTGGGGGGCAGAAATATTCAAAATGTATTGAGCTGGTCCGAGAACTTGATTTTACATTATCATTCCATACTTAAGACCGAGGTGACCTCAGTCAATTGCATTCAACTTCATTCAACGAGAGAAGCAAGAGACTTTCCACTGCTTCATAGTCTGATACCCAACGATACTAGAACCCAAGGTTCATGTGACAAGGCATCTGTGTATAATACTCGATGAATCATGAGGTGAGAGTTGTATAGAAATCATTGAACGGCAAGAACTTCATTTGAGTGCAGTTGGTCAAGCAGTTGACTCCGCTCGCAACGAGGGTCTTATTCTCCGTTACACCCTCAGACTTTGCTGATAAAGTGTAGGGTCGGGCAAGAATAATACAGCCCTTTTCCATACAAAGGCCCGATCTTCGGTCTCTATGTGGATAGATATTCCCCTTGGCGCTGACTTGGCTTGTTTGACTACACATCTTGAGGTACATTGGACAGCAAATCGAAAACGGTCTTCGGGGTCCTCATCACGCCACACTTCTGGTTTGTCAAATACGACAGTGCAAGTGGACGATCTAGGTATGAGTGAATTAATCACATGAGCTCCGTACCTCGTTTGTCCTGCCCATCAGGATCCCCAGATAAGACTCAGGTATGAAGAGTAGGTGATTACTAGGTACAGCTTTTGCAGAGCGCCAAGCCGAAGCATCACTGTTGATCACGCGATCAATTGCCGACTTCAATTACCATGCTACCTCCCTCTTCAAGGCTTGCTCTTACTGTGGGAATGTGCAATCTTGGCATCCTCATGGGGAATTGAGGTGATGGGCGATGCCACGCTTGCATAGCCACAACAAAAGCTTGGCGCTACCCCACGACTCCTTGACAACTTCAATTCCAGCACCCAATCACGAGATGAGAAGCTACTCATGTCTTGTCCTCTGTTTCAACGAGCTGATTTTAGGTTTTGCCAAGTTTGTTGGGGATAGATTGAAAACCTGTTCAGTTCGATAGACTTACTGTACCTTGTGCCGCATCTTTGCTAATCCCATGCATCGTCCCCGGAGATATCATGATCTACCACACGGTGATAGCTTGCTTTTGCCAAGAAATCCCCGAAGATCGAGGCTACATCACTAATATCTTCTCGTATGAACACGTCACATGCCCAGCTTGGCTCTTGAAGAGTGGGACGGGCCGCAGAGGGCACCCGCCCCGGCGCTGGTGGGATTCTTTTTCAAACGCTCTTCATCGAGACTGCGCTGTCACATATTTCACTCAGTTACTTCCAGACTGCGCCAAGATCTTGGCCGGATTGCAAAGATTATAATTGTCAAAACTGTGGTATTGATGCTACTGACATGCCACCCGCCTCTATTTATATGCCGTGCCTAGCCCCTTTTTCGTTCATGTACATTATGTGTCTAGTGAAGATGGTATCAAATGGAAGCCCCACCAGGGTAAAATTGATTGCGCTTAGAAGTGAGGAGCGTTAAGAAAAAGGCCCATGAGGACACCGCCAAGAGTGCCGGCGACGGGGATTGTCATGATCCAAGAGAAGACCAAGAGACCAACACGCTGGAAGTTGACGGCCTTCAGAGTACCATTGCACAGACCGACACCGACCGTGGCGCCAGTAATGCACATGGAGGTAGAAACGGGTAGAGAGTACTGGGAAAAGACAAGGACAGTAATGGCAGCGCCCATTTCCATGGAAGAACCACGACTGGGGGAGTGGTAGGTGATCTTGTTGCCCATAACTGTTGTCTGTTAGTGCCGCGACTATCTAGAGTTTGAATTAGATGAGACTCACCCTTCATGATGTTGTAGCCGTATGTGATGAGACCAAGAGAAATAGTGGCGGAGAGAACAGCAAGCTGCCAGACAGGGACAGGGGCCTTGGCGGCGGCAGCGTCACCGGTACTCCAGGCAGAGTAAATGACAGCCCAGGGACCGACAGAGTTGCCGATATCGTTAGCGCCGTGCGCGAAAGAAGCAGTGCAAGCAGTGATGATCTGTACGAAAGAGTAGGTGTGTTCGACCTCATTGGGGTACTTCTTAGCGCTGGCGTACACGCGCTTCATGCGCTCACCCTCGGGGGTACCGGCGACGCCAGTCTGGGCAGCGTGGATGTCGTAGTGAAGACCGTAGAGAGCACCAACAGTGATCATGGCGGGAATACGCTTAAGGGCAATCTTCATGTTGTGAAACTCGTAGATCTGACCAGCGCCCATTGGGTTGTCGCGAAGGGTGCGCATGGCCCAGCCGAGAGGACCACGCTTCTTCATCATCTTTGCGTGCAACCTGGCCTCGCCCTCAGCCTGGAGTTGCTTGTAGGTAGGGCCCTGGCCAATCTCAGCAGCAGCCAGGGACCTCTCCTGGGGAACGTGGGTCTCCTTCTCGTGGGTCTCCTTGAGAGGCTCATCGCCAGACTCGGCAGACTTCACAGACTCGTGAGAGGGAAGAGTCTGTTCGTGCTCATCTTCCTGGACGACGGCGTAGTTTGGAACCTTGGCCTTCTCGGCATCGGCGGGAGCGGGACGCTTGAAGAGAAGAGGGCCGTAGACGAAGTGGTACCACTTGATGGTGTAGTCCTTCTTGATGACCTTGGCGTGGACGAAGGGGACGAAGAAGAGCGCGGCGAGAAGGCAAAGGCCACCACCAGTTCCCATGGTGACAGCGGCAATGTACCACGCAGGCTTCTTGCTCAGACCAAGGTTGGGAGAGCCCTTGTAGACAATGGAAAGCGTGCAGATAGTGCCGGCAATGAGGAAGAAGAAAGGCGAAGTCCAAACGGCCCAGGGCACGGGGTTCTTGCGAACGTGAACCACGAACTTGATGAGACTGAAGATGATGGCACCGAAGCAGCCTGAGATAGCGGGCGCCATACCCAGACCAGCAAAAATGGCACCAAGACCCTTGCCGCCGTTCCAGCCCCACTGAACCTTGTCGGCGCCAGCAACAGCAACACCGACACCGGCGACGGCAGAGACCAGAGAGTATGTCGAGGAGACGTGGGCAGAGTGTCGCGTGCACCACATGACCCAGGAAGAAGCGGCGGCCAGGGCGCAGGTAAAGGCGAGCATCTGAACACCGGGGTTGCCGTTGAAGACGTTGTTGGGGATAATACCGTTCTTGATAGTGTCGGCCGTACGCGCACCAACAGTGATGGCGCCCAACATCTCGAAGATGGTACCGAAGATCATGGCTTGTCTGTAGGTAATTGATCTTGATGATACACTGGTCGCCCAGGCGTTTGCGACATCGTCTGAAAGTTGAGCCGAGTCAGTGTCTGATGTCTTGAAGCGCCAAAGTATATCAGCAGCCGCAGACCGCTTATCTTGTCTGCGCCTTTTCGCCCGATGGAGGACTGTACTTACTAGCACCGTTGTTGTATGCATCGAGCATAGCAAAGAACGTGCCAATGGCAAAGACGTAGGTGTACTGATCGAGCGCCATTGTGACTGACTGCCGCTTGGCTGTGACTTGGCGAGCAGATTCTGTGGTCTCGATAAAGGAGGGGAAGAGGTGCTTGCTAGAGAAGACGGGACAAGCAAGGCATCGAATGATGGGAAAGGCGCGCACGATAAACCTTTTATGTGCTCTCTTGGCGAGTCTGACTGACAGAAAGTAACCGGTGTCTGCTTTGCAGCAGATACCAGCCTTGGTTCCGAGTGAGCACTCAAATTGTTGTTGATACACCCCCCCATGCTCCGATGTCTTTCTCCTCCTCCTCAATCAAGCGTGGCTCAATGTGTAGTCAATGGCCGACTAAGTTTCTCTTCGTACATGGACACCCCCCTCTCACCCACTTCATCGACTCTATCACTCCAGGATTGACGATGGGACCTCGATGGCAGGCCGAACGGGATGCATCAAGGATGTTGTTTACGGCTAGCGTGCCAAGATGTCGGTATCCCTAGCATGCTAGCAGCTTAGTCTGCGAGACTCTGGGCCCACCCAGCAAGCTTTATTTGGGCGTGGAATCTCATCTGGGGAGGATCTGGAGTTGACGAATCATGGGGCTTCAACCCTCCACGTGTGGCATCTGTTTGCTACAGTTGTTTGACTTGGTCGTTGAACCCCCCTGCTCGTCGAACTTGGCGAACAACATATTAAGACCATGCCAAGCCCTTTAGACCCTTCTTGTTCTTCTCGTCAGTTGCTACGCCGTCTCTTTGCGCACAACTTCTCGTCTGTCTTGCGTTCTTGACGGGCCTTTTGGTCAGTGGCGATGTTGCCAATGGACGATAACCCCACGCACGCCTCCTTCGACCGTCGCCCAACCTACCGATAAGGGTTTGCCTCTCCGGTCTGCCAACATGGACACCGACGTGCGCCTTCTCCACAGACACTGGGAAGAGTCAGACGTCTCTGGAATCCCCGCGAACGAGGGGTCTTCGCTTCCAGTCTTCCGCTCGAACTCTCTCAGCCACCGGCAAGCCCAACCCCCACCAGATCAACGCTGGTCCGATGTCTCGACCACCAGGAATGCGCGTCGACAGCACGTTGCGAAAAGTCTGTTGCCAAACCTTTTCCCAGCAGCTCTTGGCGCTCGGTCCCCATTGCGGTATAGCCCCGTAATGTCACCACCAACTTTCCGATGAGAGACAGGCCAGCCGGCGAATTACGAGCCAATATTCACTGACGCCGCACATGTCCATGCTTCTAGCTGAAGACCACAGGTGCCAACCGTGGCCAGAAGACTCGGGCGCCTCGCAATTTGACAAATGCTCCTGACTGTGAGCTGATTCACGAATTCCTCTAGTCCACTCGGTCTCCCGATCGAGAGTCTTCGCCCGGTTTGCTTTGGACCGAACGCGATCGAAGAAACTCTAGCCCGCCGCGGCAAGCCGGAGAGCTCTGGTGAGGGTGAGCCGCTCTTTTGGGGCCGACTCATGTTCCTCCTACGCTCTTGTGGTGCTTGGCGATGTCGCACGTGTCAGCCCTTGGTGCACAACTCCAGCGAGTTCAGCCCGTGCTCAAGATACGTTTTCGGTCAATTTCTCGAGGGATTCCATCGCGTGGACCGTGATGAAGCTATCTTCACCACCAAAATTTGGACTGAAGTTCTAGAGGTTCACAACCTGTTCATCGCCAAGTCGGGTATCCGATGCCAGGACGCGTCCAAGACTTACAACCTGTCGATCGGTATTGAAGGAACGTCCTCCATGGTAGTGGTGAAAGGTTGGCAAAGCTTGCCACAGAACCAAGCTTCTGCCTCCCTGATGACAAGAATCTCGGCGCTCCAGTCCAGCGCCTGATGCGCCGCAAGTGCTGTACGTCACAACATTGTCAAAATATTTGCGAGCCTGACGGATCTTCAGCTATGGTGAGACATTCCGAAGTCACGCTCGAGGTTTAGTGACCCGAGGATACGGAATCGATAGCTCGTAACCCTGCAGTTGAAAAACTTGTGATCCGGCTCTTCAAGGTCCAGCCGTTCCCGCGCCGCTTATATTGGACCCCACTTCGGCTGAGCCGCCCAACACTTCGCCGTCCCCGAGCCCACGTGCTTGATCCGTAGGTCAGGACAGACCGAGTTCACACAACACCACATAAGAGGCCAAGCCGGTCTTCATCGACTGGGCGGTGCTGGGTGATGGTTCCTCAGGAGAGGCGACCCGATCCCTCTTAATCCTCCAATCAAGACCGCCTCAATAATATGCAATTGCCACTGTTGCATGAGTGCATTTGCGCATGGCCCCTGACTCTGTGCGCTATTGGGTCCGGAACTGTAAAAGAATGTTGCTTGTGCTTCAATCTAGAAGGCCTGTAGAAAACTTGCATACTTATACGGTCGGGGTGGCCGTCAACGTGGGTCCCTCTCATCGGCAGCCTCAGCGAAGCTGTCCAGCATTTTCCTTTCAACAGTGATGCCAAGGTGACACTTCATAGTGTTATTATGAGCAAGAAGATATTTCAATCATAGAATCCCACCTCTATTAATGGCTACTCAGACAATCGAGGTTTGCTACAAATAGCGTTCTGCTCCTCTGCTTGCCCCTTTTCGATCACCGTCGGTTGCTTGGTCCAACTGGAACGTAGCAGACTCAGTTCTGCAATACATTTTGATGGGAAGAGACGCTTTTGTTCGTACATGGGTCAAGTAGTGATCTTTGACTTTCTTCTAACCCAGCTCCGTTCTTGATAGGTAATGAATATGGCCCTAGCTCGAGCCTACTGCGTAGAACCCAACCCTGAGGACAGCGAGGGGTCGAAGCAAGGAATGGCATGGGATACTAGGCTATAGTAAACTCTGATACCATGCAGCACGGTGTTGCATCGAGCTAGCATGTCTTCCCGCTATGCATGAACCGGCATCTCGTTTCGGCCGGAATCAGGGGTCTGCCGGCCTGAGTGGGCCACGGCCGGAGTTTGACCGCGTAGCAGGCACTCGGGAGACGGCGTGGCAATGCCCGGCCTCTCTCCGGTTGTATTAGGCCTTGATTCATCACTGTGCGTCGAACAACCGTTGTATTGACCTGCAGGGTGTTGCATGATGCGGCGTATGAAATACATCGTGTAGAATTTTCAGTGAAAATGAACTTGTCTAAAGTTTTCGAGCCTTAGTTAATCAGAGCATTCTGTATTTCAAGAGATCTTATTTCGAGGAAAATTCAGCGAGAAGACTGTACATACTTCATGTCTTTTCGCCACCTACTTACATCTGGCGAGAATCATCTATAGATAATTTTAAAAGGAAGAATCTTGAATCTCAAGCCGCGTTTGGTATTGATTACTTTCGGTATTGATAGCTTGGGTGGCAATTATAGTTCGAGAGTCTTCCGCTCTCTATAACCTATGATCGGAATGGAAGCAAAAGCCTCAATATAGAAACTAAGAAATGGAACAAGTTGTTTAGATTGTTGCAGCTTGATGTGCGTGGTAACACTGGGTGAAGTTCTGTTGAGTTCGGATTGGGATCTACTATTCACACAGTAAGATGGCTGGTTAACTACCTATAGTAGGTCGGTGGACGAGACGGTGCAAAGTTGCTGCAATAACGTTCATCAATGGTGCACTGAGCTAATACATCCTTAACTCACCGGAGGAACACGACTTCCTGCCTTGGGCGGTGATGCCTGCTACGGTATGACGAGGGTCTCTTTATAGATATATAGAATACTACTTAGCTTATTTTTTATATTACTAGTATAGTGCTCGAACTTTGCTAAGCGTGGTTACTCTGGGTCATAAGATGTCACGGGGGGCTATGTATAGGTAGAAGGGTTAAATCTTGGATTATATATTATACTATTTTATAGGAGGGTATTATATGAATTCTACGGGGTATTATATATAGTTATATAATTCTAGCGTAGTATAGTTATTTTTTGCCTTACTTGAGGATATCACGGCGTAAAATGGGATAAACAAATAAATAAACAAACTGAGCTAATACAATATCAGGATGCTTGATTTCCTAGAACGGCGCATATGAAACCACTGGTGTGGTTTATTTTCTGCATGAAGTAGGTACCAGTATAGCTAAGGCGCACCAAGTATCTTATGCAACAGGGCGTCAGCGCCATCGAGAGCCTCGGCGTAGTCGACCTTGACCTCCTTCAACAGTTCGTCCGTCTGTAGGACGAATGGACTCGCCGTCGCGATGTTGGCAGAGATCTTGGAGT